>CM062817.1:183087748-183623408 GCA_031772625.1 Pinus tabuliformis
TTTTAACTTTTTGGTTGGTTATGAGTTTGTAGGTATTAACAGGATACCCTTTTACCATTTCAAACTGTGTAAAGAATAGATACAAATTTTTTTGTCAACAATCATGAAGTTGAGCAAGTCTCTTAGACAGTACCCAAGCTAATGATTTTCTATAAAACATTAAATTTCATACCACCTGCACAACCATATAGCCAAAATCATTTTAAAAAAAAAGGACCATTAAATCATTTTCAAAAAAAAGGACCATTGTTGTTGAAACTTCTATTAGTAGCAATGTATTGTAAATATTTAATTTTTATTAGTGTTACTACTTTCTTTTTCCAACTCAAACTTCTAATTTTATCTCAACATACTTCAAGCCTTTTAATATATGAGTCTTGAAATTAGGTTGAAGAAGGGAATTTCATGAAAAGTAGTTAAGTTAGTTTTTGCTTTTGGATAAGTTTTGAGACATCTGATTTTTATCATTGGAAATGGTTTCCCTGTTTATTCCTAGCAAGAACCACTAAAAAGTAGGAAGTAGTTGTGTCATTTTTGGTATATAAATTATGAGCACCAAACTCAAACGGTTGGATTCTTTGAACTTTGTTACTATTATCTTTTGTTGAATATAAGTCAACTATTTCAGCCCTTGTGTGTAGAACATGCAATCCACCAACGAACTGCAGAGCAAGGGCCACTCTATAGCCACGATCATTATTTTCTTATTGGTATACATTTCTACATTTTCTTGTTATTTAATTTCCTTTTCTACCTATACTTTCCAATCCACATATTTACTTATTTTACATTTTGAACATATTTAATCCATTTATGTAATGCAAGAAATCATTTTTTTTTATGTATAATTTAATTTCACTACATTTCATTTTTAGCAACATTCTCTATTCTCTGTTATTTGTATTTTTACTTTTGAACAGCTATATTTTATTTCTATAGCAACTTTATTTGGATTAAATTAAGTTTATTTTCTTTAAACACAATAGATTAGTTAGCTTTGTTGATATTGTTTTCTTTTTAATTAATTAGTTTTGTTAATAGTTAATTTTCTTTATTGTAAATTTCTTTGATTGTTTAATTAGCATTGTAGTATTCAATTTTGTTTTTATTCACCTTTATATTTAAATAGGAAATAATTTAACATTTCAACTACAATTATTTGTACATTTTTTCATGTAATTAATTGTAATTAGTTTTAATTAATTGTAGTTAGTTAATAATTTAACATTTCAACTACAATTATTTGTACATTTTTTCATGTAATTAATTATAATTAGTTTTAAATAATTGTAGTTAGTTTCTAGCAGTGTCTACAACTAAGAAATACATAAATCCCAAAATGTGTATGTTTTACAAAGCCTTTTGTAGGTAATACGACCATGGATTGATATTAAAGTAAGGTTTTTATGAGAACTTTGTAGAAGGTCATCAAAGGAAAATCAAGACAATCCCTCACACTACTTCCAATTGACTTGAAAAGAGAATTCACTACTCGAGTCAAATTTAAAGAGAAAAGTTCTCCTTTGACTCACATTGAAGTGTGTAAGTCAATATGTGAGCAAGGAAGGGTACAAAGTCTTGTCTAACCTTTCACTAGAGAGGAAACAATATGGTGGGGCACCAATACCCCGAACTTCAAACATGAACAACTACTACAACATATTTTTTGATGTGATTTAGAGGAAATAATTTAGAAATAATTTTTCCGCAATAACCACCATTCCATAGTTAAGCCAGGATACAACCCTGTAGCCCATATTTAGCTATGAGAAGATGAATGGAAAATAATTGGCTACAAAGATGAGAGTGTTTAGCCATGCATGTTCCCCAAAACTCTTGATGTTCTGTTGAACAAATGGTATAATATTAAAGAAGCTCGAGGTGAAACACTGTATTCGAATGAGTGAAAGAATAATTTTATAAACAAATTTGAGTTCTAGCTAACTGATGAAGAACTTTATGAAGTGCTCATCACATTAAAGATTTTATTTTGAGAAAAACGCTTGATCAAAAAGTGGAAAATGGAAAAACAAAAGTTAACTACATGTCAAATTTGACATGCAATTATGCATCATGCCAACCATTAGTCAAAAGAGAAGTTTCCCTGCTAGAAATGGAAAATATTAAATTCCCAAGGAAATTATTTTGTTGGAAAATGAATCATCCATGCTATAACCTTATTTTCCACTCCACTATAGTGAGAGAGACCCAAATTCAACATAACTCAGTTGATGGCCATAATAATTTCGCTTTCACCCTTGATTTTACTTATATGAGTCTTACAAGGGATTTATTACATGATAAAGTGGTGAAATTACATAATTGAGTCATTGCTCATAAAGATTTTGTCTCAATTTCATAATTATGAAATAACAATTACTTCATAATTGATAAAAAGGTCTACAGTTTTCCATTCCCAAAGAGATAAACTTGAGCTACTTGTATATGAGTTGGATAGCGCTTCATTATTGTAGAAGCTTTCTAACTTCTCAAGTCCCTAGGTGTTTAGATACATTTAGGTCATTCCCAAGGTGAATTACATCAAGGGAAGATTGTGTTGCCCCCCATTACCCCCATTCAAGTTATTCCCAATGATATCAACTTGACCTTAATGTATTTGGACACCTAGGAGCTTGACAAGTTAGGATACTACTACAATAATGGAACCCTATCCAACTCATACACAAGTAGGTAAGTTAATCTCCTTGGTAATGACAAATTCTAGCAATTTTTTTTCTCAATTATGAAAGAATTATTATTTCATAATTATGAGGCTAAGGCAAAATAATGATGAGAAATTACTCAATTATCTAATTTCACCCTTTAACATGTAATAACTTCCTTATAAAGCCCATATAAGTAAAAACAAAACTTAATGGGGATGCATTATTTCCATAAAACCTATGTTGAAATGCGGTCTCTCTCACTATAGAAAATAAAGTTATGACAATTAAATTTAAGTTTTTTTTTTAAATATAATAAATAAATAAACAAAAAATTGAAAAGTTTTAAAAGAAATGATTCATAATATATGGAAACATAACATAGTTATAATGAAATTGAATAGCACTAGATATGTGTGTGTGTGTGTGCAATATTTCTCTAACACTAAATTAGGGTAATAATTCTATATTATATTGATTATGACTCTTTATTATTTTTTTCAATATTAAAAAAAATGTCTAAAGATATTATTTTAATTAAATAATTTTAAAAATGTTAAAATAAACTTTTTTTTATATTAATTATTTCACATAGTAATTTAATATAAAAAAAAAAAAAAAAAATCATTTTTAAATTATAAATTAAAATAAAATTATAAAATTAAAAACCAAAACATTATATGAAGTTTGAAAAAAATATATATATATATATATATATATATATATATATATATATATATAGATATGATATGATGGTGATCAACTTCCACTAAGACCAATGTGATCTATCAGACCTCAAGAAAAGCGAGTCTAAGTAATTGTCATTGTTCAAAATCTTGTTTCTTTGATCAAAGAGTAGGGGACGAAGTGTTCGAAGATCGTTATAGTTGGGCTAGCTTAGTAAGTGAAGAAGATTGGAGGTGTGGTTGATGATAGGGAATTGAGAGCGAATGTGGGCAGTAGTTGGGTAGTCTAAAATGAAGTGATTTTCATCTTCCACATTCTTAGTATCACAGATCTAACAAATTCTATCGTCCTAGGGAGTCTTGGGAGTATACCACCGCTTGGTCTCACTCTGAACATCATGAGAGTTAGTTCTAATCCTAGTGATTTTCATTTTCTTCTTAGTTCTAGTCAACATAAATAGACAATTATGGTTATCGAGGGTGGGGTTGATCACCTCCTTATAGTACCTTAGCTTCCTTTTACCCTCCAACACCTTAGCATTGCACATCTTGTCCTTAAAACTGTAGGTAATAATATCTTTGATAATTTCCTTGCTTCCCACGATGATCTTCTCCTTAATCCCCCAAAGGTTGAGCCAAGACTGAGCATCCTGATGCCACCCACGCTTAAGGCGCAAGTGGGGGTTTTGACTATAGTTATATGAAATTTTTGGGAGCCTCTTGGATTCCATATTGTGAAGCTTCTTCTTATACATTAGATATCTAAACATAGTCGTACTTTCAATGGGGGGTATGCCAACTTCGATCAAGAGGATAGGATAGAGAGTATTTCCCTTGATCTTGAGGTTATAGGTTAGGAATTTCTTTTGGATCATATCAATCTTTCTCCACAACTCCCTAGATATACTGCACCCCAAACTTCACATTCGTATAAAATAACAAGGGTGATGAGAGTCTAAAAAATGAAACTTTTTTTACTCGAAATGTAAAGATCGACTAAATTACAATTATGTTGAAGATCATAATAAGCTTTCCAGCCTCCAATAATTCTTTTCTTGATGCTATAATTCCAGTTGAGCTAATGAGGAATGTCAATACCCAGATATTTATAAGAAGAAACCTGCTCAAGATAATGGTTATCATAGACGAAGTTACCATGGGTGATCTTTTTGGATTTAATGATCATGAATTTAGTCTTGTCAGTATTAACTGTCATATCCATCTTGGAGCAGTAGACATGAAGAGTCTCAAGATACTTGTTTAGGTTGTCATCAGCATAATGGAGAAGAGTAATGATAATACAATGAGCTCGGTGCCTTTCCAGCCCACAGTTTCCAAACACTCCTCTAGTTTATTGATGTGAATACCAAAAAGGGTAGGGGAAAGGGGACAACCTTGCTTAACTCAGATATTACATTTAGTATCTTTAGACCAACCTTCACTAGTCTTAAGCTTGGCAATGACAATCTCGTAGAGGTGAATCATAGCAATCCTCAGTTAAGGAGGAATCAGGATCACTTCAAGCCTCTCCCAAAGCTTATCTTTGGGTACAGTGCCAAAAGCTTTTCTAAAGTCCACAAAACAATAGAAGATATCGGTTTTACTATTGTGACATTCCTCTGCGATGATCCTAAGGGTGACAAGGTGGTTGATGGTCGAGTGATGTCTCATAAAACCAACTTGCCCTTTAGCTCTTTTACCCCAGTTCTCATGCCAAAGGCTAAGTATTTTTTCCAGAATAAACACATAGAGCTTGGCTAGGATATGGCTAATCATAATGGTCTTGTAGGTAGAGAAACCACTTTTGTTCGTATTTTTGAAGATAGGAAAAATAAAACTTTACATTCGAAAGTTAAGAAAACCATACTTTACATTAAAAAAATACCAAATATTTCTTTTTTAAAATTATTATGTCCACATTTATTTATTTAAGTTATTTTTAATTATAAAAATTAAATTATTTTAAGTTATTTAATTTAATAATATTTTCAATTAAATTTTATTAAAACAAAATAATAATATTAATAAATTTAATATTTTTTAAATAAATAATATTTTAAATTGAATTTTATTATATAAAAAAATAATACAAAATGAATTGCCCATGGTAAAGATTTATGATGCCTTTAAATTATAAAGGTATCTTACTTTTATATCCATCCGGGATGAGCAAATGGCATAAAGTTCACTTTCCATTCCAAAGGATGCGTCTTTTTCTCTTCGCTTTTTGCCTTTACATGAGTGGTTTAAATGTAACCACATATATCATGTGGTTCAACATTATTCTTCCTCTTTTAATTTATTGGATGTCTTTTAATGGAGGTTGGTAAGTGCAATTTTAAATGGATGTATTTCCTATGCGTATGAAATTACAAAATGATCATATACATAAAATTTTATATAATTAAATTTTATATATATATTTATATTTTTCAAACTCTAATTTTTATATAATTAATATATATATATATATATATATATATATATATATATATAATTCTAATTGATGCAAGTTATATATATATACATAATATTGATCCAAGTGAAATGTATACCACAAAAGGCTCACCAACATAACATAGTTTCCGCATAATGCATGGTTGAATACATTTCTCACTTAATAATTAAACAAAAACTATAATATTCATCATATTAATTATTTAAATTAATAAAAATAATTATATCTTTTTAAATATTTTTGTATTTATATCTTTGTGGTATTAATAATAAACTATTCAAACTGTAATATTTATTATTTTAATCTATAAAAATTAATTATATTTTTTAAATATTTTTATATTTATAGTTTGCCATTACTAAAATGATTATGTTATTTATAATAATAAATAATAAATTATTTATTTTATAAATTTGTATTATTAATAATTATATTTTTAATATTTTTAAAATATAAATTTATTAAATTATGATATATATTAAAAAAACTCTTTTTTTTTTAATTTCAACATGTGAAAATAAAAATGTAATAAGTTTTATTTCATTGGGTGTATTTTTTATTATTATTAATGGTAGGATTTTATTCTTTTATTTTTTAGTAAATGCTCTTAGAGTGTTAACCATATTTTTAAAATTTTCAATTCAAGAGCTTCTTCTAGCATCATTTTAGAGGTGGTAGTTGTTTTTACATTGGAGTTGATGGGTAGTATAAGTTGAAAAATAGTATGTTTAACTTAGAGTTGATAGGAAGTATTTCTAGAGATTTTTTTATCATGTAGAATCAAATTCAATTTCAAGGTATATGAAAGAATGAACAGCTTCAATATTTTACTGGTTGCTTCCCTTGTAAAAGCTCATATTTATATAGAGCTGCCTAGAAAGTGCCTATCAATTTCAGGATTTACAGGTGGGTTTTGCTCATTATAGTTGTAAAATGAGAACTAAGATTTACAACTAGAATTTTCTTATTATAATGGTGGAATGGTAAATCAAAATGAATTTTAAAAAATTAAAAATACATATTTATCAAATCCTATCAAAACACAGCAATAGAAAAACTGGATATAAAATTCAATATTGGATATAAAATTTAATAATCTTTATAATTATGACATACTCTTTACGATTACAACTTACTAAAAAATTACATTCTTATTGTAAAATTTAATAATTTTGTGCAAACAATAATAAAAAAATAAAAAAATAAATATTACAAATACATGGATATTAAATACAAAACTAAATTATAATTTTCATGTGAACATCAAACCAAAAACTCCATTAAACAAATAGCTCTTAATCTGCATGTCTTATTTAAAGGTTAGGTTAGTTTTTATATTTAGGTTAGTTTTTAAATGCATCATATAGTAGTTTTATTATGAACTCAGTTTATGAGGCAACATTATGATTATTTAGACGTAGTTATATTACTCTTTCTCGAAAAAGAACTTTTAAAAACCTTACTTCAATTTTTGTGAAATTAATTACCATGTAAGGTTGGAAGGATGTCAAGATGGAAGGATGAAACTATTTTAAAACTTTCCACTTTTCATGGTCTCTTTCTTTCTATTTTGCTTTTTACTTTTCATTTGTCAAACCACTTTGAAAAACCTTACTCCAATACTTGTGAAATTAATTACGATGTAAAGCTGAAGCATGCAATTAAGCATTTAAAATTTTCCATTTTTGCTTTTAGCTTTTCATTTGTCTCTTTCTTTCCATTTTGCTTTTACTTTTCATGAAATTAAGCATTTAAAATTTTCCATTTTTGCTTTTAGCTTTTCATTTGTCTCTTTCTTTCCATTTTGCTTTTACTTTTCATTTGTCAAACATCTTTTAAAAACCTTATTTCAATACTTGTGAAATTGATTACCATGTAAAACTGAAAGCATGAAATTAAACATTTAAAATTTTCCATTTTTGCTTTTAACTTTTCATTTGTCTCTTTCTTTCCATTTTTCTTTTACTTTTCATTTGTCAAACATCTTTTAAAAACCTTATTTCAATACTTGTGAAATTAATTACCCCGTAAAGCTGGAAGCATGAAATAAAGCATTTAAAATTTTCATTTTTGCTAGGCATGAAATTAAGCATTTAAAATTTTCCTTTTTCGCTTTTAACTTTTCATTTCTCTCTTTCTTTCCATTTTGCTTCTGACTTTCATGTGTCTCTTTCAATCGTGTTTGGAACCCAATCTTGGACATGAAAAAGGAGGATTCCATCCACTGGGTCAACGAATAAACATGTGGTGAGGAATAGTTTGCGTTGCCGCCATAGCCACAGCTCAATATAAATAACTGGACAACCTGCCTATTCAAACCCACTCCAAACACAGTATTCTCACTGGGCGCCGTGATGGATTGCAAGCAGGAGTTGAATGAATCTCCAAGGTCCGTGCTTCACCTCTGCGTGAATGACTGCGGATATGTTTTTGATATTAGCATTGTTTTTACGTTGAAAAGCATACTCATCTTTTTATTTCTGCGAAATTTTCAGATATTGAAGCTCATAAAATTTATGAACCTATAAAATTATGCTGGCGTGAAGGAATCTGTGATAGTTGAGATGGAGAACTTACTTAAAATTCAATTTAATATAGTAGACTAATAGCGTTCATTAATCAATGTCTTTTCTAATTGATTTCCCTCTTGCATTTCATTTTCTATTTTTGGTCTCTCGAAGCAAGTAATTAGTATTTTAATTTATTTTTTTTAAATCCATCATAATTTAGTTATCAAATCAATAATGGAATAGTCATGATCACTAAAAATAGTCATGATCACTAAAGGACTGCTATCCACAAATGAACGTTGATTTATTAATATAATAAACAAAAACCCTTTTTTGACATATATATTTCTGTGATTATGCAAAGCTGAAAAGGATCCAATAAGGTTTAAGGTCTAACAGCTCGTATTTCGAACATAATAGAGTTATGCGTATGGAATCTCTTGATTTTCTTTTGGGTGGTCTTAGTCTGTGTTGATGGTCTCTTAGTATATAATAAATTTTATGAATACAGCACTCTGATTAGAAATGTCCGTTGTCACTGCATTGCTTATTCATATTTATGAAAGCTGCCAGCTTCCGCAGAACCGTGCCAAACATTTGCAATTTTGCACTATATTTTCTAATTAGTTAGCAGTAAAATTACAAAATGTTTGCTGTCCTGATATGAATCCATGCGTCTTTTGCTAGAGATCTTGTAAGAATTGCTCGTTTAGCTTTGGTGACTTGTGCAAGAAAAAATCTGCTAATAAGGTAACCGATAGTAGAATAAGCTGAACAAAGTTGCTGATGGTAAACTTATTTCCAGTTTTATTCCTAGTTTTCACTCTTTTACATTCCTGAATTAAATTTTATTTTTCTGAACATGTGGAGTGGTCATTTGAAACGTGTTTCCATCAGAAACATATAATCAACAAACTAGTGTAACATTTCGCACGCTAAACACAGTTCTTATCATAAAAATTTCATCAACAAAATAATCTGGAATCTATGTTGACTATCACATTTTTCACTAACAGTATCTGTTATCTTTTGTCGAACTTATGTTGATGGCATATTCTTGTATGGGAATATAACGGGGAAAAAAGTCAAATAATTAACCTCTCTTAATTGTTTAGGATATTCATATTCCCAAATTCTGAAATAAAGATAAAGATTCATATTATATTTTGTCCATACTAACATTGAAAGAAGAAAAAATTCCTTCGATTGATCTCGTCGTCTAAATTGATTTTATATAATTTCATTGTACAAGTTAATTATTGAATGTATATATAAGGGTTTTCAGAAGCTCTCGCTAAGTCTTTTGAGATTTTGGGCTACTCCTGGTTGGAGGTGTTAGCAGGTTGTTTGGCTCTGCTTCGTGCTGGTATTAGCAGTACTTAGGATTAGTTTCAGGGATGCCGTTTACAAAAAAATAGCTTTTGGAGTGGGGTAACCAGGTTGTTTTTATAAACAAACCCAACTCTCGAATAGAACCGATCAATAGTCATTACTTTTGGTATCCATTGCCAGTTATATATATTTTATTTTGAGTAGGGTGCGTGTGACCATGTATATCTTAACTCTATAGAGAGCATGCATATGAAAACATAAACAAAATTAATGAACAAAAATAAGAGAAGGCCTATTCTTAATCCATAAACTGAATTCTCATTGGAATCTAATATTTTCATAGGAGCAATGAATACATTATTATATAGCCCACATATTAATAATTTCATTATCCATTATCTGACTAATCTAGCGTCCCTAATAATTTGCTGAATGATCACTTACTAATCTACTGTCCCTAATAATTTGTTGAATGATCACTGACTACATAATCTACTGTCTCATAATTTGTTGAATGATCACTTACTACATCTATAAATTTTCTACCCTAATTCTAATAACTCAAAACACAGAATTTGCTAGCTAATTTGTCAGCGATTACATAGCTTTATTTTAAGCATTAATGAGGTGATTGGAAGCATATCCCTTAAGTATTAGACGTCACTTTAGGTAGTGCTTTGATAAATATATCTCCAATTTGTTCATTTGTTGTACCAAACTTTATTTGAATTTCTCCTTTTGAAATGATATTTGATATCAATGTGTTTGGTGCGATTATGAAACACTGGATTTTTAGTTATGGCAATGGTAGACAAGTTATCACAGTAAATAGTTGTGGCATATTTTGGTTCTTGTTTTAGATCTAACAATACTTTCTTCAACCAAATTTCTTCACATGCTGTTGTTCTGCCTCTGTAGAAGACAATGAAATAGTTGGTTGCTTCTTTGAACACCATAATACTGCATTTGATCCAAGACTGAATACATAACCTGAGTTCTTTTTTTATCATCAAAAGGTCCATCCCAGTCACTATTTGGATAACCAACCAACCCAAAATTATTTGATGAAGTATATCAAATTCCATAATTTCTTGTTCCACAAACATACCTCAAAATTCTTTTTTCTACTCCAAAATGATTCTTACTTGGACTTTACATGAATCTGGAAATCAAGCCTACTGCATGCATAATATAAGGCCTAGTGGTAGTAAGATACAAAAGATCTCCTACGAGACTTCTATAGGATTGAGCATCTATCTTTTCAGCTCCGTTTGGTGTGCTCATGGGTTTACAATTTTCCATTTTCCATTTTTTAAGAAGATTTAAAACATATTTTTCTTGTGAAATAAAAATTCCATCATTCATCTGTATCACTTCTATGCCAAGAAAATAATGGACCAAACCCAAATCAGTGATTTCAAATTTAGTCATCATAGCCTCCCTGAACTCTTCCACTAACAAATCACTTGAAGATGTGTATATCAAGTCATCTACATATAAGCACGCAATTGTTATCATTACCATTTGACTTGATATATAATGTGTGTTCATTTTCACTTCTATTAAACCCATTTTTCAGGGAATAAGTGTCAATTCTGTTGTACCATGCTCTTGGAGCTTGTTTAAGCCCATAAAGAGCCTTTTTTAGTTTGTATACTTTGTGTTCATTTTTTGCTTCTTCATAACCTGGGGCTGGTGAACATATATATCTTCTTTCAACTCACCATTTAGAAAGGTTGATTTAACATCAAATTGATAAACTAACCATTTATATTGTGCTGTCAATGCCAAAACGATTTTGATTGTATCAAATCTTACAACAGCAGCATATGCTTCATTGTAGTCAATACCTAATTGTTGAGCATATCGCTTTGCTACTTACCTTGCTTTGTGCCTTTGTATTGATCCATTAGATGCATACTTGGTTTTATACGACTATTTCACCCCAATGACTTCCTTTTCAGTAGGATCCACAAGCTCCCATGTTGCATTCTTTTTAATTGCTGCCATCTCTTCATCCATTGCTTTGCACGAAACTAACTCTTTTACTGCATCTTCAAAACATCTTGGTTCTGCTTCAATCTGAGACATCAAAGCAAAATGAGTATAACCATAAGCAATGCACCAAGCTATCTCTTTTACTACATCTTCAAAACATCTTGGTTTTGCTTCAATCTGAGACATCAAAGCAAAATTAGTATAACCATAAAGTTCATTTAGATATTTTTTCCTTTTCGGAAGAGGGCTTGGATTTGAAACATGACTTGAAGTAGCAGAAGATGATGGAGTGGATGTTGCCTCTGAAATAATTTGATTACTGGATGGATTTGCAGAAACAAAATATTCATTTTCTTGTTCAACAATATTTGGAGTTTGTTTTTGCACATCACGATTCCACTGCCATTCTTATTTCTCATCAAATAACACATCATGACTAATCATTAATTTTCAGTTTCTGGATTGTACAGTCTATAACCTTTGGTTTCCTCACAATATTCAATAAAAATGCATTTCACACTGTTACCATCAAGCTTTCTTCTCTTTTCAGTAGGAACATGAGCATAGGAAATGCAACCAAAGACTCCTAAATGAGAAATATTGGGTTTTCTTCCACACCATGCTTCATAAGGGGTAATATTTTGCACACTTCTTGTTGGGCATCTATTAAGAAAATAAACAAATGTAGCTACAACTTCAGCCCAAAAAATGTTTGGAAATTTTTTACCTTTCATCATGCTCCTAGCCATCTCAACAATTGTTCTATTCTTACGTTCAGTAATGCTATTCCATTGGGGAGTATAACTAGCATTCAATTTCCTTTGAATGCCATTCATTTTACAATAAGAATCAAACTTATTAGAAGTGAATTCTCCCCCTCTATCTGTGTGTAATGTTTTTATGTTTTTAGACAATAACCATTTTGCTTTTCCACAAGAACTTTAAATTGTTGAAATATGACAAATGCATCACATTTTTCTTTAATGAAATATACCCATGTTCTTCTACTAAAATCATCCACAAAAATAATGAAATACTTATTTTTGTTGAGAGACAAAGTTTGCATAGGACCACATATATCTTCATGCAATAGTTCCAATGGTTTGCTTGTTCTCCATGATTTTCCTATTGGAAATGTATCTCTATGTTGCTTACCAAGAATACACCCTTCACAGACTTTATCAGTAGAACCAATAAGTGGTAACCCTTTGACCATTTTCTTGTTATATAATAGTTCCAAGCCTTTCATATTCAAATGTCCATACCTTATGTGCCATAGACACAAACTATCATCATAAGCAACATTTAATGTTATACTTTCTTCACAAGGGAGATTGAAAATAAAAATTCTATTTTGCAGCATATTAGTCTTAGCAATAATTTTATTGTGATCAACTTTATCATAGATTATGCATTGCTTGTCCTTGAAAACAATTAAATATCGCTTTTCAAGGAGCTACCCCACACTCAAAAAATTATGTGCTAGACCAGGAACATATAAAAAATCATTAATGTGCTTTGGTTTTCCTTGTTTTTTCTTCACAACAATTGTTTGCTTACCTTTAGCTTCACTCACTTGTCATCTCCCAATAGTACATTAGATTTTGTATATTCATCTATCTCTACACAGCCATCTTTGTTTCCTGTCATGTGATTGTTGCACCCACTATCTGTAAGCCACACCTCTTTGGAAACATTATTAGTTGAATTAGAAGCCAAGAATAAAGTGGCAACCTCTTCTTTTTCTTCAGAAAAATTAGCTTGTTGTGTTTTCTTTTTCCAACAATTTCTTTCATAATGGCCAAATCTTTTACAATAAAAACATTGAACTTGGGATTTATTAAATATTTTACCTCCATCACTGTCATAATTATGTCATCATTACCTCTTCCTCTGTTGTATGCAGAAAAAAATCTTCCTCGACCTCTGCCTCCTCTGTATGTTTGTCCTCTTCCTCTTCCTCTTCCAAAAGTGTTATGGCTTTCCTCATGAGAGGAACCACTTTTGTCACTGAAAATATTTCCTCTTGCTTGAAAAGCTTGCTCAATAGATTTTTCAGAAGATTTATTGATTCTTTGCTCATAAGATTGAAGAGACCCCATTAGCTCATTCACAAACAACTCAGTTAGATCCTTAGACTCCTCAATAGCAACAACAACACCATCAAATTTTGGAGGCAAACTTCTTAAAATATTCTCAACAATTTTTTGATATTTTAAATCTTCTCCATAAGACCTAATTTCATTCACTATACCCATCACTTTAGTGAGAAAATCTTGAATAAATTCATATTTTTGCATGCACAAGGTTTCAAATTCTCTTCTTAATGACTACAACTTAATAGGTTTTACCTTATCACTTCCTTCATATTCTTGTTGCAAAGCATGCCATTCCTCCTTTGATTTTGTTACTCCAACTAGTCTTGGAAAAATAGAATCATGCACTGCTTGCTGGATTAGGAAGAGAGTCTTTGAATCTTTCTTACGATTTTCCTTTAGTTGGTTTCTTTGGTCTTGAGTCCAGCGGGCAAGTGTGTGAGCATCTAGTTCTGTATATCCATTCTCTATGAAATCCCACAAATCTTGTGTGAGAAACAATGTTTTCATTTTAATGCTCCAAAAACCAAACTTCTCACCTTTAAACATTGGTAGTTGTGGCTCAAAAATATTCATATTGTTGGCCATTGTTGCTAACTGTTGAGCACTCCCATCAATAACTTGAATCTGCACAAGCTTCACAAAATTATGAAAACTCTTGCTAATGGCTTTCACAAACTTTTGAAACCTCCTACCAACAACACACACTTTACATATAAATCAACTCTCTTAACCTATAGCTCTGATACCATGTTAAATCTATCAAGAGCATGCATATGAAAACATAAACAAAACTAATGAACAAAAATAGCAGAAGTCTGATTCTCAATCCATGAGCTGAACTCTCATTGGAATCTCATATCTTCATAGGAGAAACGAATACATTATTATATAGCCCACACATTTCTAATTTCATTATCCATTATCTGACTAATCTTCTGTCCCAAATAATTTGCTTAATGATCACTGACTACATCTATAAATTTGCTGCCCTAGTTCTCATAACTCAGAACACAAAACTTGCTAGCTATTTTTTCAACAATTACATAGCTTTATTTTAAGCATTATCCTCAACAATGAATGCGTCATCTTGTATATGTGTGCCAATGTGCATGCGTTTACCTCCATGTGCTTGTTTATGGTTGAAAGCTAAAAATGTCGAATTATGTTTTCTGCTTTGAAAGTTATGGAAATTTAAGTTATATTTTGAAAAAATTTGGTAGAAATTTTTGTAAATCCAAGTAAAAGCTCTCAAAATTCATAATTTTAGGTGCCCTAGAAGTTTTTGATGGTGCTCAATCTATTTCCACCATCAAAAACATGATTCAAACACTGCCTCTACAAGATTTTTTGAAATTCTTTTGCCCGGATTTTGATCACTTTTGGCTGTCCCGGAAATTCCTCCGCCTGCGATGACTCTGCTGAAAATAACTAGCTGGCCATGGGCATTAAATGAGCAACTGTATATGTTCACTGTTGGATTTGGTAGGCCACTTAGCCAAGGTTGAGCATATATGGCCTCAACTCATTTAATGTCCATTGGCAAGCTGTATATTTGTTGCAGTGGTTGAAACCTTGTGACAAGACATTTTTAGTTTAACTATTAGTTTTTTTATCCTTATCAAAAATAACAAATTTTTATATTTAATCTTATTTAAAATTTTATATCTATTTTTTATATTTAATAATTCTTTGAGTTAAGTTGTGTGAATTTTAAGATGATTGTATGTTCATCTTTTGGTTTAAAAAACCGTCATTTACATATTTAAAGAGATTGCATCTAAGGTAGACCACACCAACTTTTAATATGACTAAAGTTTTACACATAATAATGTGCTCTTTAGATTAACTAATACTTTAGTAATACACCTATTAAAGTGTTAAGTGTATATGAAATATAAATTTTATTTTAATAATTAATATAAAATTAAATTTAAAAAATAAATATTTTACAAACAAATATTAAAAGTAACCCAATTATATAAAAGTATAAACAAAGAAGAATATTTCAATCAGTTAATATTACTATTATCAAGGCCTAGTATAAACAAAGAAGAATATTTCAATCAGTTAATATTACTATTATCAAGCCTTGGGTAATTTAGTACATTGTACATAACCAAATCTATTCTTATTGAAATCCTATAGATGTGAATTACATTTCCATTAAAAGTATATTAAGCTATTATTTTACTAATTACTAAGTCATATCACATAAAGTGTTTTAAATTTTATTTTAAAAATAAATAACATAATCTATAATTTTCCTTTCCTAATTCAATTTGATATTTTATAGTTCTAGTATGGAAAACAGTTTTAGTATAGAAAATAATTGAGTTTAGATTTGGAATTCAATAAGATAGAATACGAAATTATTTAAAGGTGATTTTACATAATCATAATTTTATATTTTTTAAAATGTGATTAGTATCTATGTGATGATTTTATATTTTTTTAAATGTGATTAGTATCTATGTTTATGGGCGTAAATAATTATTTAAATGTGATTTTATATTTTCATAATTATATATTTTTTAAATTTGATTAGTATTTATGTTTACAGGCATAAATGTGCAGCATGTTTTAAACAATTTAACAAAATGGAGCATTTAGTGGAGCATATGAAAATTTCATATCACTCTCAACATGAACCAACATGTGAAGTATGCAAAAAGCATTGTAGGTTTTATGATTCATTAAGGGAACATCTAATTGGTATGTGATTTCATAGTGTTTTTAGTTTGATTGATTAGTATGTTATCATAATTTTTGCAAATATGTAATTATCAGTTTGCAAATCAAGTTTTTGATATCTTGTTATATTATGTGCATGAGCAGGTCCTTTGCCAAAAATTGATTGTGCTAAACAATTTAGTGAAAGAGGTTGTACCCTATGTCTTAAATTTTTTAATAACTCTCAAGAGGTCAATAACCATCTATCAACATGTAAAATGTGGCAAACTCCCTTAATTGTAAGTGTATTTTCTATTTTGAAAATTTCTTTTAGTTAGAATTTTACTTTCCATATTTAAAATATTATAAAATTGCAAATTTTATCTTTTTTTTTTTTTTTTAAGCTCTAGACGTGGTTAGACATTAACATAAATTATAAGTCAAATTAGAATGAAACTTCAAAATAAATATAAAAAACCGTTTTATTTTTATTTTTATTTTTAAATATATGTTTGAGACATGTTTTGACATTAATATAAATTATAAGTCAAATTATAATGTAAGTTAAGTATTTTAAGATTGTGAAAAATTTAATTTTAGTTTATTTATATATATTATTATTTTTTTAAATGGTAATTAAACTATCTTTTTAATAACCTTATTCCATTTTTTCTATAAAATAAATTTAGTATATTATTTGACGAACCACATTAAAAAATTAAAAAATATTATATTATTTGATGATTCTCATTACACTTAGACTGTAAAATGTAACATGTAACTCTATGGAAGTCCTCAATCTTATGCATATTGATTTTCACTTATGACTTTGATTTTCTACATTGTAGATTTCAGGTAACTCACTTTCTTTGGTTAATAAGGGCATCTATGGAAACAGAGAGCACTTCAATGCAAACCCACGAATTCAAAGTTCCAACCAATCTAATAGCTACCCCCAAGTATTTTCTGCTATTGCACTAGACTGTGAGATGGTCGGCGGTGGTCAAGATGGAACCCTTGACCTTTGTGCGCGAGTTTGCTTGGTTGATGAAGATGAAAAGTTGGTCTTCCACACTTATGTCAAGCCACAAATTCCAGTTACAGATTACAGGTCATATTTTTCATTTACAACTTCCTTATTTAATTCTAACTTGGCGCTTGCTAAACTTGTCCCATTTTAATTACTTTAGGTTGCATTGCATGAACGAAGCACCTAACTGGTTATGTTATTTGCAGGTATGATGTCAGTGGCATCAAACCTGAGCATCTAATAGATGCACTGCCACTGAAGCAAGTGCAAGAGAAAATTAAGCAGGTCTTATACAATGGAGAAACAATATGGCGTGCTCGTTTAAAAGGAGGAAGAGCAAAGGTTCTTGTAGGACATGGTTTGGATCATGATTTGCAATGCTTGGCAATGGAATATCCTGGTCATTTAATTAGGTAACTTGGTTATATATGTGTATGTGATATTTCCTACCCATTTTATGTATATGAGTATTCATAAAATATCAACTAACATAATCATGATTGTTTCAGGGACACTTCTAAGTACACACCACTACTTAAGAGTAGCAAAGCCAGCAACTCACTAAAGTATCTCACTCAAACATTTTTAGGGTAAATTAGCACCCTGTAAGCTTTTTTTTTTTTTTTTTTAATTCTTGTGCAAGAATTTTTATCACAACGCAAATTATTGAACAAGATTTGTGGCAATACACTCTTTAAAAAATTAAGGACATCATGGCCTTTTGTAATAAAATTTAATGTTATTTAAAGTTTCAAAAAGAATGAATCCTACATTGGGTTAATTGTTTACATGAATGTCGGGCATAACAGGTACAATATTCAAAATGGTGCTCATGATCCATACGAAGATTGTGTGGCAGTGATGCGTCTTTACAAGAAAATGCGGAATATTGACCATTCACCTAAGGAGCACCTCACTGTAGCTGAATTTCCCATTGAAAATATCTTTGCAAATTGGAAACAAAAAGATCTGGAGAAAATGTCGCCTGAGACTTTGCTCAAAATTTCGCAATCGGACTTCTATTGTTGGTGCTTGGATTCCAGGCCACAAACATATTAAATTTTAGCCCCTTTTATAGCCACTCTGTATTGGACCCACCATGTATCTTTAGAGTCATCTAATTCCTGGGAAGAAGGCAAAGGGAATAATGCAAAAGCGAATTAACGTGGTAGATATAACAAATATATTTTGAAATTTGGACATGCAATTAGAATCGATGAATTTGTTTTAAAGGTAATGAATTTTATCAAATTGTTTTTTTACTAACCTACTTATATAAATTAAATGGGTGATAAATGTTTATATGCATCAATTCATAACAAGTGCTGCATAGTAGCTAGTACATATTGCTGATTTTAAATATAGCTGAATTAAAGTAAAAAAAGGACTTCAATTTAGTGTTAAGGTTTAGAATCTAGTGATAATGCTTTTGATGAGGAAGTTGTCTAGATATATTTTAGAAGGTAGTCGTTCTTTCCAATGAAAAACAACTTGAATATATTCCTTAAAAAGATATAAATATTAAAAATCGAGTTTCCTATTTACTTAGTCATTTGTTGTTTTAATCAATAACCATTTTAATTTATTATTAATATTTTTTTACTGATTTCTTATAGATGTTAAGTAAAATTATATAATCAATTCTCTACATTTTTAAAGTTTTCAAGAAAATATAAATATTGCAATTGGATCCAAAATTATGGTAGAAAAATTTGAGGCATTTATCCACATGGAATTGTGTTGTGCAAAGGCCAATCTCATAATCAGTTGAAACAAGGTGGATAGCAAGGGGCTCAAAGATTTGAACCTGTGACCTTTTAGAACATAATACTTCATTTCCACAGCAATAGCCAATTGATTTGCCCCAAAGAGGCTAACAAAATTATAACTTTATTTTAAACTATTATGATTAATATTAGCTATAAAAAGAATTAATATAAAAGTTAAAAATATATATGTATATATTTGAGAGAACATGAAACATCATTCTTAACCATGCAAATTTAGAACATAATACTTCATTTCCACAGCAATAGCCAATTGATTTTCCCCAATGAGGCTAACAAAATTATAACTTTATTTTAAATTATTATGATTAATATTAGTTATAAAAAGAATTAATATAAAAGTTAAAAATATATATGTATATATTTGAGAGAACATGAAACATCATTCTTAACCATGCAAATTTATTCCATATTACTGTGGAGATTCATAACCATGGAAATTTACTCCACCTTACCATGGAGATTCATAATATGTACATAGGTTTTGTTACAATACTATGGCCAATACCATCACTTGTCAATTATACATGCCAAAAGACCATAACTCCATTCATATGACATTTTTTTAATTAATCAAAAAGATAAAAAGAGCATGACTACTTTGGATATGAACCTTAACTTTTTCTTTGTGTATACTATTAAGCATATTCTAAAATATTCCATGACAATTAAATCCTATATAAATCTTAACTTTTGATGTGTGTATACTATTAAAAATATTCTAAAATATTTCATGGAAATTAAATCTCTACAATCCACCGAATGATTATTGATAATTAAATTAAAAATATGGAAATGGTTATCAACATAATTTTATTTATTTATTATATTATTATAATTAATTTTTAGTTATTTAATTTATTAATTTATTAATTATGTCACTAGACATCTCTCATATTAAAAGGGAGTAAAATAATATCCTTCAAAAAAATCACAATTTTGCATTCACAAATAAAAGATGTTAACATATTTGTATTATCTCCTCTGAAAGAAATTTTCAATATTAACCTGATTGTTAAACTTATTTACAAAAAGGATTATGGTACACAATTATCCTTAGAAATTTAGCTTTAGCATAGAGGATTTCTCAATCTCTCTATCCTTGCTTGTTGTCCTATCATGACTTTTCCCCATTTTGATGATTAATGTAAGAGCTTTAATGTTATATGTTTGTCTTAATTGTGAACGTGTAGGTCATTAGATTACATAGCTATACTTTTGTTTATTCATGGTCATTTTTATAACTTTGACTTATCTTCAATTTGGATATTTCTTCCATGACAACATATCCTACACTCTTGTTGCATATTAATGTAAGGAAACATTAGTACTCAAGTACAAAAAAAGAGCCTCACCCCATACTAAATCGAGGTTGGTGAGGAAGGTTGGAATTGAATTTAGTATGAGTGAATTGAACACTAATGATTATACCATGCTGCAATGAAATATTTTCCTGTTAGCCACATATAAGACCTTGTGTCACTTTTCTCAATGTTGAGAATCGGTGTTAATCTTAACAACACATTCCCTCATGCCTAGTAAACTCCATTGGTACCTATATAGGCTAGGGATAATTCTTTGTAGACAAATTCTCTATTGAAATTACATCTATTTACTTTCAATAAATTCATGTTAATACATGTGCTCCAAGGGTAGTAATTGATGATTGGAAATTTGCAAACTTGAAGAATTGATCCACAATTACACTTATGGCCTCATCCCAATCAGCATAAGGAAACCTTAACCATAAAAAATACTTGAATCCACTTCCATTAATCAGTTAGGTCAAATCCTTGTGAAACAAATTGTCCACCATATCCATTTGTCATTCACCATTTGAAATCCATGTAATAAATTCCACCATTGTTTATATAGGCATTTATGTGTGCATGGATTGAACTTTTTAGTATGATTCATCTTCCCTTTTGATGCTTGAGGATCATGGTTAGTCTACACAGGTAAATGTAGAAAATGGACAAAAGGTTTTCTTTGGATAGGATTACCTAAGAGTATAATATGAATATGTAATGATGAAAGATGAAATATATAAATGATTTCTTATGCATTTAATATCTACTCAAGGAATTTTATGGCCATTTATATCCTTTGTGAAGAGGCAATGTGATATCATATATTGCAAAATATTTGATGACTTTTCTAAGCAATTAATTTTTCCCAATAAACATTTTAGGTCATATTTATTCAATGCCTCTAGGAATTAAACTCAACTATTGAAACATGTTGATAATTTCATTCTGCATTCTAAACAACACCTTGAGACATGTAATTCACTAACTCTAGAAATTACATTTCATCAGTTTCAATATATGGCGATATGACACCTCTAACAAACAACTATTCCTAGTTTTCTAGTAGATAAGAACTATACTATAATATCCTGGACACAATAAGAATCCATTGTTATCATTATGGTGTCTCTTACCTTATTAATTTAATATCCCCTTAACGACTAAAATAGATGCAATTCCAAGATTATCTCTAAATTTGACATCACTACCAACTGGTTTGTCGCTATGTTAGCACTTTAATTTGTTGTGGGACAATAATAAAGCCAAGGGAATTCATTATCAACAAAATATTTGATGTAATGGTGATAAACTTCAATATGTCTAGTTCTGGCAGGGTAGTTTGGGTTCTTCACCATCTTGAGAATAGCTTGTTCACTGTAGAAAAGTTAGGTTGTTATTGCTCGTTCAAGTTGAAGATTGACCAATATCCTTCATAATCACATTACCCCACAAATTGACTTTTCATTTCCTTGTATTCTTCTTCAGTGGAGGATAAGGAAACTATAGCTTGTATCTTACTTTACCATCCCATTTCAATCCCATGAAAACTAATTATATCACATAACATACCACCCTAAAGACTTATTTCCACCCCGAGGGTTAGTGTTGGAAACCTAAGCTATGATACCACCTATAACACAATCCCCTTATTTAACCCAATAAGAAGAGGTAGTTAATATGAAGAACCAATTCCCAATGTTTAGTTATGAGAATGGGATCTAAAAGTTTGATATATAGATTCTTTTTTTAAACTAAAATCTATTAGCATTTTGGCATTCATCTCATCGCCTAGATATGCCACACGGTTTCAACATTTAGCTCTACAATTGTCTCCTTGGCATCTCACCGTCAAGATAATAACAAATTTCCATATCCTAGTGTAAAGCTATAATACAACTATCTAATAGGATCTCAAAAAAACCCCATTTCATCTATACACAGTAAGATACTTGCTCAATATTAGTTGAATAAGATGAAGCCATAGTGTGTGAAGTGAAGCATAACACAATGAATGATACTAATCCATATGCATATATTAATAAGATTTTTTACCAATGAATACATTTTCTCTTATTCCGTCACTTTATTATGCATCGGTTAAAGGAGTCCCAATGCCCCTCATAGAAAGTAGCCTGGTTATTAAGTGAAGTTCATCCATCAGAGGAGACCAATAGTTGCACCAGGGTGACGAATCAACACAGTTGCACTTAAATTACATGAAGTACTTCTACACTCAAAGAAAAAAAAAAATTCAACGCCAACTTTTAGGCATTCGATAGATCCTCAAGCATATACCATCTCACGATCATACTGGATTACTTCTTGGATCTCAATCCTTTACTGATGCAATGTTTTATTTTCATTTGAAAACTTTAAGTATGTGAAAGAAAAACAACTTTTTATTGCAAACTCAAACTTCTAATT
Source organism: Pinus tabuliformis (assembly GCA_031772625.1). NCBI lineage: Eukaryota > Viridiplantae > Streptophyta > Pinopsida > Pinales > Pinaceae > Pinus > Pinus tabuliformis. The sequence goes on from CM062817.1 coordinate 183,110,716, forward strand.
TTGTCTCAACACACTTCAAGCCTTTAACCTATGAGGTTTGAAATTAGGTTGAAGAAGGGAAATCCAGGAAAAGTAGTTAAGTTAGTTTTGCTTTTGGACAAGTTTTGAGACGTTTGTTTTTTATAACTGACAATGGTTTCCTCCTTTATTCATGGTAAGAACCACTCAAAAGTAGCAAGCAATTGTGTCTTTTTTTTTTGTATATAAACTATGAGAACCAAACTTAGAGGGTTGGACTTTTTAAACTTTGTTTCTATTTTCTTTTGTTGAATAGAAATAAACTATCTCAGTCCTTGTGAGTGTGTAAAACATGCAATCCACCAGCAAACTAGAGCAAGGACCACTTTATATTCGTGCTCATTATTTTCTTGTTGGTATACATTTCTACATTTTCTTATTATTTAATTTACTTTGATATACATATTTACTTGTTTTACAGTTCAAACTTATTTTATTAATTTCTCTAGCACAATAAATTATTTGTGTATGTATATTTTAGTTTCACAACATTTCATTTTAAGCAACATTCTATGTTCTCTATTATTTGTGTTTTTACTTTTAGATATATATATTTTATTTTTGTAGCATGTTTATTTGGATTTAATTAAGTTTATTTTCTTTGAACACAATAGATTAGTTAGTATTTTCTTTGTTGTTAACTAGTTTTGTTGAGAGTTAATTTTCTTTATTGTTAATTTCTCTTTTTTTAGTTAGCACTATTGAGTTAATTTTGTTTTTATTCACCTTTTTATTTAAATAGGAACTAATTTAGAATTTCACCTACAATTATTTATACAAATTTTCACATAATTCATTATAATTAGTTTTAAATAATTATGGTCAGTTTTTCACATTGTCTACAACTAGGAAATGCATAAAGCCTAGAATACATATATTCTATGGATCATTTTGTAAGTAAGATGACCTTGGATTGATATCAAATTAAGAATTTTGTGATAACATTGTAGAATCCCATCAAAGGAAAAGAAAGACAATCCTTGACACTATTTCCAATTGACCTGAAAAGAGAATTTGGTACCCCTCTCAAATTTAAAGAGAAAAATTCTCCTTTGACTCACATTGATGGAGTTTCTAAGTCAATATGTGAGCGAGGAAGAGTATAAAGTCTTGTCCAAACTTTCACTAGACAGAAAACAATATGGTTATCCCGAAATTAAAACATGGAGAACTATTATGACATATTTTGTTAAGAAATTTAGGGAAATAATTTTTGCACAACATCCAATATTCCACAACTTAAGCCAGGAGATAACCCTATAGCCCATATTTAGCTATCTAAAGATGAATGGAAAATAATCGACTACATAGATGAGAGTGTGTAGCCATGCATGTTTCCTAACACTCTCTATGATCTATCAAACAAAAGATATAAAATTAAAGAAGGTGAGTGTGAAACACTATAGTGGAATGAGTTAAAGAATAATTTTATAAACAATTTTGAGTTTAAGCCCACTAATGAAGAACTACATGAAGTAGCTCATCACATTAAAGAATTTATTTTAAACAAAACGCTTGATCATAAAGTGGAGAAAGTAAAATTAAAAGTTGACAACTTGCCAACTTCGACATGTGATTATGTATTATGTCAATCATTAGTTAGAAGAGAAGTTTCCTGACAAGACATGAAAAATATTAAATTCCCAAGGCAAAGCTTTCGTTGGAAAATAAATCGTCTTTGTTATAACCTTATTTTCTACTACACTATAGTGAGAGAGGCCCAAGTTCAACATACCTAAAATGCTAGCTACAATAACTCCCTTATAAGAATCATATAAATAAAAGAAAGGGTGAAATTACATAATTGAGTAATTTATTATAATTATTTTATCTCAATTTAATAAATATGAAATAATAATTATTTCACAATTTATAAAAAGGTTCTAGAGTTTTCCATTCCCAAGGAGATCTAATTGACCTGCTTGTATATGAGTTGGATAGGGATCTATTATTGTAAAAGTTTCCAAACTTCTGAAGCCCCTAGGTGTTCAGATAGATTAATTAAGTTCATTCCTAAGGAAAATTCCATCAAGATAATATTATGTTGCACCCCACTGCCCCTATTCAAGTCTTCCCAAGGAGATCAACTTGAATTGAATGTATTTCGACACTTAGGGGCTTGAGAAGTTAGGAATTTGCTACGGTAACTGACCCATATACAACTCATACACAAGAAGGTCAAGTTAATCTCCTTGGGGATAACTGACCCATATACAACTCATACACAAGAAGGTCAAGTTAATTTCCTTGGGGATGACAAACTCTAGCACCTTTTTTCTCAATTATGAAAGAATTATAATTTCATAATTATGAAATTGAGACCCTTTAACATATAGTAACTCCTTTAACATATAGTAACTCCCTTGTAACACCCATATAAGTAAAAAAAAAGGTAAAAGGAAATGCATTCTAGCCAACAACTAAGCTATGTTGAATTTAGGTCTCTCTCACTATAATGGAATGGCGAATATGGTTATAGCAATTAGATTTAAGATATTATTTTCTTTTTACTAAAAAGCGTTTTAAAAAACAAGACTCATAATATATGGCAACATAACTATGCTATAATGACATTAAATAACATTGTAAACGTGTGTATGCCTACAACACTTTTAGGACAATAATTCTATATTATGTTCATTATTATTATTTTATTTTTAAAAATTATAAATTAAGAAAATAATGTTATAATTAATTACTTTTTTAAATACTAAAATAATATATAAAAATATTATTTTAATAAAAATGTTTGTTTATATTAATTATTTCATATAAGAATTTAATAAAACAATTTTCATTTCTAAATTATAAACTAAACTAAAATTAAAAACTTAATTAAACTAAAAAATACCAAATATTTTTTTGTTTAAATATTATTGAAACATTATTGGTTACTATTTTCACATTTATTTATTTATTGAAAAATAATGTTATTTCATTTAGTAATATTTTAAATTAATTCTTATTAAAATTAAAATATTATAATAATAATTAATAATATCTCAAATTGAATTTTATTATATAAAAATGGTAGAAAATGAATTGACCATCTACTTTAAAGATTTATGACGCCTTTAAATTATAAAGGAATCTTACTTTTCTATCCATCTAACATGAGCCAATGGCATTTGAGCTATACCCTTTTCGTGGAGCTTCTTTAATATAAAGGTCACTTCCCATTCCAAAGAATGCATGTCTTTGCTTTTACATTTTAAATGTAACAAACATATATCATGTTGTTCAATATTTTTCTTCCCCTTTTATTTTAATGGATGCTAGTGAATGCAATATTAAATGAATGTATTGTTGAAGTTTTTTCGTCAGGAAAAGTGAAGGGGGTCTACTACATGTCTGGTTATTAAGGTTAGGTCTGCTTGGTAAGGTTCATAGATTTAGTTGCTAAGTTGCTACTTATAGATAAATGGCTTTTTTTCTCTAGTAAAGGGAAGTATCTATTATGTCTTCCTTTTCTAGTATTGTGACCTATAGCACCAATAGTTGCTGGTTTCCCTAATTCGAGAATGTATCTCAATCGGTCTAAGAGGAAAGGTTAATTTGTTGGTTCAAGTTCCAGTGAGAATGCCTGTCTAAGAGGAAAGGTTAATTTGTTGGTTCTAGTCCCAATGAGAATGCCAGTAGAATTCAAATTGAAGGGTTCTGTACTGGTGTACTTTAAGGGCTATTGTGATTAGGGAAATTGGATAATGCATTAATTATACAACGTATTAATTCATGAAATATAATACATAAGGGGGGAGCGGGTCCCTCCTCGCTAGGTTCCCTGATTCCATGCTTGGCCATTAGGACAAAAACCCATGAGTGACACCGATCCTTCGCTATATTATTCAGACAGAAAGCCAATTGACACAAACCCGGCCAGAAATGACCAACACCCAGAAGCCCATGACTGACACCGATCCTTTTCTATATCATTCAGAGAGAAAGCTAGTCGACACTGACCCGACCAGAAATGACCTATAAGAGTATAGGTCTGTACGCTCAAGGCATATATCATGATTATATAAATGAGTTGGGGAATCTTTCGATGTAGGAAGAATCGACCTTTGCATGAGAAGATCAGGTCTTTGCACAAGTAAGAGATATTACAAAGATGGAGAACTGAAGAAAATCCAGGTACATAGAGAGTAACCACAGAGGCGAGGGCAGAGCTAATAGTATCATTTCCAGTCACAGTAAAAGCAAGGGAAATTGACCTCCTTTACCCAGAACCAATTGATACTCCCACATGTCTACGGTGGGGATAGAGTATGCTAGAGTGATTGCTATAGTAGGTCAAATGGACAACCTGCGGGCTATCAAACATTGACAGATCCTGGGTCGATCTGCGATTGGAGGATCTGAAACGAGCGCTTCGACGTCTCTAGGTAATCACTAGGTAATAATTAGTAAGTCACAGATAATATGTTGTCTGCTAGGAGACCTCAAACGCCTACCTAACAGAAGCCACGCTAGTCTCTAAAGCTACTTCCCCTAGAGCAAGCCCACACAATGCTGCCGCTATGAGATGGGGACTTCTCAAGTTAGTTTTTGTGTTACTGTTGAGGACAGTCAGTTATTTTCAATACACAGTCAAGTATTTTGAAGCATAGTTAAGAGTGCAAGAATGGTTGGAGCTAGCTCTAGCATGGGTATCTGTAATACCCAACTCCCACAATTTAATGGAAAAAACTATGACTATTGGGCAATAACTATGAGAGCTTTGCTTTCTTACCAAGACTTATGCGAATTTGTTGAGGATGGTTTTGAAGAACCAGCAGATGAAAATGAGTTTAATAATTTAACTCAGGCAAAGAAAGATCTATTGAAGAGCAATAAGAAGAAGGATTCTAAAGCCCTCTACTTTTTGTATCAAGCAGTGCATGAGAGTGTGTTTCCAAGGATAGCAGCAGCCAATAGATCCAAAGAATCATGGAAAGCTCTCAAGATAGCCTATCAAGGCATAGAGAAAGTGAAGACAACAAAACTACAGTTGTTGAGGAGAGATTTTGAGACTCTCTACATGAAGGAGTCAGATAATATTGACTCATTCTTCACACATGTGGTTGGTCTGGTCACACAGATAAGGTCTCATGGAGAGATTCTTGAAGAGAGGACGATTGTGGAGAAACTATTGAGGATCCTACCCTCAAGGTTTGATGTGATTGTCACCACCATAGAAGAGACAAAGGATCTCACAAACTTCTCAGTTGATGAACTACATTCATCACTGATAACACATGAGCAGAGATTGAGTAGAAATGAAAACACATCTCTAGAACATGCCTTTAAGACCCAGATGTTCTTTCGAAGAGGAAGAGGTCAAGGCAGAGGAAACAAGAGAGGAAGAGGCAGAAGCCAAAACAGAGGTGGAAGAAATAGTGCAGCAAATGCTCAAGGAAGAGGCAGCAATCCCAATCAGAACCAAGGCCAAGGCAGCAACCAACAAAGTGGACAACATCATGCTCAAGGACAAAGGTATGATAAATCCAATGTCCAATGTCACTATTGTAAAAAATATGGGCATTATGCAAATGAATGTAGGAAGAAGAAGCATGATATGAGTAATAGAACTAGTGCAAATTTCACTAGAGAAAATATCAGCCAAAATAATTTGTTTTTAGCCTATAATATGAATGAAGAAAAGAGTGAAGATGTATGGTTTCTAGACTCTGGTTGCAGTAACCATATGACAGGAAACGTAGCCCTGTTTTCTATGTTAGATCAGAGTGTGAAGTCACAAGTCACACTAGGGATTGATAATAAAGTTTCTTTTATGGGAAAAGGAGAAGTAAATGTCTTAACAAAGAAAGGTGAAAAGAAAACCATATCAGATGTTTATTATGTTCCTGGAATGAAATGTAATCTCATAAGTATTGGACAGCTTATTCAAAAGGGGTACAATGTTTTCTTTGTGGATGATGTATGCACCATCATGGATAAAACACCTAGCAAACAATGTATTGCTGAAGTAAAGATAACAAGGAACGGGATGTTCCCTCTCAGAATGAAAGAAGATTTAAAAAATGGAGAAGAAATAGCAGCAGTGACACAAGAGGCTTTCCAAAGCGAACCAAAAGATGAAAATTGGTTGTGGCACTTGAGATTTGGACATCTCAACTTTGGAGGTCTTAACTTGTTGAATAGAAAAGGAATGGTAAGAGGATTACCATTGATAGAGAAACCATACAGCCTTTGTGAAGGTTGTATCTTGGGGAACAACATAGAGAAAGTTTTCCATCTGGGAAAAGCATAAGGGAAAAAGAACCCTTAGAGATTGTCCACTCAGATTTATGTGGATCAATGAAAACTCCATCACTTGCAGGCAACCACTATATTCTAACATTTATTGATGATTTTACTAGAAAAACTTGGGTTTATTTCCTGAAGAACAAAAGTGAAGTGTTTTAAAGATTTTGCAATTTCAAAGCTCTTGTAGAAAACCAAAGTGGGCTGCATATCAAAGTTCTAAGAACTGATAGAGGAGGTGAGTATATCTCCAAAGAATTTCTATGTTTTTGTAGAGAAAATGGAATTCATAAGTAGTTTACCACTAGGTACACTCCACAGCAAAATGGAGTTGTCGAAAGGAAGAATAGGACAATCATGGATATGGCAAGGAGTATGTTAAAGGCAAAGCATTTGCCAAATGATTATTGGGCTGAAGCTGTACACTGTGCAGCGTACATTTTGAATAGATGTCCTACAAAAGCAGTCATGAATAGAGTGCCGAAAGAAGCATGGAGTGGGACAAAGCAAGGAGTCACCCACATGAAAGTTTTTGGATGTGTGGCTTATGCACACATTCCAGATCAGCTAAGGTAGAAGTTGGACAGCAAGGGGGAGAAATGTATTTTCATTGGATATAGTGAGGAATCCAAAGCTTACAGGTTGTATAACCCATCCACCAAGAAGCTTATTGTGAGCAGAGACATTCAGTTCATTGAGGAGGAAGCTTGGGATGGAAGCATAGAGAAAACAGTGAATGTTAAAAACTCTTTGTCTCATGATGAAGATGATGAGGAGATAGCTGAAATACATCCCTAAACAGTAGCACCAACACAAGGGCAGCAAGAGACACCCTTGAGGAGAAATGAAAGTGCTTCTCCAAACACACCACAAGGAGGAAATTCAAGTGCTTCTTCAAGCACTTGCACACCAAATGAAAGAGGTAAGAAGTTCATAAATTTAAGTGACATTTATGAACAAGAGGCAGCAAATGAAGGTATGAACTCTTTGTTTGCTTTATATTGTCATGTTGATGACCCTGTTCATTTCTAAGAAGCAATTAAGGATAGGAAATGGATAGAAGCTATGGATGAGGAGATCAATGCCATAGAAAGAAATAAGACAAGGGATTTAGTTGAACTACCAAAAGGAAAGGAGGTCATTGGAGTTAAATGGCTCTACAAGACCAAGAGTAATGCTGACGGCAAACTAGAAAGACACAAGGCAAGACTGGTTGTCAAAGGATATAAGCAACAGTATGGGAGAGACTATGAGGAAACTTTTGCATCGGTTGCTAGAATGGAAACTGTGAGAGCAGTGCTATCCATAGCAGCACAAAACGAGTGGAAAGTTTACCAAATGGACATGAAGTCAGCATTCCTAAATGGAGGGTTAATGGAAGAGGTTTACATTGAACAACCTCTAGGCTATGAAAAGAAAGGCCAAGAACACAAAGTGTGCAGATTGAAGAAAGCTCTTTATGGGCTAAAGCAAGCACCGAGAGCGTGGTACAGTAGGATAGATTCCTATCTACTGGAAAATGGATTTGAAAAGTGTGAGGGAGAACCCACCCTCTACATCAAAGAAAAGGATAGTAAAATACTAATTGTTGTGTTATATGTTGATGATGTTATTTTCACAAGTAATGATGATTACCTTATTGAAAATTTCAAAACAGTCATGAAAGAAGAATTTGAAATGATTGACATGGGTTTGCTGAGATACTTCTTAGGAATAGAAGTAGAACAAAATGGAAATGGGATTTTTATCTCACAGGCGAAATATGTTAATGAAGTGTTGGAAAGATTTAATATGCAGGAGAGAAAAGCAGCAATCACTCCCACAATGATGGGATTAAAACTCAGCAAAGACGGCAACAGCAAGGAATTTGATCCTAGTTTGTACAAGAGCATAGTTGGCAACCTCATGTATTTGACTGCAACTAGGCCGGATATAATGTACGTTGTTAGTTTAATTTCTAGATTCATGGAGAGGCCAAAAGAAGCACATTGACAGGCAGCAAAAAGGATTTTGAGGTATGTTAAAGGTACTAAAAGGTTTAGCATTTTATATACTGCTTCAGAATGTTGAGATTTAATTGGATACACTGATAGTGATTGGGCTGGAAGTGTAGATGATCGGAAAAGCACATCCGGTTATGTTATTCACATGGGTTCAGGAGCCATTTCATGGGCTTCTAAAAATAGCCTATTGTAGCATTGTCTACAGTAGAGGCAGAATATGTGCCAGCTACAGCAGCAGTGTGTCAAGCAATTTGGATGAGAAGGATGTTAAGGAGTTTATGCCAAGAGCAAGCAAAAGGAACTGTGATTTTTTGTGACAATAGCTCAACTATTACATTATCCAAGAATTTTGTGTTTCATAAGAGAACGAAACACATTGACACAAAGTTTCATTACATCAAGGAATTAGTAAACAATGGAGAAATTGTTTTACAACACTGCAGAACTCAGGAACAGGTTGCAGATATTCTGACCAAACCATTGGGGCAGAAAAGTTTTGAGTTTTTGAGGAAATGTCTGGGTATGACTGATAACCCAGCAGTTGAAATTAAATGGGAGTGTTGAAATGATAATTTCAACTGCAGCGCTTTCCGGAACCCGCCATCAAACAGTGACTGCAAACAGTTCTTTGTTTTTGGAAAACCACCTGAGGATTCCCCGCACCACCTTTCACTAAACAATCGTATTTCTCGAGAGGGCAGCGAGCACATCCATCAGCGGACACGTGTCTGAGCAGTTTTTTTCAAAACAACTTCCCTGGCGCGTAAAGTTCAGTAAATGAGTCTGTGCGATATTGGCTGACCACCGTGCGATTAACGTGGAGTAAAATCCACGGTTAATAATAAAAAAAATATATCGCCATGTTGAAGTACCCTCATTCCGGAAATTAATTAATGAGAAGTACCCTCGTTCCGGAAATTAAATTGATGTGAAGTAATTTATTACGGTTGGTAAATGTAGGTGGAGATATTTTAATTTTACTGTTTATTTTAATTCATGGGTGTAGTTTGTTTTAAAAAAAAATGAAACGTAAAAAGTCATGCCTTGTTTTTGTTGAATATGAAAAAAAAGGCAATATACGCAGCAGCGCGTATGTAATGTTTTTTTTTGTTGAGGATGAAACTCAATACGCAGCAGCGTGTATGTAAGAAGTAAAAAAAATGTTTTTACACACAGCAGTGCAGACACAGTAGTGTTTCAGTAGTGTTATTTTTTTTTTGAGAAGACAGAGTATTTTGTAATGCACAACAATGCAAAGGCAGAGAGCTTCTCTAATTTTTTTGCCACTTCCGTGAGCTTTGAAGATTTGGGTTTTTCACTTGTTGGTCGAATGTTTTTTTTTAGTTTTATTTAGAAGAATCCCTCTGTGAGAGGAAGAATTTTGTAACAAAAATCTTATAAATGAATACAAGTTTCCTTTTGTGTGTAAAACTCTGTTCCCTGTGTTAAAAACAAAGCATTTTTCTCTATTCATTTTTGTTTGGAATTATCAAAAATTCCCAACATTTACCTTGATAAGCATACTCAACTCTTTGATTTCTGTGAAATTTCAAGATCTTGAAGTTCATAAAATTTATGAACCTATAAAATTATGCTGGCATGAAGGAATCTATGAAAGTTGGGATGAGAACTTACTAAAAATTCAATTTAATACCGTAGACTATAACTATCATTGATCTATGCCTTCTCTAATGGGTTTTTCATTTTCCATTTTTTACTTTCTCTGGAAGCCATTAACGAGGGTCTTTTCTTATGAATTTTTCTCCTCCATTTCATTATATAGTTTTTTCTTTCACTGGTGCATATATATATATATATATATATATATATATATATATATATATATATATATATATATATATATATATATATATATATATAAAGAGAGAGAGATCATGCAAGCATGAAAAGATCTAAAGTCTCACAGCCCATACTTTGAAATAGAGTTATACATATGGAATCTCTTGATTTTCTTTCTTGTAGTCTTAGTCTATGTTGATGACCTCTACTTATATAATAAATTTTATGAATAATTCAATCTGATTAGAAATGTCTGTCTCGTTCACTGCATTGCGTATTCCTATTTATGATGTTTTAAGGAAAAAAATAAGTTGCTAGCTTCCGCATGAGCTATGAAAAACATTTGCAGTGCTTTGTTCACACAGGAGACAATAATCTGCGTATCATAACATGTGTTCACTATCAATTTTCTTTTTCTTCACTTACATTAGCTCTTATCTTTTGTCACAGATAGACATTGAAAAAATGTCCTCGGTTGATCTCATCATCTAAATTGCTTGTATATATTTTTGTGGTACAAGTTAATTATTGAGTGTATATATGAGGGTTATCAGAAGCTCTCGCTGAATATTTTGAGATTTTGGGCTGCTCCATCTTGGTAGCATTAACGTTGAATTTAATGGTTGATTTTTGTTTTTCCCATTTTAAAATATTTTAGAAATATTCAATCTAGATAATGTTAGAATAATTTTGAAATGGTGAGTCCAAATAGAGTTGATGAGTTGTGTTCTTGTAGTACCTGTTTGAGTCTATCTTTCATGAGTGGTGTTCTTGTAGTTTGTTTTATGATTTGGTGATTCGATTTATTTGGATCTAGATTGTCCTAGAGGTTATCTATGTGTGCCTATATAATGTACTAGTTGTCCAAGGAGTTTGATCAATGGGAAATGTTTTCATTCTGGTGCATCTCTTTGATTTTTCTAATATGGTATGAGAGTTAGAGAGGTGATTTTTTAATATGATACACTTGGATCTATTTCATAAGAAAGAAAAGTGATGTCTTTGAGTACTTTAAGGAATTCAAAAACATGATGGAAAAACAAAATGGGAAATACATCAAAATTCTCAGATCTGATGAGGGGGAGAGTACAAATCAAGAGCATTCAATCAGTATTGTAAAAGTCATGGGATTCTACAACAATTTACAGTGTCTCATACACCTAAGAAAAATGGAGTTGCTGAGATGAAAAATAGAACACTAGTGTTATGTGCACGGAGCATGCTTCGAGGTAAAAATATCTCTATTGGCTTTTGGGCTGAAGCCATTAATACTGTTATTTATTTGAAAAATAGGAGTTCAACCAAAATTTTAGATCTAAAAACACCTTTTGAAGCATTTTATGGATATAAACCAAAAGTGAATCATTTAAGAGTTTTTGGATGCAAGGAATTTGCTCATATTCCAAAAGATGAAAGAATAAAATTGATGCAAAATCAATTAAGTGCAAATTCATTGGTTATTCTGATGATCAAAAGGCATACAAGTTGTTTGATCCTAGTTCACATAGATTGCTTGCATGTAGGGATGTGGTTTTTCATTAAAATGCAGATGAAGGCGATAAAATGAATAACATAGGTGTATGACATGATAATGATAATTATGTCAAAATTGAAGTTTTGAATAGGAAAGTGAACAGGTACAACAACAGGTACAGGAACAGGTACAAGAACAAGTACAGGTTCAAGAGCAGGAAACTTCTAGCAGTCATGACACTCCAAGAAGAAAACAAGAGACTCCACAAAGCAGAAAGAAGGATGACAGTAGTAAAACTCTGAGGAGGACATCACATCAAATTCAGTCACCTATAAGGTATAGAGATTACGCATTGATGTCTCATGTAATGAATGTTGTAGAACCTTTAAGTTATGAAGAAGCTAAAGAATATAAAAAATGGAGAGATGCAATGGATGAGGAATACAACTCTATAATGAAGAATGAAACATGGGAATTAACAGAATTTCCCAAAGATAAAGTTCCCATAGGATGCAAATGGTTATACAAACCTACGTTTAATGTTGATGGCAGTATTGATAAGTATAAAGCTAGATTGGTTGCAAAATGTTATTCACAAAAAGAAGGCATTGATTATGAAGATACTTTTTCAATTGTAGCTAAATTAAATACAACTACAATCATGATTGCATTAGCTACAAAACAAAATTGGAAAATGCATCACTTAGATGTTAAATCTGCTTTCTTGTATAGTGAATTAAAAGAAGAAATTTATTTGGTTTAGCCTGAAGAGTTTGTAACGCAGGGACATGAGCATCTTGTTTGTAGGTTAAAGAAAGCTTTGTATGGTTTAAAACAAGCACCGAGATCTTGGTATGTGAAAATTGATTCATTCTTTTATGAAAAAGGTTTTGTGAGAAACAAAAGTGATCATAACTTGTACATCAAGAAAGATGAAGATGAGAATATTGCCTAGATATCTTTATATGTTGATGATCTTATCATAACAGATAGTGCATTCAGGTTGATTGGACAAATTAAAATCCAGTTGTCATAGGTATTTGAAATGAAGGATCTTGATGAATTGCATTATTGTTTGGGTCTTGAAATTTGGAAGGAATCTGGTTAGAAAATCATCACACAAAGCGAATATGCGAAGAAAATCCTTAAAAGATTCCATATGTTTGAATGCAAACTAGTGTCTACTCCGTTGGAACAGAATGCCAAGTTGTACAATGATGATGGATCTAAAGAAGTGAATGGAACTTTGTATCATCAATTGGTGGGAAGTTTGAACTACCTCATTATTACCAAGCTAGATATAGCAGATTTTGTGAGCATCCTTAGTCAGTTTATGGATAAGCCTTGTGAAAGACATTGGAAAGAAGCAAATAAAGTCCTTAGATATCTGAAAGGAACACTTTGGTATTTTGTATATTGATGAAAATGATGTTGAGTTGGCAGGTTTTTTTTATTCTGATTGGGTTGGAAATCTGTATGATAGAAGACCAACCTCCGAATATGCATTCAATTTAGGATAAGAGATTGCATCATGGACCAATCGTTTCTTTGTCATCCACAGAAGTTGAATACAAAGCCTTAACCCTTGCAACTTGTGAAACTATTTGATTAAGGAGGATTCCTGAAGATGTTGGAGAAAAACTAAGAGGACCAATAAGCATCAAATGTGACAACTAGATTTCCATAAAACTAGAAAATGATCCAATTTATCATGTGAGAACTAAACATATTGAAGTCCAACATCATTTTGTAAGGGAAAAGATACAATCAAATGAGATTCCTTTAGTCTATTGTAATAGAAGTGAAAATGTAGTTGACATCTTTACCAAGCCTCTTGGAAAGATGAACTTTGAAATGTGTAGACAACAGCTAGGCATCATTGAAAATCCATTTCTCCATTAAGGGGGGATGTTGGAATAATATCGAAATGGTGAGTCCAGATAGAGTTGATGAGTTGTGTTTTCATAGTTAGTATTTGAATCTATCTCTCATGAGTTGTGTCTTCGTAGTTTGTGTTGTGAGTAGGTGGTCCAAATTATTTGGATCTAGATTGTCCTAGAAAATGTCTATGTGTGCCGATATAATGTACTGGTTGTCTAAGCAGTTTTATCAATGAGAAATGTTTTTTTTTTTTTTTTTTTTTTTTTTAATCAAGTAAGAGTAGGACCTTCTATTCATCTATAAAAATACATAATATACATAATACAAAGGAGCAGCACCAGCTCTGCAAAAATTCCACAAGCAGCTGGACTGGCAAAAATCTGAGCCTATCTCCATAGACTCTGAAAAACCCACACAAAACATCCAAAAAACATTCCACCCACAAGGCATCAATCTAGACAACCAAAGAACTGGATCCCTACTGTCCAAACTTCCTTGCATCAAAAGACCTACCGTGCACCACAACCACTGAGCCTACAAAACTGCACCATGTGACCATCTGAAGGCCCACAAAACTGCCAATGATGATGGGGCCCACCGCATCAAAGGCCCACAAAATTGCACCATGTGACCATCCGAAGGCCCAAATAACTGCAACAATCACCAACCTAAACCTTCGAATATCTGAATAACCCGAATACCAAGCGATACAACCATCAAAGATCCAACAGTTATAAATTGTTTTGGACTTTAACTCGTTAAACGGACCCGAAAGGAAGCATAGGCCACCTTTGTAACCTATTTCGGGTCCGAAAGTAGAAATAACTGTCGTGCATCTATTCCGCCCGAAATCCATGGGATGAAGGGGATCAAAAGCGGTCTCGTCAACTAGCCTACTTAATAACATCCCTGGAAGATCCGAAGAATAAACAAGCCTCCACCCTAAATTTTTTCTAGTTCGGATGGAGAAATAATGAATGTGCAACTAATCGCCCAAAATCCAAAGGATGAAGGCAATCTCGGCAACTAGCACGCTTTTTACCTAATCATATGGACCCGAAAGGAAACCTATGCCACCTCTCTGAACGATTTCGGGTCTGAATGAAGGAATAACAATCATGCAACTAAACCGCCTAAAATCCCTAGGAAGAAGGATATCCAAAGAGGAATCGTCGACTAGCCCATTCTTTACCCTCCCTGACAGACCCGAAGATTAAATAATCCACCACACTTTAATGTTTCAGGTCTAAATGAAGAAATATCCAACATGAAGTTTACCGCCCGAAATCCATAGGATGAAGGCGATCTCAGTTACTTTACCACTCTTTACCATTCCAAATAGACTCGAAGAATTGACCTGCGAGCCATTTCCTACCTGAAATCCATAGGATAATGGATTTCAAGGCAAACTTTGGTCAGTTATCTGCATCCTTCATGCCTTCCTACCCACTATTTACCACATGCTACTAACCTATGATTGTTCCATTTTCTTTAGTTTCCACTAGTCTTCTCATGCTTTGGAAGTACTCCCTGTTTTTGGTAGCCTGTCTTTGATAGTCTTCGTGCAGTTTCCATGGGGGAGTAAGCATCCAATCATATCTTCTATTACTTTTTGAATAGAGTACTCCTTCATTCGCCAACTTATCTGCTAAATTGTTGGTTGTTCTGCGCACATGCACAAAATTGAGGGTTCTCAAGTCTCTCAGGTGGGACTGTATGCGTTGATAGACCTACAATAACCGCTAGTGTTTCCACACTCTTTCTGGTGCTGTGCCATTGCATATTTTCTTGACCGAATTAATTATCAATTCAGAGTGAGCTTCAATGATGGTGTTCTGCAAATTTGATTCCATCAAGATTTCTAGGCATTTCTCTAGGGCCATGAGTTCCGCCATATTGTTAGTGGCCTTCCCCAAATGACTATGAAAGATGACTTTTATGTAACCCTTCTCATCTCTTAGGACTCCGCCATAACAAACCACCCCAGGGTTTCCTTTAGAAGCACCATCTATATTGAATTTCAAAAAGCCATAAGGGGGAGGTTGCCTGAAATCCTTATCTATTGTTATATACCTTACCATCTTTCTTATGCCCTATGGGAAAGCTACCTATAGACCCAAATGCAATAGTGTTTGACTATCCTGGTTTTGAGGTGGGTTCTTAGGGGTTTCTTTAGCAGGGTGCCTACAGTCTCTTGGAGTTGTCTAATGATCTAAGCTATGATGCTACGGGATGAGCCAATGCTATTCTTGAAAATCCTATTATTGCGTTCTTTCCAGACATCCTATATTAGAAAGCATGGAACCAAATCCCAAGCTTTATTGACTATTTCATTTTCAGAGAAGTTTCTTCTCCAATTCTTCAAAGTACCAGTGATGCTAAAATTGTCCCTATCCATTTGTTTGAAGATTGAAGCCACCCAACTCCATAAGGTTGAGGTCAATGGGCATAGGTTGAGTAGGTGTTCTGTGGTCTCTTCTTGTAATTCACATAACTAGCATCTAGATGGACCTACTACACCTCTTTTTCGAAGGTTTTCCCACGTTAGAATTTTATTATGTTGCACCAACCACATGAATAGTTTGATTTTCATCTAGTGTGAGCTCTGCCATATATCCCTCCATACCTTATCAGGGTTTGTAAAGTCAAGCCATAGGGTTATTCTCTTGGATCTTTGATGTTGTAGTTGCCTTTGTTGTTTCTTCCCCATCTTAGTTGGTCTGACGATATTGATGTCAAAATCTTTCTCTATTATGAGATCACTGCAAGAGCTTCTACTTGGGCCTTCAAAGGGGTTCCTTCACTATATACCAGGTCCTTCCATATTCTCCATTTTCCCTTGTTCCTAGACTGATCCCAGAAGTCACTTACCCTGAGTAAACCTTTATTGTCAATGTCATTCTTGGGATTGGCAAGTTCTTTTCTTACCAAATTAGGTTCCTGTTGCCAGTTGTCCTCCCATAACCAAGCTAGGTTTCCATCTCTGATCTCCCAGAAACTATGTTTCTGAACAATAGCTTTGTTCTCCCATGCTTTGTTCCAAATGTGAGGCTTTGATGAGCCCAGACATTTGAATGTGGTCCCTTTCTTGCCAATTATTTTCATACTTTTGTTTCCAAATATTTTCCCAAGGGGTAACCGATTCCTTTAGCCATCTCCACCATAGTTTAGCCCCCAAAACTTTACTTAGGGTTTTAGGGTCATGAAGCCCCAAACCTCCATGTGTCTTGGGTTTACAAATATTATCCCATGCTACCAAAGCCCATTTATTTTTATATTCCCCTTTGCCCCATGGAAATTCTCTTTTGATATTCCTGAAGGACTGAGAACATGAAGATGGGAATAGTTTGTAGGACAACTTTTGTTAGCACTAGCCGTCTTGCTAAATTCAAAGACCTACTTATCCAATTCTGGACTTTGTCCTGGAGTTTAGTGATTAGCTCCCAAACTGCCTTGCTCATGGGTTTGTCCACTAGAGGTATTCCCAGATATTTGGAGGGTAGCTGTTGTCTTTGAAAGCTGAGAATTCTGGTGAGGTTCCTGTGAATAACAATGTCAGTATTAAAAAAGAAAATCTTAGTTTTGGTAAGGCTTATCTCTATACCAACAACTATAGCAAAGCCGTTTAGGATTTGCTTGAAAGATTTAGCTTCCTTGACCGTGGGTGTACCCTGTAACATAGTGTCATCCACAAATTATTGATGATTCAAGGCATCTCCATTCTGGGTGAGCTTGAGACCTAGGATTTTCCCTTCTTCTTTGGATGATTTGATCGTATTGCCTAAACCTTCCATCATGAGGATAAAGAGGAATGGGGGAGCGTATGTCCTTGTCTTAGGCCTCTCGAAGGCTTAAACGTTCTGGAAGGTGATCCATTAAGCAGGATTGAAAAACTAGCTGTGGTGACAAGGGTCATTACCCATCTTATCTAGTTATGGTCAAAGCCATAAGCTTTTAGTACTTCCTCGATTTAAGCCCAGCTTAGCTTATGATAAGCTTTCGCTAGGTCAAGTTGCATGATCATCCTGCTTGCTTATTACTCTCGAGAGGGTGTACCACCTCGTGAGCTTGAATGATGTTATTTAAAATCTATCTTCCTTCCACATATCCAGTTTGCTCCTCAGACACAAGAGTTGAAAGAAGGGGCTTGAGCCTATTTGCAATTACTTTGGATATAATTTTGTACACTACATTGCATAAAGCTATGGGTCTGAATCTATCCAACATCATGGCTCTTTCCTACTTTGGAATAAAAGTTATGAAAGAGGCATTAAGTGCCCTTAAAACAGTTTTGTTTTTCCTTGAGTCCTCCACCACATCAAGGATATCTTGTTTGACTATTTCCCAACATGCTTTGAAGAAGTCTACATTGAACCCATCCGGGCATGGAGCTTTCCCATTTTGCATCTCTTTGATAACTTCACTGACCTCCTCTTCAGTCACTGGCCTATTAAGATTGTGATTGTCCTCTCTAGTTACAATCTTGGGAATGTGCTTGGTGAAGTTCTTAATAAATCGTGATCTGTCTATGGAAGGTTCCTCAGCTATGCTTTAGAAATGTTGTACTAGAGCAGATTCTATTTCTTTGTGAGAGTTGAATTGTTTTCCATGAGTATCTCTAAGTATTGAAATCCCGTTATGAGACTTGTGATCCATGGTTGACTTGTGAATTTTTTTTTTGTTTCTTTCTCCTTATTTTATCCATTGCACTCTTAATTTCTGTCTCCAGAAGATCTCCTCTTGCTTGCATTTTTCATCCCATTCCTCTTGAAGAGAGTCAATGTGTACTTTCCTTTCCTCGATAAAGCCATCTGAGATGAGGACTTGGTTAATTCCTTGAAGTTTCTTTGCAACTTCTTTTTTGGCTTTGACTATATTGCCAAACTCATTTTTGTTCCAATCTTTGAGCCTGAGTTTGATGTGTTTCAGTCTCTGATGCAGAAGGAACATATTAGTTCCCTGAACAGTCATATCCTCTGCCTACCATTTACTTATATTACTGATGAAGTTAGGGTGGTTGAGCCAAATGTTTTCAAACCTGAATGGTTTGTTTCTTAGAGTGCCTATAGGAGAAGCTTCAAGTTGGATAGACCAGTGGTCCGAGCCTCCAAAAGGGAGGATTAACGCAGAGAAGTCAAGGCTTGTGAGAATGAGATCCTCAAAGATTATGAATCTATTTAGTTTAGAGGCAACTTGAGAAGCCCCTCCCCGCTTATTATTCTAGGTGAAGGTACCATTTCTGGTCTCCATATCTACTAGCCTCATGTCGTTTAGAAAATTCTGAAAGGCTATGGAGTCTCTACCTAGTATTCTGGTCCCACCTTTTTTTCCTGTAAGAGATTTAATCGTATTAAAGTCTCCTCCTAGAATCCAGTGCATAACAAGGTATCTTTCTCTTAGCTCCTCCAGTGAGATAAGAACCTTGAGTTTGTCTTCAAGTTTTTGAGGACCATAGACATTTGTGATCAAATAGACTTCCTTATCACCTAAAGGTTGGATCACCATCAATAGGTAATTCTTGGATGCTTCAGCATCTAGGATTCCAAGTTTCTGGGGGTTCCAAAGTGTGAAAATCCCTCCTACTATATTGTCTGCGTTAACTTCTAGATATTCATACTCGATGAGCCATTTTCTATGTATCTGTCTTATATTATCTATTGAACATTTTGTTTTCTGGATAAACACCATATCTAGTTTTTCTTCTTTTATTCTGTTGCTAAGATTTCTCTATTTCGTTTTACTTCCTAGACCCCTAATATTCCAAGTTATAAGCTTCATTAAGAAAGATTTTTAAATGAGTAACTAGTGAGATCCTTCATCTTACTTGAGTTGATCATGAGTTTCCCACATTCTATCAGTAGCTCATTCTGTCTTTTTCTTCATCTTTTCCTTCCTGGGTTCTTGGGAGCGTATCCTGATGTTGCCTCCATCGTTTTTGCTTCTATGTTTTCTTGGCTATCATGGTTTCTTTTGATTCTAGAACCCTTTGCTTCAGATCTCCAAAGGAAGATTTGTTGTACTATGTCGAACTCCTCTTGTGGTAGAGACTCAACCCCTTTGGTGGTTCCCTACTCCAGGAACTTTTCTAGATCGAGATTTTCCCTTTCAAGAATTTCCTGCAAGTTGTGGTCCTCCGTTCCAACCTCGCTTGGGCTCATCTCATGGTCCATGTCGAGTTCCATAGTGCTCGGTTGACCTTCCTTTAGTTTATTGTTTACAGGAACATCCTCCATTCTATCATCTTTTTCCTTCTCTGTTGGACTATCCTCCAATACCTGGTTCATCCCATTGTTCCCATCTTCTTCTTCTAATATCTTGAATCTATTATGACCTGGTTGCTTCTCCTCATTGATTTTCTTTTGATTCTTTTTCCCTCCTTTCCCTTTGCCTCCCACCTTGGTAAAGCCTTCGGTATCTTTGCCTATGTTGGTTTTGATATTACTCTCCATTTTGTTTAATGGGCAGTCTCTGAAGAGGTGCCCGTGTTCATGACATTTGCGACATCTGAATGGGACATGTTCATAGTCCACCGCCTGCACCCATTCTTCATCATATACTTCTAGAATGATTTCATCCGGAAGTGCTCTAGATAGGTCCATTTCTGTGCATATTCGAGCAAAGGAGGTATATTTTCCTCGCAGAGTCACATCTAATATTTTTAAAAAATGACCTAGTTTATTGCCTATGGCCTTTAAGGATTCTAGCAGCCAATAATCTAAAGGTAGGGAGTAGAGTCTTATCCATATCAGTACTGATGTGAATATCTCGTGCCCATGGTCGCATGTATAGGCCTACCGCAGCATAAAAATATGGTCCTTCTTCGAACACTCTGTCTTTGTCTTCTAGGTTTGTAAACACTAATGTGAAGAAACCCTTGGAACCCAAGTGAAGATTTATTCCCCCCTTAAGTTTCCAGTGGTTCTTTATCCAAGCATGTAAGGCCTTCCCCGTTGGCCATATCGCCATAAATTTGCATATTACAGCATAAGTCGCCATGTGATCCCTATGCACCTGCAGCACTGGATCACTTAAAACAACCCGAGGTGTGATGGTAGACCTAGGTTTATAGAGGCATGTCATATTTTTGTGCTCAGTTCTCTATCTACCTCCTCGTGAACTTTTCTCTCCTCTGACTTCGTCCGAGTTCTCTTCGTGTTCCTGTGATCTGATATTTTTCTGTTTTTCTCTGTTGATACTCCCAATTTTTGCCTCCAATGGTTTCTTGAAGCAGCTCAAAACTGCATGACTTTAGGAGGGAGTGGAACTCCCCCCTCCTCGCCCCTCCATGTGACCAGCTCTGAACCCTCTATGATTCAAATAAAAATCATTTTGTTCACGAGTTTTGAATAAAAATGATTAAGTACATTGTTAACGTTAAGCTATCAATTCAATTTTCTACCCTATTCAAACGTTTTTCTTAGATATAACCATCATACACTTAAAAAGTTGTTTGTCTCTACTTTGTGCTAGTTTTATTCCAGAATCCGCAATCCAAATAAGAATCGCTGCATGTTGTTGGGCTCTGCTTCGTGTTGGTTTTAGAAGAGGAGGATAGCTCTTAGAGATTATGTGTCTTAGTTGGAGTTGATCACGTTTACAAAGAAATAAGTCTATTGTCGGATGGTGCTGGTTTGAGGAAAGGAGGACAGTTCATAGAAATATGTCTCGTAGTTGGAATGGATCACGTTAAAAAAAAAAAATTATTCTGGGATCTCAAATCCCAGTTAAATATTTTAATTCGTGTAGCTTTCTCAGATGACATTCATTCAAAACAATGTTTCTTTTTCTCGGAAGATATTCATTCAAAACAGTGTATGTTTCGTTTTTGTCAGAAGACATTGATTCAAAACACACAGATTTTAATTATGTAATCTGTAAATTTTAATATTATTTTTTTTAATTTTGTATTTAATATTATCTCTAATATTGTTAAGAAGTAAAAAATACTAAAATTTTCAATTCTACAAATTATATGATTTCATTTTAATTTGATTTCATTAAAGTGGCAATACACTTTATCTTAAACTGTGGTTGTTATTTTTTCTTATTTATTTATATAATTATTTTAGTTATAGTTATTACTAAAAATTTCTTAATTTGATTTAATAATTGAATTTTGTGATCTATATTCTATGTGTTTATGAATTTTTTTTTGGAGATAATCACATTAGAGAAAGTTTTGTCTAGGTTCACAATAAAGGTTCATGTTTATGATAAGATGGAAGATTTGAGCATCAAATTAAATAGGTAAGGTGATGTTGAAAAAATTACTTCTAACGACTAGAATTTAATAGCTAAAATTCAAACAACCACCTGTCAAAATTAAATAAAAAATATAGTCAAAAGAATCAAATAAGATCAATTTAAAATGAGACTAAATCAATGGAAAAAGACAAAAAAATAAAAAAATCTCCATTTTATCTTGATAATGAACCAAACCCTTAGGCACTTGGTTCATCGACGGGTGTTCCATCTACACAGCCACACTTGTCCGCATCTGAGAAAAACAAGGCACCGGCTCTACCTCCCGTGGAATCCTCGCCCCTTGACTGCCCCCCTCTCTCCCCTGCGACTGCACAACTTCTGGGCACCTGCTTTCTCAGCTCTCCTCTCACTGACTCCCCGCTGCAGTATCACTTTCGCCCTGTTTCAACTCCGCCCCCTCCGCCTCCGCTCCCTCCGCCTCCACCTCCATCGAGCTCCCACTCTCCATCCGTCTCATTTATGCCGCTGGCTCAGCATCAATCCATCCATCCTTCCGCACCGCTCATTCCTGGCACCAGTTACAATTCCCCCCGCACTCCGATTCTCTCTGGGGCCTTCCCCACTCCGCCCCTGCCGGTGCGCTCCGCTGCATCCGCCCAGCACAGCACCTCGGACCCCTGCCGCAATTCTCTGAAGGGCTTTCCTTTCGGCAGACGCTCTGAAAAGGTGACGAAAGGTCGCTGCCACCGCTCTATTGACCCGGACTACAACATCAACATCGGGCCTGAAGCTCCTCTTCCGGACGTTATGGAAGCCGCCCACAAGGTTCTGGTTGGCAGAGTTCGGGGCCGAACATACTCTGCGGCGCGACTCAAACTTTGGGTGGACGAGATTTGGGGTCCCTACTTCAAAGAACTTCCAGAGGTTATGGTGCTTACTAGAGGCTGGTTCGCTCTCCATTTTCAGCGGCCCGCATACACACAGTGGGTACTCTCCCAATATTGGCACATTGAGCTCGCCCCGGTCTTACTCAAGCGATGGGATCCACTCTTTGACCCTGAACGTGAAAAATTGGGGGAAGGGCCCATTTGGGTGCGCCTACCTGGGCTACCATGGCAATTCTGGAACCAGTACACCTTCAAATTAATCGGGGATACTCTTGGCACTTATCTGGAGCACGACAGGTCATATGAGAAAACTGGAATTAGGACCATGGCTCGAATACTAGTCAATATGGATATCAGGCCCGGATTGGTGGAAAAAATTACTCTGCATCACAATCATGTATCACGCAAGCAGCCTCTGGATTACGAAGGTGTTCCTTACCGTTGTCGTAGGTGCCACAAAGTCGGCCACCTCTACAAGGACTGCCCACTGATTTCGAGGGTAACTTCTGAGGATGCCAAGGGAATTCGACAACCGGCCACTGAAATTCATCAGGATGGAGACAACGCTCCTATGGAGCAGGCACAGAACCAACAGGAGACCCCTTCCACGAAGAAAGGGGACAGCGCTACAAAAGCAACTCGCAGAAAGGACTTGGCTGCATCGGGACCGCCGCGGACTCGCTCAAAGACTGCTGCAAATGCTTCTCTACCTGCGGAGACTGCACTCTCTCGTCCGGGTAATGAATCCATTCCCACTTTCTCTCAGTCTTTTACTATGAACATGCATTCTATTGTTCATTCATCTGTTCAAGCTCCACAATCTGCAAATGTGTCTCTCCCCTCCATTCTCTGTACCATTGCCCCCCCTCCACCCACCTTCTCTACCACTCCTCCCTCGCACGATCTGATCATGGGTGGTTCGGACACCCCATCCTCTCCGGGTGCTTCCGGCTCACACCACTACCACCTTAGACCAAGAGTTCGGCTCCGCACCTTGGGTCTGGGATCATCCCCTTGTCGCCATCTCAAACAGAAGCGTGGCAGACCCTCTCATCTATCTTCGGCAAAGCTTAATGCCGTTGCTGATGTCGCCATGGGGCGACAGGTTACTATTGAACGGGCACTTAGAGCAATTGAGCCCTTGACAAGTGGTGATCCATGATCTGGCTCTCCTTCAACTGCAGGGGATTAGCCAACCCCAAAAAGCGTGTGGCTCTGAAAAGACTTCTTCAAGTATCAAGATGTGATATCATTTTCCTTCAAGAAACTCTCTGCTCGGCTGAGGTGGCGGTGCGTTGCTTGCAATCCCTGCTCCCGGGATGGACTCTGCATGGACTGGATGCGTGTGGGCGATCTGGTGGACTTCTCATTGGTATCAACCCTCGGAATTGTAGGCCCCTCACGGCCTGGGGGGGCAGAGGCTTTCTTGGTATGGATATTATCCCAGGTGACCTGGGTATACCGATCAGAATTATCAATATATATGGGCCTAACCAGAATCGTCTCCCCTTCTGGCAAGATTTTCTCAATGGGGGCCATATTACTCAGAATACTGTAATGGGGGGGGATTTCAATTTCTCTTTAGGAGCTGGAGAGTCCTGGGGTTATAACGCCCAATGTGACCCCATTGCGGAACAAATGCAAATGCTCCTAGACTCAAACCATATTGTGGACATCCCCATGAACAAGAAGCTACCTACCTGGCACAATCAGCGCACTGGTGAGGCTGCTCTGGGGCGGCGTCTGGACAGGTTTATGATGCATCAGGAACTCATTCAGATATGCCCCCTTTACAGACAATGGGTGGGCTCAGGGGGGCTATCTGACCACCATCCGATTCTTCTACAGATCAGTCAGCATAACTCGAAGCCGCGGTCCCCTTTTAAATTTTTTGCCGGGTTTCTCAAAGAACCGGATTATATCAAATTGGTCTCGGACTTCTGGACAGCTCAGCCCCCTCTGCGGGAACAGAGAAAAGCTTCTGATTTTTGTGAGAGACTCAGAAACCTCAAAGGCTTAACCGAGCACTGGGCGAAAACAAAGAGGCACAGAGATGAGCAGACTCTGCAAGATACCGAAGCACAGATAGCCTCATTGACTGATGAGAAGGGGACGGGTTATATTTCGGATGCCTCCAAAACTCTACTAAAACAATTGTTTGAGCAAAAAGCAAAAATACTACAAGAAAAGGAGGAGCAGTGGAGACTTAAAAGCAGAGCCATTTGGCTCAAAGAAGGGGACTGTAATACTAAATTCTTTCATAACATGGCAAATGGCAGAAAGGCTTCAAATACCATATGGAGGCTTCCAAAGGAATCAGGAGGTTGGGCCACCACACACCAGCAACTGGCAGGCTTAGGGGTCTCACACTTCAAGAGGCTCTTCATGGCTCCGAATGATATTAACCTTCCAGATATCATTAGAGTTGCAGAAAAGTTCCCTCGGTTCGTTGGTCAGGATGATATTGAAGACCTTACTAATCCTGTCACTGCACAGGAACTTGAAAGTACACTTAAATGGTTCAAGAGAGACAAGAGCCCGGGTCCGGATGGCTGGCCTGTCGAATTCTACCTGGCCTTTTATGAACTTCTGGGAGAGGATCTTTTAGCAGTTGTTGAGGAAAGCCGGATCTCGGGGCACATCCACCCTCCTATGAACCAGACCTTCATAGCCTTGATTCCCAAATCAGATGACCCCACATCCTTCAATGATTTTCGCCCTATATCTCTCTGTAACTGCCTCTACAAGATCATTGCCAAAATCATTGCAAATCGCATTAAGCCGATTCTCTCCTCCCATATATCTGCAGAACAATTTGCATTTCTACAAAATCGCCATATTCAAGAAGCTATTGGTACTGCCCAGGAAACATTACATTCCATCAAGTTGAAGAACCTAAAAGGTGTTTCCTTAAAAATCGACCTCTCAAAGGCATTTGATAAGGTTAACTGGCTATATCTGAAAATGGTTCTTACCCATCTGGGTTTCCCTCATCTGTTTATTAATTGGATCATGGGATGTGTATCCTCTGTCTCGTTTGCTATTCTTATTAATGGTGCAGCCTCTGATCGATTCTACATCAACAGAGGAATCCGGCAAGGATGCCCACTCTCCCCACTACTCTTTCTTATAGTTATGGAGGGCCTGAGTAGGCTGATTGCGGATGCAAAACGGAATGGGGAGCTGTCCGGCCTCAAGATTACTGATCAATTCTCCATTACACATTTATTATTTGTTGATGACATTCTTATCTTCCTCAATGGCAGCATCAGAGATAGCACTGCTCTATATCATATCCTCCTACTCTTCTGTAAAGCCACGGGCATGGAGATTAACAGGGACAAGTCCACCAGATCTTTGACGAGATGTACTCAACAGGAAACTCAACTGGCTGAACAATTCTTTCCATATCTGGAAAATAACCTACTGGAAGGTATTAAATATCTTGGTTTCAGATTAAGGCCGGATGGATATAAAACCGAACACTGGGCATGGCTGGTTAACAAAATTGACAAAAGGATTACAAGCTGGCACCACCGTTTTCTGTCAAAAGCAGGCAGATTACAGTTGATCAAATCAGTTCTGGAGGCTACACCTATTTATTGGATGTCCCTCACATGGATTCCAAAGGGCATCTTACTAAAAATTCAACAGCTCTGCTACAGATTCCTGTGGAATGGAAATAAAAAGGGTAAGGTTTTTGCTTGGACAAGATGGTCTCTCGTATCCATGCCTAAGAAATGGGGTGGATGGGGACTTAAATCCCTCTCTGAATTTGCTCAAGCCTTAACTGCAAAACAGGGCTGGTCTCTCCTTAAGATGGATAGTTTATGGGCTGAAGTTATACATTATAAATACATCTGGCCATCCAACATCATTGATTGGCTCCGCAGACCTTCATGGAACCATCAGAGTGTTTCTGCTATATGGAGAGCTACCCTAAAAGCCCTGCCTCTCATCAAGGATAATCTTTTATGGAAGATAGGTAATGGTACTCAAGTTCGCATTGGGCTTGACCCTTGGCCTGGGTCTGGGAACGCTCACCTCCTGCCGGACGACCTTATCAGACACCTCAACAATAGGGGCATTAAACATCTGGCACAGGTTGGTGATCCACACAGATCCACCATTTTCACTCAGGCATGGGTTACGGATCAACAGTGGCATCTGACTGACGAATGGACTGATATTTGGCTAAGATACATACAGGCACTCACGGAATCTCATATTAAGCTACATGAGATGGAGGACGAACTCATATGGGCACCGGCCAAAACTGGTTCTTATGCACCAAAGTTGGGCTACATTAAGCTCATTGAAGACAGAAAGCCTGAATCTCTCAAAAACTGGTGGTCGGATATCTGGCAGCTACAAGCTCAGCCTAGGACCAGACTCTTAATGTGGAATATCTTGGCAAATAAAATACCTTCTGGGGACAACCTTAAAAAAAGAGCTTTTGCTGGTCCGAACTGGTGTGTTCTTTGCAGAAAGGCGGAGGAATCTACATCTCATCTCTTTCTCACTTGCGAAGTTACTATTGCGATCTGGCAGCAGGTCACACAGACCCTCAATATTCCCACTGTCTGGCATGCTAATGATATTTCAGCTGCCTGGACGCATTGGTGGACTGCCGTGTCCTCGGAAAAGGCTAGAAATTTACCTTTAGTTGTGTCCTGGTATATTTGGATCAACCGCAACAATATCATCTTCGAGCAGGGCAAGGTCAACTGGCAGCTCCTTCCGCCTTCCATCTGCGCAGCCTACACAGAAATCCCTTTTGAATTAAAACCTAAACCACCTAGACATATCTTGCCCGAAATCATCAATAGGGACATGCCTTGGGCCTATTTTGATGGGGCCGCATCGGAACTTGGGTGTGGAGGGGGTATACTTTTTCATGTCACTGATACACATTTTTTCCACCTGAGACTGGGACTCGGGCGGGGTACCAATAATCATGCTGAGCTTATTACACTGAGACATCTGCTATTTTTTGCACTATCTAAAAATTATCGACAAATTCAAATATTTGGGGACTCAAAGATAGTGATTGACTGGGCAAATAATATATCCGTCTGTCATACTTATTCTTTGAAACATATCTTGGAAGAAATTGTTTTTTTCAAAACACATTTTGACCGGATCACTGTTTCTCATATCTACAGGGAAAGAAATTCAACTGCTGACCGGCTCTCGAAAGAAGCGGCGGATCGGCCTCTAGGTGATTGGATGATCGAAGAATACAGTCCAGATGGGATGCACAGGTTCTATCATCGTCCATACATTGATGGTCTCCAACAGGGGGGCAGCCACCCCATCTGAAGATTTTTGATATACAGAAATTTTTGTATATAATCGGCATAGCCTGACCGTTACTATTATCTTGGTTTTTAGTACATGACCGGAGGTTTATACACCTCACTTTTTACATCTTTACTGAACTTGCTAAGTTATTTTTCTGATTATACTGTATGGATACAGCCCCATCGTATCCAAAGAGACACTTACTGGTTAGTTTTTTGTAACATCTCAGAACTGTGGTCAAATACCACACTACCGCATATGCCTTGGCATCAACAACATGTAATCTCTATTATTTACTCCTTAATAGATATTACGAACTCTATTTTCCCCGGAAAAAAATGAACCAAACCCTTAACAAAACTTTCTCTAATATAATTATAAACACAATTTAATATAATATTTAAAAATAAATTGCTCACGGGGCTTTGGATTGACGGTGAATGGGTGCGCTGTTAAGGCACTCCTTGCAATAGTTCACCGGTTCAAATCCCCGTGAGTACTTAGGTTAGTCTTAACTAGCAAAAAAAAAATATTTAAAAATAAATTATATTTCTATTAAACTTATAAAAAATATTATTTTAATAATTAATATAATATAAAATAATTAATATAATATCCTATTTTAAATCATTTTATTTTATAAAGAAATTTTAATCATAAAACAACTATATATAAAAATGTCAAATGAAAAGCTATAATCAATTACTTTGCTATTATCAAAACCAAACCTATTCTCTCTATCTAGATTCCATTTTCACCAAAACTCTATCAATGTATTATTTTACTAAATCATATAAAATAATAGTGTTAGATAATTTTATTTTAAAAACGAGTATCACAATGTTTAATTTTTCTTCATTTTGTTTCTTTTAATGAAGAATTTGTTTAAAAACAATTGTAATTTTAATAATTGTAATGTAAATTATTGTCTTTGACTATTCTTTTCATACTTCAAGTTTATATTATATAATCTCTGCATTGAAATAATTGAATTCAGATTGAGTTTAATAATAAAATAGAATATGAAATTATGTAAAGGTGGTTCATATTTTCATATTCACAATTCTATTTTCTTAAAACATAATTAGTATTTATGTTTACAGGCATAAATGTGTAACATGTTTTTAACATATTAACATTTAATGGAGCATGGAAACTCCATATCACTGTCAACCTGAACCAACATGTCAAATTTAAAAAATATTGAAAGTTTTATGATTTTCTGAATGTAACATTTAATTCGTCTGTGATTTTACAGTGTTATTAGTTTGATTGACACATGTTATCATCAATTTCTATTTGTCTGCAATTATATTTAATTTGCAAATTTAAATTATAGTATTTTACTATGTTAAGTGTAATAATTTGTTAATTGAAGTTAATTTAAATTATAGTATTTTACTATGTTACCTGTAATAATTTGTTAATTGAAGTTTTTTTATTGTGTTATTTTATGAATATTAATATGCAAATTGAAGTTTTGATATCATGTTATGTTATGTTTATGCGTAGGTATTTTGCCCAAAATTGATGGTGTTAAACAATTTAGTGAAAGAGATGTATCTTATGTCTTTTTCTTTAATAGTTTTCAAAAATTCATTAATTATTTATGTCAAATGTGGATAACTCTTTTAATTGTAAATATATTTTTCATTCTGAAAAAATCATTTTAATCATAATTTTATTTCCATTATTTAAACATTTTTAAGATTGCAAAATATTATTCAATTTGTATTTAATAATAAAGAATTTTAAATATTTATAAATATCTATTTTACTAAGTTCTAAGTTTTGAGACATGTTTCTTGACATTGAGATAATTTAAACTAGATTGTAAGTTACTGGTATTCTTAATTTGAAATATATATATATATATATATATATATATATATATATATATATATATAAAATAAACTTTAATGAGATTATTCTATTTTAATAATTAAAAGAGAAAAGAAATAAAAAGTAAAATTATACCTGGTGTGTAAAATTTAAGATGCAGCTTCATGGAAGTTTTCAATCTTATGTAGATTAATTTTCACTTGTGATTTTTATTTTCTATATTGTAGATTGCAAGTCACTGACTTTCTCTGGTTAATAAGGGCATCCATGGAAACAGTTCAATGCAGACTCATGAAATCAAATTTCCGACCAATCTAACAACTACCCCAGGGATTTTATTTTATTGCACTAGACTATGAGATGGTTCACGGTGGTTAGGATGGATTCATTGACATTTGTGTGCGAGTTTTCTTGGTTGATGAAGATGAAAAGTTGGTCTTCACAAATGTGTCAAACTGCAAATTCTAGTTACAGATTACAGGTCATATTCTCATTTAAAACTCCCTTATCTAATCCGCACTTGCTAAACTTATCTCACTTGAATTAGTTTAGGTCGCATTGCATGATCGAAGCACCTAAGTGGTTATGTTATTCGTAGGCATGATGTCAGTGGCACTAAACATCTAATAGATGCAATTCCACTGAAGAAAGTGCAAAAGAAAATTAAGAAGATCTTATAGAATGGAGAAGCAATATCGCGTGCTCGTCTAAAAGGGGGAAGAGCAAAGGTTTATGTAGGACATGGTTTGCTTTATGATCTACATTGCTTGGCAACGGAATATCCTAGTGACCTAATTGTTTAAGGTATAACAATATTAGTATTATTTTGTTATGAGAAATATTTTTATATTTTATAGGAAAATTCTGTTTAATTTTTTTTAGATATTATTTAAAATTAACAATAAGGTTAGAAGTTATTATAAGAAAATTCATCATATCACTTAGGTTCGGGAGATAATAATTAGCACAACCATATTAATAAATGCAGTTCATATACTTAAATAGGCCTATATCAATGACATGCACAACCACATTATTAAATATGATTGATATATCCTTATAGACCTCAATGATATGGATTTAATAATAATATTATTATTATTATTATTATTATAAATACGATAAGTATTATAAAAATTTTAATGACAATTTATAATATAATAATAATTATTATTATTATTAACCAAAGGATTATTGATATTATAAACTAATTGGATTAATAATATTATAAACCAAAGGAATTATAAACATCTAGGAAGAAATTAAACCAAAAGGAAATATTATAATATGAGGGATTAATAAACCTAAGGGATATATATTAAATCATATGATTAATATTATAAATCCTATGAATAATATCATACCTTAGGAATATGAACCCTTAGATTAATAAACCCAAGAGATTGATATTATAAACCTAAAAGATTAATTCTAAAAACCTAAGAGATTATAAACCTAAGGGGATAATATTAAACCCAAGTGATTAATATTATAAACCAAAGGGATATAAATCCCTAATATATTATATTATGATTGACCATGGTTGACCACGGTTTATTTTCATATTGAGACAAGCATTGTCATAATGTCATGTTGGACCATGATTGACCATAATTTACCATGGTTGACCTTGATTGACAATAGTTGACAATCGTTTATTTTCACATTCATATAATCTTTGTCACAAACCCAAGAAATATATATTATAAATCCAAGGGATGTAAACCATAAGACAAATATTATAAACCCTAAAATTAACATTAAACCCTAATGATTGACCATGGTTGACCATGATAGCTTTTCATATTGAGACAATCTTTGTCATTATGTTATAATGGACCATGATGGACCACGATTGATTTTCATATTAAAACAATATTTGTCATAAACCCAAGGGATTAATATTATAAACCTAAGGTATATAAACCCTAAGATAAATATTACAAACCCTAAAATAAACATTAAACCATAACATTAATATTATAAACCTTAGGATTAATATTGAAAACCCAAGGGATTAAAACCTAGGGTTAATATTATGAACCTGATGTGTGGCAAGGGACTCTAACCCAACAATCATGTAAGGTTAACATTTTACCCCGCTGTATAACACAAATTAATGTTCTCCTTCTAGGTGATTAATTGTTTATATATTACTATGGGTTAAAAAAAACCCTCTGCTAACTTACTCTCGATTCTCATCAACCAATTCTATAAGTGGAGACTTTTCGGTCAATTTTATTTTATTAACGAAAATAACCCTCAACCATAATATATCGTTATCAAGCATCGTCGGCCCCACTTTGAACGCATATGGCCAGAACTTAAATAAAATTAACCCGCATTAATAACATATCGGGTCTGCTTGAAAAGTTAAACCACCAGCATGTTCGAGTGCAATTACCGTCCAATCCATCAACCAACGGATGGTCCTCATGGCGGATCTCAGTGACGTTTTAAGCTATTGAATAAACCCTCATCGTGTCTGATTTTGGAATTAAATTCTGTTCACTTTCCGACGCGATATCCTTTTGATTAGCCATTCAACACACGACTATGATCTACCCAAACTTCAACTAGATTGGATCACAGTCTATAACTTTCTCGGGTCTGTTTTTAAAATCCCATTTACCATCCACGAATACTACCTTCTCTTCTAATTAACACCCGTGCTCGTTGTCACGCGATGGCCGTGGATCTCCTCCCATCAACGATCACAACACTCTCGCGACTGTTGAATTGTGAAGTGTTGACTGATTCAACATGCTATCAACAATTTAATCTGAGCCATCCATCCTCCATTTTCAATGATGCGATTTAGTCCCCACCGTTCTTTCACCCTTCACTGTTTTTTTACAATCCTTAAGGAATTTGATAAAAAGTTTGTGTTCTCCACTATATAAGATAGTTCTCAATCTTCCTTTATCTACTATGAAAACCAATTGCGCTGGCTTCCAGCTGATCCGTCCATCCATTAAAAAAGGAATCCCAATTTCTACATGCCTATACACAGGGTTTATTAAACAATTAAGTACTAATCCCGTAAAGGAAATTCCATCAGACATTCATGTTATTCAACACAGAATTCCACAGTGCTTCTAAGATTCACAGTCAATCCACCATAAGGCTATTAAGACACATACAGACACAAATTCTCACACATGATATATACAAATCCACACTGTTTTGGTATTTTTATAAAATATTTACAAGGAAAGCAGTCACATTCGACTATTTCAATTCTTCTCCATAAAATCCATCTACTCCTCTTCCTAACTCCTCACTCTTTCTCTTACTATCCTCTAGCTCTCTGGCCCTAGCTAGCCTCTAGCTAACCTCTGACTAACCTCTCAAATGATTCAAAAGATCACAATTTATACATAAATTAATTCATGAACCAATTTAGTTCAGATCCAAAAATCTCTCGCTCTCTCCTAAAGTATCTCTTCGACTCCACTCTTTTCTCAAGTAGAAACCCAAATTAATCATTTAAATCCCTCAAATCCTCACTCTTCCTAGGATTACTCAACTATCTCTAAGATCTCTACATTCACGACATATTCTCCATAAATAAATTTACAATTAAAATCCCCTCAACTCAACTAAACTTAGGAAAATAAATAAAATGATTAAGGGAACCCACTCCCTTTAGTAAATGTGAAATAAGACTCATGGGTCTTATAAGCTTTGAAGAATGCTCCTGCATCAAACTTCCCAGGTTGAAATAATTCATGGACTCCTGTTCATGAGTCTTCCCATGTCCTCTGTTGTGAACTTCATCAGATATCATCTTCCAACTGGCTGTCTGACCTTTTTCAATTGTAGGTGCATTTACTACCTTCTCTCTTCTTCCTAGATGCCAAACATTGTGTTGTGAATGTCCTTTTGATCTGCTTTCATAAGCATCTCCTTTGCATAATGTTTTCATGTTGATATCATGCATAAACAACTCCTTAAACACCATAAATATCTTCTCCTCTATCTGTTGTTGTCTTGTCATCATCTCAATAGAATTGAGCTCCAACTTTATGTATTTTCCCCTGTCTTGTACCTGACTGTTCATTCTGATTTCTAACTCAATCACCAACATTGTCTTCTATCTATAAACCATTTCCTTTATGTTGTCATGTATATCCTTCCATATTTCCTTGACTTGTTGGCTTTGACAATTCCTCGTGTTCATCATCTTTGCAGTTTTCACCATCCACCTATCCAATACCTTGAGTAGAATCCTCCCAATCTCAAAAGAAAATTGTTTCTTGTTTGATACAAGAACATATAACCTTTCAATCACATATTATCCACCAGTTGTAAATATTTTAGTTATTGAACCTTGTTTAATTGTCTCGATATTCATATTAAATTTAATTGAACTGTACATCCCAATTTTCAATTGCAAATTCAAAATAAACTCTCGATATTCAATTTTTCTTTGGATTAAAAGAAAAATCTGTTTGTGGACTGTACTTTCACATTCTCTGTAATTTTCTTCTTCTTTTGCAATGACTTGTTTAATAGTTATGCTAACTCTCCTTCCTTCATCTAGAACTTCTAAGTTAACTAGTTGCTTTCTCTCATCTTCTTGTTTCCACAAGGAAAGCTATCTTTCTGCAATTCTAGAACTTACATACTCCTTCATGTTTATATGTGCAAATATATCTCCAAGAGCAATTTGTCTTTCATCCTGAAAACCACATTCAAGAATTAATAATTTAAAATCAGAAAATACATTACATTTTCCATTAATTCTACTCCATAATTTCTCTGATTTGTCATCCTCTTGATGTACATATGACATGTCAAACTTTTCATGTTGTCTTGTCTTGAAAAAGTCTTCTTGATATTCACTTTTCTTTGAGTGTTGTCTAATTTCTGAATTATGTTCTCTGCTCTTCTCTTTGGCCTTCCTTCCTTTAACACTTCTTTTCTGACGCAAGAGGTCAATTGAACAGCAACTGAACAACAATTGAACAACAACTGAACAACAATTGAACAACAACTGAACAAAAATTGAGCAACAACCAGTCCCACGTTGACTTCCTATGTTGACTTTCCTCTTTTTGCATAGGTCCTTCACTCTACGCCATTGATCAAAGTGTGTTGGATCAAATGGTTCACAACAATATCGGCCAGGAAACTTGAGCGACACTTATCCGCCCTTACAGAGCCAATATGGTTTACAAACTCTTGGTCTATAAGAGTTCGGGTCCGGATTTGAGATTATCGTCCGATCATCTTAAAACTCAATATCCATTGGATAACCGAATCCATCAAATCCTACATCTAGCGGTTCTTCAATTAAAACAAGAGAAACAAAACAGGCCTAACCCCGTCATTGACTATGACGTAAGCAGTTGAAATTTAGATCGATGATTAGGATGGAATACGGGCCTTCAACCACGATCAAGCCTTTCTGTGCTCTTCTACCCTTGTCCTTAATACTAATGACCGTGATTAACACATAAACACTAAGATTAACAATTAAAGTGTGAAAATGGGGAAAATACCTGGTCTAGTCTTAGAATGCAAATACACAGAGGTAAACAAGAGTTTTCACCAGGATTAACACACAGATGCACACTAAATCAAATTCCTTTAATATAATAATAGTTACAGAGTTATGGCCCTCTCGGCTCAATTACAACAATTTAACAGACCTCTGTTTCAATTTCAAAACCCTCTCTATCTCAACTCTCGCTGAAATCTCAATCATCTTAGCTAATCCCTCTTCATTACATTTTATTCTCTTTATGAGTCGAATCCTATTCTAACTGTACTAACAACTCGATCTCTATTTTAATCAATCTAACAATCAAATCTCTATTTTTTAGCTCTATTACACACCTATGCTAACAACTTATCCCTTAATCTAAAATAAGACAATTTCCTAACTATTACAATAATGAAGTACAAATCATTTTCGAGAGATCCAACCCTCTTGACTAAAATTGACTTTTGACCACTCAGGTCAATGAAATTCAACTCATTTAGCCACAACATGTGAACAAACCATCACATTGCTGGCTAAGTCTAGATGCTCCTACATCAGACTCCCGAGGAAGAAAAGAATCATCCCTCAGAAATTCAGGGTTTACTCCATACTTCTGCAACTCTGTTTTTGTCAACCAACTAGCATCCTCCACAGGATGTCCTTTCCATTTGACTAGATATTGAAAATAAACATATCCTCTGGTTCTTTTAGATAATCTTTTCTCCAAAACAACTTCCACCTCTCCCTTAACTGTTTTTGGCATTTGTTTTTCCCAGTTCAAAGTTTGAACTTCATCTTCTATAGTTTCCTCCTGTAGCTTTGTCTTTGTCTCTTTGTATGGATACAAATCTGCAACATTGAAGACAAGTGATATTCCAATTCCTTCTGGCAATTCAATTTCATAAGCATTAGTTGAAAACTTTCCTATAATTCTACATGGTCCTATATTTTTCATTTTTAGTTTATTGTAAGTCTTAACAGGAAATATTTCCTTTCTCAAATACACCTTCACTAAATCTTCCACTTGGAATTTTGTCTCTCTTCTTTTCATATCAGCTCTTTGTTTGTATTTGCTACTGCTTTCCTACAATTTTCCTTTGACATCTTCTTGTAGTCTTTGCATTTGCTCTTCAAACTCTTCATCTTTTGCACTTCTTGTCTCATGTTTACCCAAATTTCTGAGCTCATACACACCTCTTGGATTCATCCCAAAAGCAATCTAAAATGGACTCATTCCAGTACTTTGGTTTGGAGTGTCATTATAAGCAAACTTAGCCTGAGCTAGTGGTAAATCCCACTGCTTAGGATTTTGATACACTAAACTTCTCAATATGTTTCCCAAGATTTTGTTTACCACTTCGGTCGGTCCATCTATTTGAGGATGGTAGGCTGAAATGAAATTGATGTTAGCTCCTATTTTCTTCCAAAAAGTTCTCCGGAAATGCCCTACAAACTTTGTATCTCTATCAGACACAATACTTACAGACAATCCATGTAATCTTACAATTTCTGAAAAAAAAATAGATTAGCAATATGTGTTGCATCACTAGTCTTTTTACATGCTATGAAATGTGCCATCTTGGAAAATCTATCTACCACAACATAAATGACATCATTCCCCCTTTGAGTTTTATCTAACCCCAAAACAAAATCCATGCTAATTGCATCCCAGGGTCGGTCTGGTATTGGCAACGACTGGTACAATCCTGTATTCTAGCTTCTCCCTTTAGCATGCTGACATATCCTACACTTCTCAACAAATCTCTTAACATCAGTCTGCATCTTTGGCCAATAATGAAAAGTACTTACCTAACTAAAGGTTTTATCTTGTCCAAAGCGACGAGATAATCCTCCACTATGTTTCTCCTTTATTATGTTTTCCCTCATAGAACATTTGGGAATGCACAACTTGTTGCATTTAAACAATAAACCTCCTTGGATAAGATAATCTAACCAATGACTTCGGTTATGAACTATTGGATTTTGTACTGTTGTGTAAATATCTTTGAAATCTGCATGATCTTTATACATTTCAACCATTTCTTCAAATCCTACAACACCAACTTTTAATTCTTGCACAATGAAATTTACCCTGCTTAAAGCATCATCAACTTTGTTCAACTTACCACTTGTGTGCTTGATCACAAAAGTAAAGCTCTACAAAAACTCTACCCGCTCGGCATGTTTCTAGTTTAATTTTGGTTGGTTGTTTATGAACTGCAATGCATGATTGTCTGAATACAATATAAACTCTTTTGGTAGAAAATAATGTCTCCATTTTCTTAAGGCTTGCACAATAGCATAAAATTATTTATCATAAGAAGAATACTTCTTCTTAGCTTCATTTAATTTCTCACTGAGATATGCTATCGGTCTCTGTTCCTGACTCAAAATTGCTCCAATCACAACTCCACTAGCATCAGTTTCAACTTGGAATACTTTTCCAAAATTAGGTAAAGCTAAAACTAGCTTCTCTACAATTTTTCTCTATAACAACTTAAAATTCTTTTTTTCTGATTCTTTCCACTTGAACGACTGATTAGTTTCAAGAATTGGTTCACAAATCTGACAAAACCCTCTGATAATTTTCCTATAAAAACTTGCAAGACCATGAAAACTTCTTACCTCAAATATATTCCTTGGAATATGCCAGTTCCAAATTGCTTGGACTTTCTCTGGATCCATTTTCAACCCTTCTTTAGAAACTACAAATCCAAAGTAAATTAATTCCTCTTTCATGAAACTACATTTCTTCAGATTTATCAGTAGTTTCTCTTCCTGTAAATTTCTTAAAACCAATTTAAGATGCTCTAGATGTTCTTCTTTACTTCTACTAAAAACAAGACTATAATCAATATAAATAATAACAAACTTGCCTGCATATTCCCTTAAGACTTAATTCATTAATCTCATGAACGTGCTAGGTGCATTAGTGAGTCCAAAAGGTATCACTAACCACTCATACAACCCACTATTTGTTTTAAATGCAATCTTCCATTCGTCTCCTTCTCTAATTCTTATTTAATGATATCCACTCTTCAGATCTATTTTAGTAAAATAATTTGACCCACTCAAACAATCCATCAAATCATCCATGTGTGGTAAAGGAAATCTATAGCTGATAGTAATCTTGTTTATGGCTCTGGAATCTATGCACATACGCCATTCACCTCCTTTATTTGGACTGAGTACTATTGGTACAACACATGGACTAACACTCTCTCTGATTAGTCCCTTATCCATCAGTTCTTGCACTTGTCTTCCAACTTCTGCATTCTCTTGAGGAGTTAATCTGTATGCTGATTTTTTGGAAAACTTGATCCTATTATTATATCAATATGATGACTAATACTCCTGATTGGTGGCAATGCATTTGGCAACTCATTAACAATAATGCCAGGAAAATAATTTAAGAGAGTTTTGATTTCTTCAGGTAAATCATGTAAGTTTGTGGAAGTTAAAATTACCATAGGTCTCCCTATGACAGCAAAATGCATTTCTTTACCTTTCCCAATCTCTTGTAATAGCTCCTTTCCACTCATCAGCATAACATTGTTTCCAGGTGCTCCTTTGTAAGCATCATCCTTCAGTGGCAGCAGTGTATGTTTATTTCCATCCTTCTCCAGAGTATAAGTATTTTTCCTCCCATCATGAATAGCTTTCTGATCAAACTGCCACGGTCTTCCCAGCAATACATGGCATACATCCATTGGAATTACATCACACAATATCACATCCTTATACGTACCAATCTGTATCTCTACCTTGCATTGTTTTGTCACAATAATCTGATGTCCTTTCTACAACCATGACACTTTGTAAGGAGTAGGGTGTATTGTCTTCACTAATCCTAGCTTGTCCACCATCTCTGTAGAAACAAGGTTATCAGTGCTTCCACTGTCAATTATCACTTTACAACATTTACCTTTGGATTTGCATGTAGTTCTGAATAAACTCTTCCTTTGAACTGGTTCTTCAGTCTCTTTCTCTGCCTTAAGAAATGCCCTTTTCAATAGTAGGGATTCTCCTACTTCTGGGGATTCTTCCTTTTCTATAATTCGATTTTTTTATTGCTTTGCCTCAGGCACATTCACATTCCTCTGACTTTATGTTCTATTATGAGGACAGTCACATGATCCATGTCCCCATTCTCCACATGTGTAACACCGAATATCTCTTCCTCGACCTCTTCCTCTGGGTGCAAATCTTCCTCTATTAAAATCTCCCCTCTGTGGTGGTCTACTACTTGAACTTCCTACTTCATTCTAATGTTGCTAAAAACTTGGTCTGGTAGTTCCTCTACCTCTTACTAAA
This sequence comes from Pinus tabuliformis, assembly GCA_031772625.1. NCBI lineage: Eukaryota > Viridiplantae > Streptophyta > Pinopsida > Pinales > Pinaceae > Pinus > Pinus tabuliformis. The sequence continues at coordinate 183,150,181 of CM062817.1, forward strand.
CTTTTCCCTCTATTGCTCTAATTTTTTTTTCTCAACATTATCTCTACTGCCTTCAAATCTGCTTGATAGGCATCTTTAATGGTCTTCAAACTCAACAAGCTGATCTCATCCTGTATGTCATATCTTAAGCCATTGATATATCTGGCTACCTTCTCCATATCATCCTCTACATGTCTTGCTCTAATACTCAATCTATAAAACTCTTATGTGTATTCTTTAATAGACATTCCTTTTTGCCTTAAATTATGTAACTATTTGAAAAGGTTTAACTGATAATATTTTGGCATAAATTTAGCTTTCATTTTACTCACCATTTTGTCCCATTGTTTGATCTTGGACTTTCCTTTTCTTGTTCTGGATGTTTGTAGTTCATCCCACCAAATAGTTGCATGACCCTACAATCTAGTAACTGCAAATTTCACTTTCTTTCTCTCATCAACGTCCTCATAGTCAAAATATTTGTCCAGTGAAATTTCCAATCCATTAGCTCTTCTGCATTGATACTTCCTTCATACACAAAAATTTTTACCTTTGGTTTTCCACATACTTTAGCCAACATCTTGATAACTTTGGTAGTTTCGTTTTCCTCCTCTTCTTCTTCCTCAGAAGATTCTTCTGCAGCACTAGAATCTCCTTCATCAGGTGTTCTCCTCTGCGTAGTCTCCATTGTGTCCATCCTCGTATGCAGACTCTGAATCTCCTCCAGCGGAACTGTATTTGCTTTAGGTTTTCCTCAACCTATGCTAGCTCCTCTCCTTGGTGGCATATTTACTACAATCAAACTCAATCTTTGTGCTTTGATACCAAAAGGATGCAGGAGGTTAATTGAAAAACAACTGAACAACAATTGAACAACAACTGAACAACAATTGAACAGCAACTGAACAACAACTAAACACCAATTGAACAACAACTGAAAAGTAATTGAATAGCAGCGGGTCCCATGTTGACTTCCTACATTGACTTTCCTCTTTTTCACAGGCACTTCACTCTACACCATTGATCAAAGCATGTTGGATCTAATTGTTCACAACGATATCGACCAAGGAACTTGCACAACATTTAACCGCTCCTACAGAGCCGATATGGTTTATAAAATCTTGGTCTATAAGATTTTGGGTCCAGATTTGAGATTATCATCCAATCATCTTAAAACCCGATATCCATTGGATAACCAAATCCATCAAATCCTATGGCTAACAGTTCTTCAATTAACACACGAGAAAAAAAATAGGCCTAACCCTGCCGCTGACTATGATGTAAGCAGTTGAAACTTAGGTCGATGGTTAGGATGGAGTATGGGCCTTCAACCACGATCAAGCCATTTTGAGATCTTCTACCCCCGTCCTTGATACTAATGACCGTGATTAACACATAAACACTGAGATTAACAATTAAAGTGTGAAAACAGGGAAAATACCCAATCTAGTTTTAGAATGAAAATACACATAGGTAAACGAGAGTTTTCACTAGGATTAACACGCAGATGAACACTAAATCAAATTCCATCAACATAATAATAGTTACAGATTTGTGGCCCTCTCAGCTCAATTACAACAATTTAGCAGACCTCTATTTCAATCTCAAAACCCTCTCTATAACTCAACTCTCGCTCAAATCTCAATCATCTCAGCTAATCCCTCTTCATTGTAGTTTCTTCTCTTTATGATTCGAATCCTATTCTAACTGTACTAACAACTCGATCTCTATTTTAATCAATATAACAATAAAATCTCTATTTTTATCTCTATTACACACCTATGCTAACAACTCATCCCTTAGTCTAAAATATGACAATTTCCTAACTATTACAATAATGAAGTACAAATAATTTTCGAGAGATCTAACCCTCTCGACTAAAGCTGACTTTTGACCACTCAGGTCAATGAAATTCAACTCATTTAGCCACAACATGTGAACAAACCATCACATTCCTGGCTAAGTCCAGATGCTCCTACATCATTTTCATTCTTCATGTTTCTTCCCTACAATTCTGTAAGCCACTAATTTGCCTTTTCCATTCCTCTTTCATTTCAATCAAAATCTACCAATCTTTGATTTTCTTTGTTTCTATATAGGAAACAAAATCACCAATACAATAGACTTTTCATTCCACTGTAAATTCCCTTCTACAACAATAAAAATTATTGTCAAAACCATGAATACCACATTCCAATGAACTCCTTTGCTGCTCACTGCATATGCATAGTCCATGAAAGCATCCTTGCCTTCATCCTCTGAGGTTGTACGTCTCTTTCTAATTTGCTAATTACATTCACTCTTACTCTTTTTGCAATTTGTACAAATAACAATATCTTCAATTTTTTTTTGTCCATCAGTCTCTACCAACCTCTCTTTAAGTTCTTGGTTGTCCTCCTTCCCTCTCCTCTTCACAACCTTTAATGGATTAACTGTACTGTTGGAAATAATACTGAGAGGGGGGGTGAATCAGTATTATCAGATCAATAAAACCTTTTCAATTTCATACTCAGAAACATATACGCGACTTCAGTTAAGTGAATCCGCGTGTACACGCGACTGTGTCTAAAGCAACTAGCGTATATGCAGATATCTTATGATTCAGTTAATCTTATCTTCAGTAAATGCATCAGAACATTATTAAGCAATTTAACAGTAAACAGGTGCAGTATAACAGAACAGAACATCACACAAGAGCCACACACATGAACACCATGATATAAGGTGGAAACCCAATGTGGGTGAAAACCACCTGCTGCAATTCGTCTCTTTCTTCTTTAATGAGAAACTTCTTTTACAATATACTGGTGCAGTCCTTTACCAGTATGCAGGCTACAACCTGCAGAGGGCTACAACCCTCTCTTTCATTTTCCAACTACTTCTGGAAGGGAGCTACAACCTCCTCAGCTCTTGTACTAGCTGATCCATTTACTAGTACGTAGGTGCTGACCCTACAACCTTCAGGGACCACGTTTCATCAATTTTCAGACTGGATCCAAGAGTACAAAGCAAACATTACCGCAATACAATCATCAACTTATACTTGCATCATAATTCATTAAACAACCCAATACCGAATCACTGAAACCCTGTCATCAAGAACACAGAACCCAAACCAGAATCTAGAACTCTGCAACAACCACCAGAATCAGCAACAACCTGAAATATCAACCGTTATCATGCATACGCTACTTCACTGTACCAAAACCGCGTGTATACGCGCTTTCTCCAAAGGCAACCCGCGTGCAGATCTAGAAATGATTACTTCTGCCTTTGCTGTCAGATCCGACCCTTGCCAAGCGTCCCGAACAGATAACCAGCAATACCAGATCCTCTCACTGCGTCAGACACCCACACACCTATCTTTGCCTAGTGATCTTCTCCTTATATAGCCTTAGGCCTTGTTCAATACCAAGAGCCAAAACCATAGAAACACAATACCATCAACTTCAAAACTAAGGATCGACACGCCCGTCGAGACACAATGGTCCGAAACCATAGGCACAACTTCCAAGGACTAACCGCCATGGACCAAAGGTACTTTTCCACATACACGCGCTTTTTCTGAAGCCAACCTGCGTGTACACGCGACTTGGGCTTAACAAACCTGCGTGTATGAACTTCCTTGTACTAGGATCTGTCTTCTGATTAAGTTGCCATTACCTGTACCAACTTCTGAGCATCTGTACCAACCTCTGAGTGAGTTGCCATCAAGGACAATACTTGAATCATAATGCCAACATGTACCTCCTAGGACTAAATTCTATTTATAAATCTTTTTTCTACCATCTTCCATAGTACACTCTTCAGTAAGAGTCCATTCCATTAATGTTCCACTATGTCCTTCCAAGAAAATTTCTTGTCAATTAACTATCAATACAGGTTCATAATGTTTGAATAAAAATTGAAGAGATAATTCCATTACCTCAAGTGTTTGTACTACAGATACATTCTTGCTTGCTCCTGTCATAAGGTTATCTTCACACCTCCCTTCTACTTCTCCTTTTGTAATATGGACTTTCCTTTTGTCTTCAGACTGTCTGCCATCTTTTTGCCAAGTCTTACTAGATTCATTATCCTCAGCCTCCTTAGTTGTTTTCAACATTTGTCCATGTTTAGTGTCTTTGAATACATTATGAATCAAGATTTGTTTTATTACATCAATCTCTTCTAATAGCTTTATTTCTTTAGCAACCTACATAAACATATCTTCTAAAGGTTGTTCATCACCTGCATACATACAAAAATCATCAGTTTAAAAAATACTAGGCTCCTCTTTCTTTGATGTTTCAATCATCACATCTCTATGTTGATTCAAACTTGTCCAACAATTGATGAAATCATCAATGATACCTTCCTCAGAAAGGTAAACCTCTTGCTCAGGTCTACAATAGCTATATTCCATCTCTAACTCAATTGTTTTGAGTTCTTCTCTTTATGTGATATACATTCTCCTCTTTATCTGTTTCTGCAATAGCTTCCACTTTATCTTATTTCTTTTCACAGTCCAACCATACCTTTGGTACCTTTCACATTTTTATAGCAGCTTTATTATGGCATCCAAACTTTCTTTCAATTCTGCAATGCATCTGTGAAATATCTCTCGACTCATCTCCTCTCCTTTGCCATTTTCCTTGTAATATTTCTTTCTTCTGTTGTGGCTTCTCTCTGAACCCCTGCTATGACTATTAGTAGTCATTTCTTCATTATCTCTATGAGCTCCTCACTCACTATGAGCTGCACTAAGCCTCTGCAATAGCAAGTCCTCCCTACTGTCACATACCTCACCAATCCCCTCCCTAGACTTGGTCTTTTGGCAAGCACTGGTTCTCTATCTCCAGAACCTCTTGAGAACTCTCTTCTACTCTCTTTAGGCTTATATCCTCAACTTACCTCTCTTGATAACACTTTAACTATCCTACATGTCCAACTTTCAGCTGGGATATTTAGGTTGACTACCACTAACACAACTCCTCTCTTTCTCTACATAGTCTGCTACTGTGTGTTGCTGCTATCATTCTCTTTCCCTATAAAAACAATTGAAATGAACCAACATCAAAATACAACTCATACATGATGATCTATCTCTTTAATCTTTCACTCACTTGGCAATACACATGCTGCTTTACTTTTCACTGTCTGCACTTCAATTCTTCTTTCAACTGAATTTATATTCTTGTTGAGTATATCCATATTCACTTTATTTCCTTACAATATCTTTGCTGCAATTTCTTCACTTGCTTCTTTATCACAACTACCTGCCTAAAACTTCATTACTTGCTACTTGCATTCACCTACATTCATCATTGAAATTTTAAAACCTACAAGATCCTTCCTGATCCTGTCTTCCCCAAATCCTTTTTCTGCAATCTACCTTTGATGAAATGATAAAGTCCTCATTGTCTGTAACATCTCAAAATTCTTCTCTGCATAAAATCTTGTGTTTTGATCTCCCAACATCAATTCCTTTCAGATCATATCCCTCTATATCTGAATCTATTACCAATGCAATTCTACACATTTTGAGAATAAAATTCAATCTCTCAACCAATCTCCAAAGAGTATTAGTCTCTGCTCTGATATCGAATGATGCGGGGTTAAGCGGAGCACCACCATCCAACCATGCATCACCTCTGATTCCCCCTGAGCCAAGGTTCTTGTGATGGATCAACTCCCTCCAATTGATCTATGCAGTGGTTTTAATAACCTCTTTCATGATATGGTTTCCATTAGCGACGTCTTGCTTTTATGGATTTTTATCCATTTGCCTAGGCCTTTCTTGGAAAATATCACCTTTATCTCCCCCGAGGCTTTTCCTCATAAAATCTTGCCTTTATCTCCCACAAAGTTTATGTTTTTCTTGATGGATATTTATCTCCAATCCAGCCGATGGATATTTATCTCCAATCCATCCAGCTTTTCCAGAATCACATCTTGAAGATTTATCATGAAAGAATTATCCTATCCCATTCCTCAGTGGGATCTGACAAGAATCTCATCTCTTGGTGTCTCACTTTTCCAAGCATCAATTAATTAATTATTTAATAATGTATTTTATTTTCATATTACATATCATACCTAGCTTTCCTCGGCTTAGGTTTGCAATAGTTTAACACACAAGGGATGGATGTTACATAGAGTTATCAAATCTCTCAAGATCTAAACATCATTTTGAGGGCAAAACATGAAGACAGATTCACATCTCTAGAAATTCAATTCCTCTACACATTATGGATGTATAATTATTCTCTATATTATTATTATAGATCCATCATAATAATGGATCTAGCAAGCCCAGAGAGGAATCAAATCAAATGTCTTGAGGTGCAAACCTCTTTTCAAGTGAAAAACGTGAAAAAGGTTTGCACCTAGGGAGATTTAATTCTATTAACACTTCTAGATTTGTGATTAAAATAAATCTATATTGGTGTTATATATACATACATGAAAATGACTAAAATGTAGACTACTTTAAATAATTTAACTATAGGAATTTATGCATTTTAATTCATATATATATATATATATATATATATATATATATATATATATATATATATATATATATATATATATATATAGATAGATAGATAGATAGATAGATAGATAGATAGATAGATCCTCTTTTCTTAATGATAATGATATTGGAATATGTCATTTATAAACCACATTGTTTACATTACAATGTTTTCTTTGTTATTAATATATTTATAAAAACATATTAATATTATTTAGCTATTTAAATTGAAATATTTTATTTATGATTGACATTGAATTTATTATTAATAAATATATTTTAAATTCCACATATTAGTCTTATATTAAGAATTACATAAACTGTACATGGGCCTCTTATTACTTTTACTATGAGATACTTAAATTTTTAAAACATTTAAGCTTTAATAGCTCCTTTCAAGCATCAAAATATTTTATTATGGTTTATGTAATTTTATACTCTAACCCAAAAATCATGTAAGGTTAACACTTTAGCCCATTGTATAACCAAGGTTAATGCTCTCCTTCTAGGTGATTAATTGTTTATATATTACTATGGGTTAAAAAAACCCTCTACTACCTTACCCCCGATTCTCATCAACAAATTCTACAAGCGGAGACATTTCGGTCAATTTTAGTTTATTAATGAAAATAACCTATAACCATAATATATTGTTATCAACCACCATCGGCCCCACTTTGAACGCATATGGCTAGAACTCAAATAAAATTAACCCGCACTATTGGGTCCGCTCGAAAAGTTAAACCACACACATGTTTGAGCGTGATTACTGTTTAGTCAATTTAGTGTCCTAAATTTCTACATAAATTATCAATTTGGGTGTCGTAAACTAATGAAGTGTAGCGCACTATATGTGCTAAATAACCCTTCCTTACCTCACTATTTTCAAGTTTATGTTGTTTTGGGGTTTTGTTCTTTTGACTCCTAGAGTTCTACAATGTAATTGACATCTTAATCTACTACTGAAGTGAGAGTCTAAAAGTGCTTTTTAGGCCAAGTTTGGAAGTGGAGATTTTAAAACAAGTGAAGATAAAGCTTATCTTCTTGCTATTGTAATGGTTTCCAAAATATGAGCTTAAAAGACTCTTAAAACTATTGCCTACCTAATTACAAAACCAAAACTTAAGTGAAAAAATGGAAATGCAGCTATCTATATCAAACTGAGAATGAAATATTGGAAGCAAAAGTACTTTTGCTGTCTATTCTACTTACAAAATTAAAGTCTAACGAACTACTGCAATTAAACTAAAGGAAAGAAACAAAACTGAAACTGCAACTATACTATTTGTGAAAGCAAAACTAGATGAAGCACTGTTACGACCCTGCTATATAATTTAGGGAGAAATTAACTCCTTATGATAGCAACATTTAAGAGATTCCATTCTTCACCATTATAAAAGAAGTAAACAAAAATGCAAGGAAAAGCTCAGTCATTAGTAATACATTTCACCACTTAGTATTAGGTTCAACCATCAACAAAGGGCTTTTGGAAATATCTCTTTAAATCATGAGTTGCTTAAATTAACAAGAAAATGGCATCAAGCTATCTACTTCTAAACTAATGAACAACAAGTAATCTCATTTTATAAACATAACAATTCTCCATTTAGTTTGAAGATCAATCATCAACGAAAGGCTCTAGAAATATTAGCTTATATCATGAGAAAATGACATCAAACTTTCTAACTCTAAACTAATGAACCACAAGTAATCTCATTTATAAACATAACACTTCGCCATTTATTTTGAAGATCAATCAACAATGAAAGGCTTTGGAAATATTTGCTTATAATTTGAGTGACTATACTAAGAAGGAAAAGGTACTGAACAGCAAGAAAATCTCATTCATAAACTCCATATTTCACCATTTAGTTTGAGGGTAAACCATCAACGGAAGGCTATGGAAACATTCATTTACGTACTGAGTGACTATCTAGTAAGCAAAGGCATGAAACAACTTAAATTCAAAAGCTTAAAAACTAAAGAATAGTAGAAGAAATGATTCTACTTGACACAGTTTAAGAACTACAATTAAGAAACTAGAGCATGAAAGAAACTAAAGAACTACTTCTAAACTAGAATGCACCTATCTGAGTTAGTAGAAACAAGTGACAAAAGCTACAATAAGCACAGTCTTAGAAAGATTATAGACATAAATAAAAACACAATAAATGTACAGATGAATGAAAGAAAATAACAAATGGGCACAGCCTAGGACTAGCAACGCAAAATCACCTCACACGCTCAGGTATCCATATGGAAAAAAAACAAAGTTTTTATATTGAAAATAGAGTACTGAATGTCTTGTGCTTACAAATGGAAATTACACTACTTCATCATGAAAAACATTAACTAGTTCTGTGTTCCAAACACTGGAATTTATAGGAAAAATTCATAACAGTTTTAAAGAGAAAAGTCTTCTACAGCAGACACGTGAACAGGTAGTGCATCCGAGAATTTAGTCTTCGGTTGGCTTGAATAGTAAATCTCTGAATAGTGGCTGTTGGATTTGGTTATGCAGGTGGCAAGTAGGTGGCAAATGACATCCTCAGCTTCAGGAACATGCCTCAGATTCATTTACGTGCCAAAACAGAGTTCTAGTTGCTGTAGGACTTCTCCGTTGACTCCCCTTTGACTACGGTCTTTCTCCTCGAATTTGATTAAATGGATAGGACTCCATCCATGTGCTGACATTTCCCCAGCTACCCATGTGGCTCGTTTCTTCTATCGACACCTGTAACCTGCAAAAGTATGGAGATGGCTACGGAATGGCTGGTTAGCTGCGGAAAGTGGCTACATTCCGTAGTTGAAAAAAAACCCTATCCAAATAACAGTCATAATAATATAATTTGAAAATCACTAAAATGTACTCCTGGAAGCAACATGCAATGGATTTTGATGGTTTAGGATGCATTGGCATGGGAAAACAAAGGAAGAAGGATGAAGAAATTGCTTGAAAAAGAGGTAGTTTTGGGACTCAACATACCCCCACTGTGAAGTTGTTGCATGTCCTCATGCAACCAAAATTGTAACAATCCTTCTTCTACTGCATTTGCTCTAAAACCTCAGCTAGAACATCCAACTGTTTCTTGTTTCTCTTTGCTACTACTACCATTCTAGGCTTTCTCATAAGGAATCTATATTTAAGGTTGATGAGGGCCCTGCTTAGCTTCCTATTTTTCCTCTTCAATTTTCTATTTTTCTTATGCCACAGACCCAAATGAAGCATGGTATTGTCATGAATGATTTTGTCCAGCTTGTTTTGTTCCTTCAAAGCTTCATTTTCCTTCTGAATATGCCTATTTAAGACCTCTAATTCATAGATTTCTTGCTTTAGTGAGTGAATCAGAGTTTCTTGTGATGTAGCTGGCTGGTTAGATGAAGTCCCCTGATCTTCTGTTGTGTTCTTCTGCTCCAATGATTCAATATAATCATAGATCTGTTGCTGAACTGGGTCAATCTCTGGAGATGCTCTTCTTGGACTACTTTCAAAGTCTAGTTGAGGAGAAAGTTGTGGACTCTACTCAAATGAGGTGTTATCTTGGGATTGAGTTGGAATCTCCCCTCCCAATTCTATGAATTGGGCTTCTTTTGTCTTTTTTTTCTTCATTTTTCCTTTAAGCCTAGAGCTTATCCTTAGACTTTGTGTGCCTATGTTCTCTTCTTCTATGACCTATCTTCTTTTCCCTTTTTCTTTTTCTTTCGTAGACTGTTCCTTAATGTGGACTAATTTCTCAGAAAGCAATTGTTCCTCTTCTGATGAAGGCTCGGGACTTTGATAGATTTCCTCAACTTTTCTTTTTATTTTTCCTCTCTGTTTTGTTTGCTTCAGGATCTCAGTTAGAGTTTCAGAGAGAGGTTCTTCCTCACTGTTTGCTTTTACTGAACTGGTAGGAGTATTTTGGATTGCAAGAGTTGTTCTCCTACTCTTCTTTAATGAACTCCCTTCAGGTAACTCAGGTGGATCTTGGCAAATGTTCCTGATCAGGAAGTTTTCCCATGTGTCTCCTATATCCTTCAAGTGATTTTCAACTAAATTTTTTATGAGACCGTGGTGGTAAAGGTGAGGTTCTTTATCTTCTATCTTGTTTTGAATAGTGGTGGACATCTTCCTTAAGCTATTAAATAGAAAGTAAGGGAGATTGATGGTTCCATTTTCCAAAAATTTCATCAACAAACTTATTTGATACATGTACATTGAACCATATCTACCCTCAAATGTGATAAATTTCTGAATAATCAAGAGCAAACTACTATGTTTATCCTTTAATGCTAAGATAGGAATTCCTCTTTTGAAAATTGAGATATCCATACCTAGGTTTCAGAGAATAACTTTTGAAGCCTCATCATCGAATTCCTTATTTTTGAACCACGTTTCTCCATCTTTTGGAAGTTCGGTTGCAGCTGTAATGGAAAATTCAGTCACTAAGAACCTTACATCACCAATTTTTACTTCTACCCCATCGAAAGACCTTGCAAATGTTTTGGTGACTTCTTTGTGATGGCCATTGAATTTCTTAATAAACTTTAGCGAGCCAACCTTCTTCAATGTCCCCTTCAACTGAGGGTATCCCTCCATAAACTTCTCTCCTATGGGCTCTGATCTTAAAATGAGACCCATTTTTCTTTTCTTCATTGTGTAGAAACTCTGTAAATTATGGTTATATGGGAACACAACAGTTATAGGGTTAGAAATGGAATAGCAGAGAACTGTAGAGAAAATCGATGGATATGGAACTAGGAAAAAACAATGGATATGTGAATGAATTATGGAGGATATATGGAGTAGGAAGACCATATGCATGGGAAAAGTGTGGAGGATATAAGGACTGGTGCATAATTAGACTGTGTGGAGGCAAAGTATTACTCATGCACAAAACTGAGAACTGAATGAATATTTTGAGTGATTGCATTCATAAGAAGGCTGCGGGAGTAAGAAAATGGGAAACTCGGTGGGTGAAAGAGTTGTATTCAACTGAGTTACGTTCACATAATTAGCCGTTTAAATAAGTGGAGTAGGAAAGTACAGTGAAGTATGAGTTAAAGTCAGAGGAAAATCATGAGACTGTTAAGCATTAAGTTGGAAGGCATGGTGGAGTTATGACAACAATCAAATCGCATTATGACATGTCAAGGAGTAGTGATTATTCAAATTATACAACTTATGCTTTTATAGTGCTATTTGAAATAGGTTTTATTCTCACCTTTGGAACCATACCTTTTCCATTTTCTAACCTTTGATTGTTTGCTTTTGTAGGTGCTTAGGTGTTGATGTGTCTTCAAAAGATTTCTCCTTCAATACCTACATCTGGCTTTTTATTTTTATTTTTGGCTAATGATCCAATTGTTATTGCAGAGTTAGATTGGCTACAGAATCAGATTAGTTGCGGAATCAGAATAGCTACAGAATTCGATCAGCTACAAAATCAGATCAGCTGTGGAATTGGAGAACAGTTGTGAAATGTAACACAGTGAATGAAATATGACTTGATGAATGAATGGAAATAGAAAATGACTATATGGATGAAATATGGCAGAATGGAGATGAAAAGTGGATATGAAGAAATACTGAAGAAAAGTTTATTGATGGAATGTGGTGGTGAAATGGAGTGAAATTTGCAGAAATAAAATGGAATGGAATGAAATAAACCATGAATAAAATGAAGGACCTTCTTTTTCTTTTTGGAAAATATAGGGTGTCAAAGTCTTCTGATTTTCACCCTATATTTTCTGTATAAGGATGCCAATCAGTGATTGGTTTTCAAGCTTATACATTATTTTTTTATTTTTATTTTTTTTTAAATTGATGAAAAAAACAAAGACTAAGTTGGTGGAGAAGAATTATTCTTCTTCACCAACTTCATTTTAGAATTATTTTGAAAGATCTTGATAAACTCCTCCTTTGAGATTGGCTTTTCATAAATCTTCAACCTATGACCATTCACAAGGAGAGGAGTTTGATTCTCATCTATGGTTTTGATTCTTACTGCTTCATTACTAAAAACTTTTTCAATCTCATATGGCCGAAGCCAATTAGTTTGAAATTTACCTTGAAAATCCTTGAACTTTGAATCAAATAGTAATGCCCAATCTCCTTCTTGAAACCTTTTGTCCTTGATGTACTTGTCATGCCACTTAGCTCTCTATTGCTAAACTAGACCAGTCCTCTAAACTGCTTCTTGTCTGATTTCATCAAGTTCATTTAACTACTCCAGTCTATGCTTTTGAGCTTCTGATAGATCCATCCCCATCTTAACTGCCATCTTGAAAGTTTTAACTTGGAACTCAATGGGGAATAGGACTTGCTTTCCATAAACAAGTTCATAAGGTGTATGTCCTATTGTGTTCCTCCATGTAGTTCTATAGGCCCACAAGGCTTCAGGAAGATTTTTTGCCCAATCTCTTTTATGTAGATGCACAGTCTTGGTGAGGATTCCTTCAATTACTTTATTTGTAGACTCCACTTGACCATTTTCTTGTGGATTATAGGGAGTGGATTTCCTATGCTTGATATTGTACTCTTCCATAAGCCTCTCCATCACTTTGGATGTGAATTGAGATCCCTGATCTATCACAATTTCTCTTGGAACACCAAAGCGAGTAAAAATATCCTCAAAAACAAAACTAACTACTGTAGAAAAAATTAATGCTCTGGCTTCTACCCATTTGGTGACATAATCAGTACATATCAATATATACTTTTTCTGCTTGGATGGAGGATTAATAGGTCCAATAAAGTCTAAAGCCTATTTTTCAAAGGGTTTGATAAGTACCTGAGGTTGTAATGCATCTCATTCAAGGGAGCAGATTTCCCTACCCTTTGGTAGTTGTTGCACCTTCTGACATATTCTTTTGCATCTCTTAAGATGGACAGCCAATAATATCCTAAAGAAAGAATTTTATAGGCTATCCTCCTGTTAGCAAAGTGTCCACCACACGGCTCATCATGACATGCTTTGAGAATATCAGGCATTTCATCTTCCCTGACACATCTTCTGATCATAAGATCTGGCCCTATTTTATACAATTCGTTAGAGATCCATGAATATATTGAACTATTTTGAATAATCTTTCTTTTCTCTCTAGGAAATAAATGTGAAGGTAACTTCCCCGTAACCAAATAGTTAGAAACATCTACAAACCAAGGAGTTTGAGTAGTTACTGCAAATAGATATTCATCAGGGAACGTATCCTCAACCAGAGAATCTTCTTTGATATTCTGAATCCTAGACAAGAAATCAGCTACTGTGTTTTGTTTTCCAGGTCTATCTAGCACAGTAATATTGAATTCTTGCAAAAGTAAAAGCCATCTTGTAACTCTACCATTAGTAATAGGTTTATTCATCAAATATCTAATTGCAGAGTGATCTGTATGAACAAAAGTTTCATAGCCTGTTATATAATGTCTAAACTTGTTAATTGCATGAACAACAGCTAAGAACTCTTTTTCAGTCACAGTATAATTCAACTCAGTGGGAGTCAAATTCTTACTTGTATAATAAATGGCATAAGGAATCAAATATTTTTGTCCTAGTACAACTCCTACAGCTATATCTGAAGCATCTGTAGAAATATGGAAAGGAAGTTTCCAGTTTGGTCCTCTTAAGATAGGTGCTTCAGATATTTTTGTTTTCAAGGTTTCAAATGCTAGTTGGCAATCAAGATTCCACTTGAATTCACAATCTTTTGTAAACAATTTGAAGAGTGGAGATGCTACTTTAGCAAACTTTTCTATGAACCTTCTGTAATATCCTGTAAATCCTAGAAAACTCCTAACATCTTTTCGGCAATTTGGAATTGGTAACTTAGAGATGAATTCAACTTTATATTTGTCTACTTTAATCCCATCTCCTGAAATGTGATGTCCTAAAACAATACCTTCCATAAACATCATAAAGAATTTTTCATCACTTAATGAAAGGTTTGTTTCTTTACATCTTTTAAGGACTTTTTCCAAATTTTCCAGGCTTCTTCAAATGTGTTACCATATACTGTAAAATCATCCATATATACCTCTATACAATCATGTATTATATCAGAAAAAATTCCTAGTACTGCTCTTTGGAATGTTGCGGGTGCATTACATAATCCAAAAGGAAGCACTCGGTAGGCAAAAGTTCCCCATGGACAAGTAAATGTGGTCATATCCTGATCCTCAGGTGCTACCTGAATTTGATTATAACCACTAAAACCATCCGAAAATGAAAAGTACTTTTTGCCTACTAATGTATCTAATACCTGATCTATAAAGGGAAAAGGAAAGTGATCCTTCAAGGTTTCTTTATTCAATTCTCCGTAATCAATGCACACCCTCCATTTACCGTTATTTTTAGGCACAATTACCAAAGGAGAAACCCATTGGCTATCTGAGATTGGGTAAATGAAGTTTACATTGAGTAGTTTTTAGAGCTCTTCTTTCACAATATCCCTAAGATTTGGATTTATCCTTATCTGAGGTTGTCTAATTGGTCTGTTGTTTTCCTCAATATAGATATGATGCATACAAGTATCAAGGTCAATACCTTTCATATCAGTATACTCCCATGTAAATGCAACAAAATGGTTTTGTAATACTTTGGTTAGCTCCTCTTGTTGTAATTTCCCCAAATTTTTGTTTATATTCAATGTTCTACCTAGAAAAATTTCAATTGTAGAGCTACCAAAGTCTTCCATAGAATAAAGAGACATCTGCCTAGATGAAAAGTATTCAACATTAGAATTTACCTGAAATTGTGCATGATCATATTCTAAATATGTTTCAAAATTTTCTAATGTGTTCAAAATTTGATTATCTTCACTAATTTTTGATATAGTAAAGATAGGTTATATAACATCTTCATCATCGATCCATTCCTTGTCATCTATTTCTATGATTTCTTTTTCTGGAGGATACAAAGTGAATTTCTTTGTTGAACTACCATCAGAAATATACATGTTGCCAAATCTACAACTAGTATAAAAGCATCAGTTGTGGCTAGCCAAGGTCTTCCTAAGATAAGTGGGTGTCCTCCTAGATTATTCTTGGGAGTTAAAATCATAAAATCAACAGGATATTCCCAAGAAACTAAAGAGACTGAAACGTCTTCTAGCACACCATCTGGTTTGATTACTGATCTATCTGTAAGTTGCAGTAAGGTAGGTGTGTAAAGAAGATTAGGAAGTTTAAGCTGTTCCATAGTCTGTCTACTCATAATGTTTATAGTTGCCCCTAATTCAATCAATGTATTTGGAATTTCAATCCCATTTATGTGTGTCTTGACAATTGGACTTCCTAGATCCACATATTTCTACATGGTAATCTTTCCCATCATGATATCTACTATTTTTCCTACCAGGTGAATTCTTTTTGTGTCTCTTGGTTTTCTACCTGGTCTTTTGATGCTCAACTCCTTTATTGTTTTTGCTAGAATAGAAATTTCTCTAATGGCTTGTAACAAGGGAATCTTGATACAGACATTCTTTAATTCATCTAGGAAATCATAATTGGGCAACAAGATCTATTTTTCCACTCCTCTATCAATTTGTAATCTCTCAGGAAAAGGAGGTGTAGAAGTAGATGCAAGTTGCTCAATTATAGGAGTTGTGTTTATTAACTCTTTTTGTTTTTCTTTTTGAATGTTTTGGTTTCGAAGGGATGTCCCCTAAAAAATTTTATTGACTCTCAGAGAGTCCTCTTCAGAAGCATCTTGCTCTTGAATATCTATAGAAGGTTTTTCCTTTTCTAAAATCCTACGAGATCTAAGTTGAACATCATTAAGATCTAGAGGAACAATCATGTAAGTAGGAAATTATTGTCCTTCTACCATGTAAGCATTCTGAGGGATTTTATTATTGGGGTTTGGCAATGGTTGGGCTGGTAGTTGATTTGGCTTTTGTTGAAATGGAAGTAAGATTTGAGGATTTTGACTTTGTTGTGGAGGTTGTTGTGGAAATGGCAATGAAAGGTGAGGGATTTGATTTGTAAGTTGTGGTTGTTGATTTTGTTGTTGATTTTGTGGGGGAGGATAGCATTGGTAAGATGGAGGATATTGATAATATTGAGCAAATATCCCCATAAGTATTTTGTACCCCTTGTGTCCATGGTTGAGATTGATACTCATTTTGAGGTTGAGGCCAAGGTTGTTGCCAAAAATTCTGGTTTGGTGGGGGTTGAAAATTCATTGGATTGTTAAATCCTTGCTTTTGTGGCCCTAGCCAAGGTCTTCTTGCAACAAAACAAATAGGTTCTATAGAATTTGGGACTACTTCCTCTTGAAAGACAGCCTTAAGACCTGGGATTGAAGGACAATCCTTGGTCTCACGACTTTTTGAACAAATCATACAAGTTTCCACAATTTTGCATCTAAAGGAAATTCCCTTAGAGCATGTTTCTTTCTGCATTTTGGACAAAAGATGGCTAAAGCTTCAGCTTCTATTTTCTACTTGTTTTGGATTTTGAGGGTGTCTAGCTACTCACTAAGGCTCCCTAAAATATCAGTTTTGAACTCATCAAGCATATTGCCAATTTCTACCCTACTTACAGTTCCAGTTGTAGATTTGTTTGCTCTAATAAGAGAAGGATCTCTTGGTCCTTTCCCAGTTTTGATTTTCCTCTTGAGAGATGGACACGTAGTTCTGCTATATCATTCAATGGAAGTTGAGAGATGTCTCCCTTCCCCATCGTGTTAAGGATATCTATCCATTCATCTCTAATGGCCTTCAACAAAAGAGCTTTCAAGGTCTCTTCATCTAAATTTTTCATTTTTTCTCTTTTTAGATTGTAGTTAAACCTCTCAAGCAAATCCTCTAAGTTTTCGTCTTCCTTTTGCACCATTTTGAATACCTCATCCTTATGATTGGTAGGCACACATTAATCCAAGTATCTATCCAAAAATGTCTGCCTCATATCATTCCAAGTCCTAATGGATTGAGTGACTAATCCCATAAACCATTTCAGAGCAGCCCATTTTAGTGTTGAACGGAACAATTTGAGTTTTTGAGAGTCTTCTAGATAGTCAAAGGTTCGGCATAAGACTTCAAACTCAAACAAAAATGTTTCAGGATCCTCACTTCTCAACCCATAAAAGTTTGGGAGGACAGATGGTGAAATTTTTTTCATTGTTGTATGTGTTTCCTCATCTACTATAGGGAATCCAAATGAGTTATCTCCTTCCCTATTTCCTATACCTCCTCCATTGTTACCTCTACCTCCTCCATTGTTTCCTCTACCTCTACCTCTACCCCCCCCCCCCCTCCAAATAGTGAAAATTCTCCATCTTTCTCTTCTTCTGCCATGATAGTTTCCTCAAAATCTTTTGGTTCTTCTATTAATGGTTGATGAGAGAGAGTTTCTACTTCTTCTTCTTCTCTAGGTATTCCTACTTCTTCAACTACAATAGGCTCCCTATAGAGGTGAAAAAGGTTTCCTCTCCTAGATCTGGTTTAGTAGATGAAGTGGGAGAATCTTCTAATTGAGTTGTTTCCCATTGAATTCTAGGAATCCTAAGGCTAGGAGTGTGAGTCTAGGATGGAGGTGTGTCCTTTCTAATCCTTGGTGGAGTAGTTGGAGTTGTGAAAATCGAAATTCTACCCCTAGCTATAAATCTACCCCTAGAATATCTTTCTCTATGCATGTCATTTTTTGTTGTTTTGTTGTTTTTTTTTTTTTATGAACGTAAGAAGTAAGGCTACCTAGTTACACTTCCCTGGAAATGGCACCAAAATGTTTAGTCAATTTAGTGTCCTAAACTAATGAAGTGTCCTAAACTAATAAATTATCAATCCGGGTGTCATAAGCTAATGAAGTGTAGTGCACTATATGTGCTAAATAACCCTTCCTTACCTCACTATTTTCAAGTTTATGTTGTTTTGGGGTTTTGTTCTTTTGACTCCTAGAGTTCTAAAATGTAATTGACATCTTAATCTACTCCTGAAGTGAGAGTCTAAAAGTGATTTTTAGGCCAAGTTTGGAAGTGGAGTTTTTAAAACAAGAAAGTGAAGACAAAGCTTATCTTCTTTCTATTGTAATGGTTTTCAAAATATGAGCTTAAAAGACTCTTAAAACTATTGTCTACCTAATTACAAAACCAAAACTTAAGTGAAAAAATGGAAATGCAGCTATCTATATCAAACTGAGAATGAAATACTGGAAGCAAAACTACTTCTGTTGTCTATTCTACTTGCAAAATTAAAGTCTAATGAACTACTGCAATTAAACTAAAGGAAAGAAACAAAACTGAAACTGCAACTATATTATTTGTGAAAGAAAAACTAGATGAAGCACTGTTATCACCCTGCTATATAATTTAGGAAGAAATTAACTCCTTATGATAGCAACAATTGAGAGATTCCATTCTTCACCATTCTAAAAGAAGTAAACAAAAATGCAAGGAAAAACTCAGTCATTAGTAAGACATTTCACCACTTAGTATTAGGTTCAACCATCAACGAAGGGCTTTTGGAAATATCTCTTTAAATCATGAGTTGCTTAAATTAACAAGAAAATGGCGTCAAGCTATCTACTTCTAAACTAATGAACATCAAGTAATCTCATTTTATAAACATAACACTTCTCCATTTAGTTTGAAGATCAATCATCAATGAAAGGCTCTGGAAATATTAGATTATATCGTGAGAAAATGACATCAAACTCTCTAACTCTAAACTAATGAACAACAAGTAATCTCATTTATAAACATAACACTTCGCCATTTAGTTTGAAGATCAATCAGCAACGAAAGGCTCTGGAAATATTTGCTTATAACATGAGTGACTACATTAAGAAGGAAAAGGTACTGAACAGCAAGAAAATCTCATTCATAAACTCCATATTTCACCATTTAGTTTGAGGGTAAACCATCAATGAAAGGCTGTGGAAACATTCATTTATGTAATGAGTGACTATCTAATAAGCAAAGGCATGAAACAACTTAAATTCAAAAGCTTAAAAACTAAAGAACAGCAGAAGAAATGATGCTACTTGACATAGTTTAAAAACTACAGTTAAGAAGCTAGAGCATGAAAGAAACTAAAGAACTACTTCTAAACTAGAATGCACCTATCTGAGTTAGTAGAAACAAGTGACAAAAGCTGCAATAAACACAGTGTTAGAAACGATTATAGACATAAATAAAAACACAATAAATGTATATCTGAACGAAAGAAAATAACAAATGGAAATGTATAGAAATGAAAAGTAACCTCGACCAAGCAGGGGCCCTCTGCACGGCCTAGGACTAGCAATGCAAAATCACTTCACACGCTCAGGTATCCATATGGAAAAAAATAGAGTTTTTATATTGAAAATAGAGTACTGAATGTCTCGTGCTTACAAATGGAAATTACACTACTTCATCATCAAAAACATTAACTAGTTCTGTGTTCCAAACATTAGAATTTATAGGAAAAATTCATAACAATTTTAAAGAGAAAAGTCTTCTACAGCAAACACGTGAATAGGTAGTGCATCCAAGAATTTAGTCTTTGGTTGGCTTGAACAGTAAATCTCTGAATAGTGGCTGTTGGATTTGGTTATGCAGGTGGAAAACGACATCCTCAGCTTTAGGAACATGCCTCGGATTCATTTGCGTGCCAAAACAGAGTTCTAGCTACTGTAGGACTTCTCCGTTGACTCCCCTTTGACCGGGGTCTTTCTCCTCGAATTTGATTAAATGGATAGGACTCCATCCATGTGCTGACATTTCCCCAGCTACCCATGTGGCTTATTTCTTCTATTGACACCTGTAACTTGCAAAAGTATGGAGATGGCTGCAAAATGGTTGGTTAGCTAGGGAAAGTGGCTACATTCTATAGCTGAAAAACAAAACCCTATCCAAATAACACACATAATAATATAATTTGAAAATCACTAAAATGTACTCCTGGAAGCAACATGCAATGGCTTTTGATGGTTTAGGATGCACTGGCATGGGAAAACAAAGGAAGAAGGATGAAGAAATTGCTTGAAAAAGAGGCAGTTTTAGGACTCAACAATTACCGTCTGATCCGTCAACCAATGGACGGTACTAATGGCGGATCTCAATGAGGTTTTAAGTCGCTAAATAAACCATCAACGCATCCAATTTTGGAATTAAAGTCCGTAATCACTTTTCGACGAGATATTCGTCTAATCACCCATTCAACGGACGACTGTGATCTATCCGGACTTCAACTGGATTAGATCACAGTCTATAACTTTCTCTGGTCTGTTTTTCAAATATTGCTTATGGTTTTGAGGCCACGCAAGAAACCATTTACCATCCACAAATACCACCTTCTCTTCTGATTAACACCCACGCTCATTGTCACATGATGGTTGTGGATCTCCTCCCATCGACGATCACAACACTCTTGTGATTGTTGACTTGTGAAGTGTTGACCGATTTAACATGCTATCGGTGCTTTAATCTGAGCTGTCCATCCTCCATTTTCAATGATGCGATTTAATCCCCACTGTTCTTTCACCCTTCACTATTTCTTTACAATCCTTTAGGAATTTGAGAAAAAGTATGCATTCTCCACTATATAAGATAGTTCTCAATCTTCCTCTGTCTACTGTGAAAACCAATTGTGCTCGCTTTTGGCTGATCCCTCCGTCCATTCAAAAAGGAATCCCGATTTCTACATGCCTATACACAGGGTTTATTAAACAATTAAATACTAATCCCGTAAAGGAAATTCCATCAGACATTCATGCTATTCAATGCAAAATTCCACAGTGTTTCTCAGATTCACAGTCAATGCACCATAAGGCTATTAAGACACATACAGACACAAATTCCCACACATGATATATACAAATCCACATTGTTTTGGTATTTTTATAAAATATTTACAAGGAAAGCAGTCACATTCGACCGTTTTAGTTCTTCTCCATAAAATCCATCTACTGGTCTTCCTAACTCCTCACTCTTGCTCTTACTATCCTCTAGCTAACCTCCGACTAACCTCTCAAATGATTCAAAAGATCACAATTTTTACATAAATGGTTTCATAAACCAATTTAGTTCAGATCTAACAATCTCATGCTCTCTCCTAAAGTATCTCTTTAGCTCCACTCTTTTCTCAAACAGAAACCCAAATTAATCATTTAAATCCCTCAAATCCTCACTGTTCCTAGGATTACTTAACAGTCTCTAAGATCTCTACATTCACGACATATTCTCCATAAATAAATTTACAATTAAAATCCCCTCAATTCAACTAAACTTAGGAAAATAAATAAAATGATTAAGGGAACCCACTCCCATTATTAAATGTGAAATATGACTCATGGGTCTTATAAATTTTGAAGAATTCACCTGCATCAAAACCCTTAGATTAATAATTCCAAGGGTTAGATATTATAAACTAAAAGGACTAATAAACCCTTGGGTTAATATTATAAACCATATGAATAATATTATACCTTAGGAATATGAACCCTTAGTTTAATAAAGCCAAGGGATTGATATTATAAACCCAAAGGACTAATAAAACCAAGGGACTACTAAACCATAGGATTAATACTACAAACCCATAGCACTAATAAAAGCTAGGATTAATATTATAAATTGTATGAATAATAGTATACCCTAGGAATATGAACTATTATATTAATATTATAAACCCTGTGATTAATATTATGAACCCCTAGTTTAATATAGTGAAGAGATTGATATTATAAACCCAAAGGACTAATAAACCCCTTGATTAATATTATAAAACCTAGAATTATTATTATAAACCCTACGAATAATATTGTACACTAGGAATATAAATCCTAGGATTAATATTATGAACCCTTATATTAATAAAGTCAATGGATTGACATTATAAACCCAAAGGACTAATAAACTCTAGGATTAATATTATAAACCGTATGAATAATATTATACCCTAGGCATATGAACACGTAGATTAATATTTTAAACCCTTACATTAATATTATAAACCCTTAGTTTAAAAAATCTAAGGGATTGATATTATAAACCCAAGGGTCTAATAAAGTACCATAGGATTAATATTATAATTCCATAGGACTAATAACCCTAGGATTAATATTATAAACACATCGGACTCATAGACCATAGGATTAATATTATAAACCCTATGAATAATATTGTACCCTAGGAATATGAACCATTATATTAATAGAGCCAAGTGATTGATATTATAAACCCAAAGGACTAATGAACCCAAGAGAGTAATATTAAAAACCCAAGGGATTATAAACCCAACAGATATAAACCTTAATGTAAATATTATAAACTCTAAAATAAACCTTAAACCCTAAGATTAATTTTATAAAATTTGAAATTACATTATAAACCCAAGAGATTAATATTAAAAACCCAAGGGATTATAAATCCAAGGGAATAACCTTAAACCCTAGGATTGATATTAAACCCAAGGGATTAATATTGAAAACCTAATGGATTAATATTAAAAACCCAAGTGATTAAACCTCAAGATTAATATTATAAACCCTACGAATAATATTATACCCTTACAATATCAATCCTTATATTATAAGCCCAAAGGAATAATAAATCCGAGGGATTAATAGTAAAAACCAAGGGATTATAAACCCAATGGAATAATATTAAACATGGATGATTAATATTATAAATCCAAGGGATTAATAGTAGAAAACAAGGGAATAATATTAAACATTGGTGATTAATATTATAAATCCAAGGGATATAAAACAAGGTAAATATTATAAAACCTAGAATAAAAATTAAACCTTAAGGTTAATTTTATAAACCTTAATATTAATATTATAAACCCAAGGGATTATAAACTGAAGGGATTAATATTAAACTCTTAGATTAATATTATAAACCCTTGACTTAATATTAAATGCTAGGAATATAAACTATGCAATTGATGTTATTTCCTTGGGTTTATAATCCCTTTGATTTTTTATATTAATCCCGTGGGTTTATATTATTAATCACAAGGTTGATAAAATTAATCTTAGGGTTCAATGTTTATTTTATCGTTTATAATATTTACCATACAATTTATATGTCTTAGGTTTATAATATTAGTCCTTTGGGTTTAATATTATTCCCTTTTATAATCCTTTGGATTTTTGGTATTAATCCCTTGTGTTTATTATTCCTTTGGGTTTACAATATCAATCTCTTGGCTCTATTAATTTAAGGGTTTATATACATAGGGTATAATATTATTCATAAAGTTTATAATATTAATGCTAGGGTTTATTCATCCTTTGGGTTTATAATAATAATCCTAAGGTTTATAATATTAAGCTAAGGGTTTATATTATTAATTTAAGGGTTCATATTCCTAGAATATAATATTATTCATATGGTTTATAATATTAATCTTAGGTTTTATTAGTCATTTGGGTTTATAATATCAATCCATTGGCTTTATTAATCTAAGGGTTCATAAGACTAATCATAAGGTTGATAATATTAATCCTAGGGCTTATAATATTAATCCTGTAGTTTTTTAGTCCTTTGGGTTTATAATACTAATCCAAGGGTTTATTAGTCCCTTGAGTTTATTAGTCCTTTGGGTTTATAATATCAATCTCTTAACTTTAATAATATAAGGGCTCATATTGCGGGGATTTAATATTATTAGTAGGGTTTCTAATATTATTCGTTGGGTTTAATCTCTTGGGTTTTTAATAATAATTCATTAGGTTTAATATTAATCCTAGGGTTCAATGTTATTCCTTTGAGTTTATAATATTAACCCCAAGGTTTATAAAAATAATGTTAGGGTTGATGTTTATTTTAGGGTTTATAATATTTACCTTATAGTTTATATCCCTTGGGCTAATAATATTAATCCCTTAGGTTAATAATATTAATCCCTTGGGTTTAATATTATTCCCTTGTGTTTATAATCCCTTTGGTTTTTAGTATTAATCCATTGGATTTATTAGTCTTTTGGGTTTATATTATCAATCCCTTGGCTCTATTAATCTAAGGGTTCATATTCCTAGGGTATAATATTATTCATATGGTTTATAATTTAAATACTAAGGTTTATTTGTCATTTGAGTTTATAATATTAATATTAGGGCTTATTAGTTCCTTGCGTATATAATATCAATCCATTCACTTTAATAATCTATGGTTTCATAATATTAATCCTAGGGTTTATAGTATTAATCTAAAGCTTTATAATACTAATCTCAGGGTTCATATTCTTAGGGTGAAATATTATTCATAAGGTTTATAATATTAATCCTAAGGTTTATTATTAGTTTTAATTTATAATACTAATACTATGGTTTCCTAATATTAATCCTAGGTTTTATAGTTTTGATCTAAATATTTATAATACTAATATAAGGGTTCATATTCCTAGGATATAATATTATTCATAGGGTTTATAATATTAATCCTAAGGTTTATTAGTCGTTTTGATTTATAAAATTAATACTAGGGTATATATTGTTAATCTAAGGGTTTATAATATTAATCCTAGGGTTTATTAGTCCTTTGGGTTTATAATATCAATACCTTGGCTTTGTTAATTGAAGGGTTCATATTGTCAGGGTTTAATATTATTCATAGGGTTTGTAATGTTAAACCTAGGGTTTAATCTCTTGAATTTTTAATATTGATCCTTAGGGTTTTCAATATTAGTCCCTTTGGCTTTTTTATAATAATCCCTTGGGTTTAATATTAATCCCAGGGTTTAATGTTATTCCCTAGCGTTTATAATCTCTTAGGTTTTTAATATTAATCCCTTGGGTTTATTAATCCCTTGGGCTTATAATATTAATCCCAAGGATTATAAAACTCATTTTATAGGGTTTAATGTTTATTTTAGGGTTTATAATATTTAACTTATAGTTTATATCGCTCGGGTTTATAATATAAATCCCTTGGGTTTAATATTATTCCATGGGGTTTATTAGTTTTTGGGTTTATAATATCAATTCATTGGCTCTATTAATCTAAGGATTCATATTCTTAAGGTATAATATTAATCATAGAGTTTATAATATTAATCACAGGGTTTAATCCCTTGAGTTTTTAATATTAATCTTGTGGATTTTTAATAACAATCCCTTAGATTTAATAATATTCTTTGGAGTTTATAGTGACTTTGGTTTTTAGTTAATAATATCAATAATGTATTAAATTTATTATATTATTAATAAAATTATCACATTATTATAATATAATAATAATTATTATAAAAGGTCAATATATATAAGTTTTCCCCGGATGCGGGTGATAGTGCGGATGGGACGGGAGTTTAACGCTGCCCACATGCCAGCCATGTGCCATCACGGGGCAGACATTTGGGCTCAAGCATGTATCTGTATGAGTGGAAGCAGGTATAAGGTCATTCAACAGAGGAGAGTTAATGCCCTGCACGGCTATTCGGCTCGCTTGGAGGTTGCAGTTATGGCGGACGGGTTCCGAGGTGAGGTCGTTGTGATTAAAAACTATGTCACTGCGTCGGGTCAGGGTATGTTTCTGGTTTTTCCTTCAGGAAGGTTTATGCAACCTCAGGTGCTCTGCGCAGCTCCAAGCAACTGCCTCTCCGTCTGGGTCATTACGCTGTCTGTCTGGGTCATTCCGCTGTCTGTCTGTATTTCTCCCGGGAAGGATTTGTATCACACTCTGGAGTTGCGTCTCATCCCTTCGGTCCCTGGAAGTATGGTAAGGCCCCGACAGCGCATGCTCAGCCGTCGAGGCACCTCCAGGGGAGGAACTTCGCGCACTCTCGTTGTTGATACTTCTACCCACTGATGTCATTGCCATGGAATTCGCTCCACTAGAGATAACCCCCTTCAATCTAGTCAGTTCATGGATGCTGGTGCTCCGAACTTTGCTTCCTTGCCCGCCTTCAGCTCTGCCATTTTTAACTTCAGCAGTTCTTTGAACAGCCCCCGAATCAGTGCCCATGTTTCAGTTCTGTTCATTGAAGCTTCCCAGGAAGACAATGACTCTCTCGACAATCGTGGGAAGATGCATGCTGATAGCCCGGAGAAAGAAGCAAAGGATCCTACTGCAGACCTGGAGAATGTCTCGAAAAGCCTTCTGGATCAGAAGGCGAGGACCAGCAAAACAGAAGACATCCATATGGACACTACTCCCACTGCTGCGGAGGAGGAGGATTATTGGTGGTGCCGGGTAGTGGAGGAGAAACTGGAAGAATAGAGATGCCCTTGCTCAAGGTCTAAGTGGCTCTTCTGTCTGGTCTTTTGGCTTCTACCATTGTTTGTCTTTGCTTAGTTTCATTATGTATGCATTTTGTCTGTGTTCAGAATGGGGTTCAAGCACCTTTGTTGATGGTCTGGGTTATGTCTGTCTCCCCTGCGCGGGATCAATCGAATTTTCTGTTGGGGCCCCTGCGAGGGCTGGCTCTTTTTGAATGGTCTAGTCCTTTGGACCTTGCAGTCTCAGCTGTTCCAGGTTGACACCCCAGGTGCGTGGTTCTTTTTGTTTTGATTTGATGTAAATTTTTGGCTTCTGTATATAATATATTAGTATAGTTTTACCGAGAAAAAAAATTATATATATAAGTTTTATAACTATTGTCATAATTATAATATAACCACAATAATATATTATAATAAAATTATTATTATTATATTATTATATATTTATTTATAATATAAATTATATAAATTTATTTAATAAATGTATTTAATTATATAATTTATTTAATAAATTATTAAATAAATTTAATAATTATTTTATTACTAAATTTTAAATAATTATAAATTAGTAATTTATTAAATCATTTAAATAATTTACTTTATATATTTATTTAATAATATAATTTTAATTATATTTAAATAATATTATTAAATCTAACCACAATAATATATAAGTTTTATAACTATTGTCATAATTATAATATAACCACAATAATATATTATAATAAAATTATTATTATTATATTATTATATATTTATTTATAATATAAATTATATAAATTTATTTAATAAATGTATTTAATTATATAATTTATTTAATAAATTATTAAATAAATTTAATAATTATTTTATTACTAAATTTTAAATAATTATAAATTAATAATTTATTAAATCATTTAAATAATTTAAATTATATATTTATTTAATAATATAATTTTAATTATATTTAAATAATATTATTAAATCTAAAAAATTATTAATAAAATAATATTAATAATAATAATTATTATTATTATTATATTTGTTATTATAATTAAATCCTATATTCTAATTCTAATATTAAAAATTCTAATAAATAAAATCTTTAAAATCCTAATATTAAACCATATATATAATTTTGATTAGCTAGATTTTTCATTGGAAGTAGCATTAGTTGATTTACCATATAAACCTATATTGATTATATATAGTTTTGATTAGCCAGATTTTTCATTTTTCATTGGAAGTAGCATTAGTTGATTTACAATATAAACCTATATTGATTATTAGTTTTGATAGGCTGTACAATGGGCTGTTGAATTGCATTTGTACATGAGCACTATATATACGGCACTGGTAGAGTGCATTATTACTTGTGTTGATAAAAGTGTAAGGATTAGATAGGTACAATAAAAATAAATTCATTTATAATTAATATTTATAATTTTAATGAAATCGCAATTTATTTTTAATATAACAATGTACATTTCAAAAATATTTAAAATTTTAATTGATATAAGAAAAAAGATGTGGTAAATGTATTTTTGGGGTTATCAGTTTTTGAATGATGTGTGAGACTAATTTTTACTCAGAAATCAAAATACGAAACAATTTAGTCAAAATCATCGAAAAATAATACAAAATATGACTAATTTTTTTTACCCACTAAAAATAAATTTTATTTAAAAATACCATTAATAAAAAATGTTTTCAAGCTAACAAAACACCCCATCACAATTTTTGCACATCTCATAGCTTTAGATTAATGATATTTAGGTTAATAATGTTATTGTGTTTTATGTTTTATAATTTTCACAGTCCCGACTTTAAATTTGACAGTAGCAATTTTTGCCAAACCTTAACAATGTGTATTGCAATTATTGTTTTTAGCCTGGAAATCTATTAAAGAAATGCTTACGCTGTAACATGTACTATTGCACTTTTAAAGAATTTTATCATATTCTACAATTTTGCAAGGTTATGAAAATACTGTAAACTTGAGATGAAAATTTATGCTAGTGAAAATATGAATCAGTCTTTCAAGGTTTTCTAAACATTATGTAAATCGACCACAACAGTCTAAAGTTTTTTATATTTTATTTTATTGAATGCATTTTTCCTTCTATGTTCTGCTAGTTTATACTTTTATCAAGTTAAAATATATTTTCGTACCATTGTTCCGAAAACTATTAATGAGATGTTATGACTTTCAACCAAGTAGAGTTGGGTCATTTGTTAGAAACATTTGTTAATGTCACTGTATTCATTTGCAGCCTTCAATGATTACAATAACCGTTGATGTATAAGCATGTCAAACCTAAAAATTGGCTAGATTCTTCAGATTTATCCTGTTTGAAATGAATTTAAATTTGTATCGAAGTGATTTTATCAAACGACCCATACTTAAGAAAGCTCACATCTGAAATCTATTATTTCAGTAGATTGCAGTGTATTAATAGCTGCTCCACTATATTCCATTCAAGCATTCAAAAGTATTGTAATAAGAAATATCACAAGCGAACATGATAATTCCATATTTAATCACTTATTCCTACACATGTTTGAACATTTTCATGAATCAACCTTTCAAAATTAGCCTAAAACAACATTGTTTTTTTCTCAAGGTAACCCCTTTTACCACTTGAGTTAGTAAATAAAAAGAATAAGGATAACCCATATGAATATTGAAGTTAATACATCCGAAAATATTGGCTTAGGCGCGGGAGGGAGGGGATTTTCGAAGCTAGTGTTACAGGTTAGCAGATTTGTTCTCCATGGAGGGGCGCAAAGGAGGGAGCTCCACTCCCTCCTACAAGCAGGCAGTGACCAACAGAGGTAAAAAACCAATTGAAGAAAATAGAGGGCCTTCAGATGTAAGGCAAAGAAACAGGGAAGAGGAGCAGGATGGCTCTAAATCGATGGAGAACATTAACACCACAGAAAGCAAGGAAGAGGACAAGGAACAGGGAACAAAAGACAAAGCATAAAAGGGACCATGCAAGCCCAAAACTACAATCACGCCTAGAGTAGTTTTGAATAATCCTGCTCTACAAGTGCATAGGGACCATATGCAGACTTATGAAATCATTTGTAAATTCATAGTCTTATGGCCCATTGAAAAAGCTTTATAAACATGGATTAAATACCACTGGAAACCAAAAGGAAGCATAGAACTACATCTGGGGTCAAAGGGATTCTTTATTGTTGCTTTTGTTAATATTGAGGATAAAGACAGAGTGTTTGAAGGAGGGCCCTACTTTTATGAAGCAGCAGCCCTGTACATGCGACCATGGGTTATGAATTTTGTCCCAGAATGAGAAACTTTTACCTCAGTTCCCGTGTGGGTTAGACTCTACTCTCTACCTTTAGATTACTGGCAACTGGAATCCTTATCTGCTATAGGAAACAAGCTAGGACATTTTTTCAAAGCCTCTGAGTCAACCAGAAGAGGAAAATACACATCCTTTGCAAGAATATGTGTGGAAATGGATCTTTCTGGGGCTCTTCTGGATGAGGTAATCTTGGAAGTGTATGATGAAGAATGGGTGCAAACAATGGATTATGAGCACATCCCATCCAGATGTCGTAAATGCCATGAGCATGGGCACCTATTCAGGGATTTCCCTCTCAGTAAAATGGAAAACAAGGGTAAAGCAAACACCATGAAAGATTCTAAAAGCTATCAAAAGGTGATCCAGAAAGGAAAGGGAAGCAAAAGGGGATCGAAGCAACCTCAATCAGAAAAGCCATGAGCCAGTCAAAATAAGTTTCAAGCCCTTGAAGAGGAGGATGTGATAATGGAAGTAGATCAGGTCAAGGGAAATAGTCCAGTGGAGGAGGGGAATGAAGTAAATGATGAGCAAACCCAAAACAGCAATAAACAGAAAGAAGAAATGATGAGTGACACAGAACTAGAGGTGGACCAGGAAATGACCCAGAGTGAGATGGAAATGGAGGACAATGAACTCCAAGAGATTCTTGAAAAAGAGAATCTAGATCTAGAAGGATTCTTGAAACAAGGGACCAGGGAGGGAGTGGATTCGTTACCTCCGGAAGAGTTCCATAGAGTTCAACAGTTGTTTTTATGGAAAAACCAGACCAAAGGGTTGGAAAAGAAATGGAAAAATGGAAGACAGGGTAGCGAAAGGGTGAAAGCCATGAAAACCACACTAGGATTAGCACCCAGAATCCCAGGAAAGAAACGAGGCCGGAAAAATCAAAACAAACTATTGATGGAATGTGGAAAGCTAATGATAGACTCAGGTAAGATGAAAGATCTATCCAGTTACTCCTTTACAAATCTTTAATAATGAAGTTCACTTCTTGGAATATAAGAGGTCTAGGCAGTAGAAGAAAACAAAGATTACTTAGTAATAGGATGAAACAAGTAGCTCCAGATGTGATCTTCATCTAGGAAACAAAATGTTCCATGCAAAAAATAAAAGAGATTCACAACAAATGGCTCAATAAATTTGAGTTTCTGGAAGTCAAAGCAGAGAATACAGCAGGAGGAATTCTCACGCTTTGGAACCCCCACAAAATTGACATCATAGATGCAAAGGCATCTAGAGACTATCTATCAGTGGTCATTCAACCAGTGGGAGATAAAGAAATATACCTAGTCACGAATGTGTATGACCCCCAAAGATTGGATGGTAAACTTAAGCTTCTAGACTCCCTGCAGGATCTTAGAGAAAGATATGCAAGAATCCCTTGGATCTTAGGGGGTGATTTCAACATGATCAAATCACTGTCGGAGAAAAAAGGGGGTACCATAATTCTGAACAAGGACTCTTGTGCTTTTCAATCCTTCATAGACAACATGAAGCTAGTGGATATTGTAATGAACAATGGTACCTATACTTGGAACAACAAAAGAGGAGGAGTTTCTCAAGTGGCATCGAAATTAAATAGATTCATAAAATTAGAAGAGCTTATGATCAAGGATAAGGACATAGTTGCAAGAGTTCTCCCCTTTGGAGGCTCTGATCATTGGCTGGTGCATCAAGAAATTCAGGGCATTGGTACTCCCAGGAATCGACCCTTCATATTTGAAGACATCTGGATCTCCCACCCAGATTTCTGCAACAACATTTCCATTTGGTGGGCTAAAGATCTGAATATTCAGGGCACAAGAATGTTCCTTCTTCAAAAAAGACTCTAACATATCAAACTCAGGCTCAAGGAGTGGAGCAAGAAGGAATTTGGCAACATTTTTGAAGCAAAAAAAACGGTTGAAGGAAAAATGCAGGGACTCAACCAAACCCTTATCATGGAGGTTTTGATAAAGATAGAAATGATCAGGAAACTCTATATCATCAAGAATGGGAGAACTTATGTAAACAAGAGGAAATTTTCTAGCGGCAAAAATCCAGAGTTCAATGACT
This sequence comes from Pinus tabuliformis, assembly GCA_031772625.1. Classification (NCBI taxonomy): domain Eukaryota; kingdom Viridiplantae; phylum Streptophyta; class Pinopsida; order Pinales; family Pinaceae; genus Pinus; species Pinus tabuliformis. Next base: position 183,182,168 of record CM062817.1, read on the forward strand.
AAAATAAGGAGAACGTAATACTAAATTCTTCCACGGATCCACTATGGCGAACAGAGTTCACAATAGAATTTCTTTGATCAAGAACAAGGAAGGTAACTTGCTCAACTCACATGAAGAAATAGAAGAAGTACTGGTCCAACATGTTTGTAGTATTGCACAAGAAACCGGCTCAGACAGAGATCAATACATCAGGATTATTTCAAGACATATACCTAAGCTGGTTTCTAGAGAGGACAACTTCAACCTCAATAGACCAGTATCAGAAGAGGAGGTCAGTGAGGTCCTAAAAGAAATGCAAAATGGTAAAGCACTGTGCTCGGATGGATTTAATGTGGATTTCTTCAAAGCTTGCTGGAACACAGTGAAGGAGGATATTTTGGACGTAGTGGAAGACTCCAGGAGGGAGAAAACTATATTGAAGGCTCTTAATACCACCTTTATATCCCTCATCCCCAAACAGGATGTGGCTCAAACTCCTGACAGGTTTAGACCCATTGCCTTATGCAATGTGGTCTACAAGATAATATCCAAAGTTGTGGCCAATAGACTCAAACCTCTTCTTCCCACCCTGGTGTCGGTTGAACAGTCTGGATATGTCGAAGGAAGACAAATCCTTGATAACATCATTCATTCTCATGAGGTAGTGCACTCATTGATAGTCAATAGGAAAGCAGGAATGATCATGCAATTGGATATAGCAAAAGCTTGTGATAAGCTGAGTTGGAACTATATTAGAAAAGTTCTAACAGCTTTTGGGTTTGATCATAATTGGATTAGATGGGTAATGCCCCTAGTTACTTCTCCCAGTTTTCCTATCCTTGTCAATGGCTCTCCCTCAGAGACTTTTACTCCTTCAAGAGGCTTCAGGCAGGGAGATCCTCTCTCTCCCTTTCTCTTCATACTCATGATGGAAGGACTGGGTCGCGCAATCAAGCACGCTAAATTAGTTGGGGAGGTCAAAGGTATCCAGCGTTTTGAAGATTGTCAAGCCTTAACTCATCAACAATTTGTTGATGATAACATGCTGCAGGGGATCCCCACGGTCAAAGAAGCTCTAGCTTATAGGCAAATCCTCAGAGACTTTGCTATGGCTTCATGTATGGAAGTTAATCTCTCCAAATCTAAGATTTTTTTCTTTAATACTCACATTTCCATTCAGAGGAATATTTCAAAAAATTTTGGCTTTCAAAGAGAGTCCCTCCCTTCCAAATATTTGGGAGTTCCTCTTACTACCAAGCCTTTACACAAGAACATCTGGGAGCTAGTGATTAACAAAATGCAAGATAAAATCAGGAAATGGACTACTAGATCTTTGAATTTGGCTGGTAGGTTAGTGTTAACCAAGGCAGTCCTACAATCAATCCCAGTCTTCATGCTATCCACTCTTCCAGCACCAAAAGGTGTCCTGCAGCAACTCCAATCCATTCAAAGAGATTTTCTTTGGGGCAAGGGGGAGGACAAAAGAAATGGGCCTTGGTAGCTTGGGAAAAAATCTTCAAACCTAAAATATACGGTGGGCTTGGATTGGATGATCCTGAGATTCTTAGCAGGGTTCTAGGAGCTAAATTATGGTGGCGATGGGTTAAAGACCCAGAGGCTCAGTGGGCAATCATTTGGAAAGAAAAATATGCCAATACTTGGCTAAACAATGATCTCATAAGAATGTCAAGACATATAAAGGGCTCTTACCTTTGGAATAAGGCCTGGGATAACAAGGACTTAGTCCAAGGAAACAGCTTCTGGGAAATCAGAGATGGAAACCTAGCCCTATTCTGGGAGGATAGATGGCAACAAGAATCTATCTTGTTCAAAGATGAGTGGAGGGATCTCAAGGTTGAAACAAAAACCAAAGGGTTGTCTAAAGTTAGAGACTTTTGGGATCAAACCAACAATAATGGTAAATGGAGAACCTGGGAAAACTTGGATTTCAGGGAGGACAGGTCCCTAAAAGCTAAAGTAGAGAATCTACAAAAAATGTTAGACCAAAGAAAGATTCTAAAGTCGGAGGGACAAGATCAGCTAAGATGGGGCTACAAGAATGAGGGAGCCTTTAATCTCAAGGAAGAAAAACTCATTCTCCTTGACCTGAACACACAAGCTCCAGACAAGATATGGCTGGAACTATGGAGACACCAAGGCTGGATGAAAATCAAACTTTTCATGTGGCTGGTTCAGCATAGGAAAATTCTTACCTGGGATAACATTAGGAAGAGGGGTATGCTGGGGCCTTCCAGATGTCAGCTCTATGAAGCTCAAGAGGAAACTATGGAACACCTTCTCAACAACTGCATTTTCACCTCCAGTTTGCGGGATTATTTTGCCACCATTTTCCGCCAGTCTGACAGAGACAAAAGGAATATCATCAAAACCCTAAACAATTGGAGAAGGAATTTTCCAGAGAATGAATTTATGGGCTCAGCATGGGCCATCTTTCCAATTTTCATCATCTAGAATGTTTGGAAAGAAAGGAACAACAAAATCTTCAAGAATCAAAAAGGCCACCCCAACACATTTTTAAGTTGATCTTAAAACAACTCAAAGAAACTGTTGGCACCACTGTGAGATATATTCCTAAGAAACCGCCTTCTACGGTTGATTTGAGAATTCCCTGTGATTTAGGTTTGCGGGATCTTACTCCTTAGGGACTAGAAAGGAAAGTAATCTTCATGGTGTCTGAGCAAGATTTTTGGCATCCTCCCCCCAAGGGCTTTTTGAAATTTAACATCAATGGGGCTTCAAAAGGCAACCCAGGCACCGCTAGTTTTGGAGGTGTGTTAAGGGATGAGAAAGGAAATGTCCTCTGCATATTCCACAGTCATTTAGGAAAAAAAACCAATAACATGGTGGAATTGATGGCTATGGAACAATGTCTAGATCTCCTGAAACAGGAAAACCAACAAAATGTGATAGTTGAGGTTGATTCTGAGCTTATCATCAACTCAGTCAAAAGGATCAGCTGGGGTACCAAGCCAGAAAAAGTTTTGAAGAACTGGAGACTGATATAGGGCTTTCAATGTATTCAGATTCACCTCCATAGCCTTCATACAGTCAATTTTAAACATGTTCGAAGGTCAGCGAATAAAATGGCGGATCTTCTAGCCAATAAAGGTGTTATTATCACACAGAACAGGATTGTGTTGAACTGGCAAGCGCTACCTCCCAGCAGGATAAAAACGATCTGTAATGAGTGGGAAGAAGAAGATAGAGTTGTGTTTCGAAGGAGAGCCCAGGATACGAATCCCAGATGATTTAGACAATTAGTTTTGTAGCCAATCGGCTGGCTCTGATTCTGAGAGGTTGGGCAGTTTGGGGGGAGCCTCTTTTTCCCTCAGTTCTGGTAGGAAAAACACTTCGGAAGACATTCTCGATGGCTACATTACCATGAGCTTTCAGTCCACGTTCCGAATACCAGGTGGGGGATGGTTTTCCAGTGATCGTAGGCCTTGCAGGCAAAAAACAACTTTTCATATTTTGAAGTGAACACATACAGAATGAAAACCACCCTTATCACACGCTACTGTTCGGCTACTTTGGTCAGTGCGATATGATCATCGGCCGTTGGATCATCCGCAGCGAATCGACAGCTAGGAATGATTGTGCTAGGTGGTGGTCGGGTTGGGTAAGGGTCACGCTTCTTACTGTTACGAATCAGTCCTCCACCGTTGGATTGGATATGATGGATCAACGGTGAAGATCTGAGGTTTAGGTTGCTTGGTCTTCCAGTAAAGTCAAAGCTAGCTCAACTTTCCCGCGAATTATTGGGTCTTTCACTTTTTACTTCAGTTTAATTCTTTGTTTTGGATCCGCATCTGGTTTCCTTTTTGGTTCGGTCTTGTATAGTTTTTTAGTACTTAGAAGTTGGGGGTTTTGCCTGTTTTCAGTTGGGTTTTCGGGTCCCTCCCTTGATCCACAACTACTGGTGCATTGATGTAATTTATGTATATTATTAATGAAATATAAGGTCCTACTATTGCTTAGCAAAAAAAAGAAGTTAATACATCACAAATACAAGATTTCTTGGTTTATGCTACCAAAACGATTGGGGCAGCTAATCCAAAAGCTACATACAATGTAAAATGCATTTTACTGTGCCAAATTTGTTCATAATATATAAGTTGAATGAAAGATATCCATATCCATACTCCACGTGAAAATTTCTTATGTTTATAATTATGATGTGTGTACTTACAAAGCATTAAGAAAAGGATACAGTAAAATCTCACCATCCCTTCCGAGTGTGAGAAGTGGGCAACCCGGAAAATAGTGAAGAAATCAAAAATCATACAAGAAGGTTCCTTCTTACATCCATGCATGCAAGGAATAACAAATCAACTGAAATTTGATTTGTTTAATGAGGTTTAATGAGGTTTATTTTTAGGTTCATCAAAGTGACAAAAACAAAGGAATCATAGACTCACTAATCAAACAAACTTGGTTGTTGTGTAGTTAGTAAGTTACACAGCAATATGCCATTGCATGGAAAGGAACTTTAGACTGGTGGTAATGGGCAACAATAGGGCATTCCATTTGTATATCTATCTATGTTTGCAAGGAACTAGCATGGAAAAAATGGTCATTTGTATCGTCTATGTCACCATGATCACCATGGTCTAACCAACCGAGAATGGAAACGCCAACTCTTGAAATGCCATGCGAGACAATGGAAGCGCTGCGAGCTCTTCAATTACTATTTCATAATTAAAAAATTAAACGACACCAAAAAACCATTTCCTAAATTCATTTTAGTTACTCCTACTGCCACGTTTCCAGTGGCAGTAGGCACTCCCAGATTGTAATGCGTTAGAGGAGAACCACAACCATAGATTTCATGTTCAAACAAAGCATATTCCCAGAATATTGAATCCTGCTTGTCGATTTTTAAACAAAATTAAATTTCACAACCCATCCACCCTGACTTGATATGTATATGCCTATCAACAAATTATTCTTCCTTACTTTTCGAAATACACCCAAATAATATATAAAATTTTATATTATAAGTGTGATATTCACAAAATATCAAATAACCTGATCGTGATCGTTTTAGGGAGACTTCCAAATACACACCACTACTTACGAGTAGCAAAGCTAGCAACTCAATCAATTATCTCACTCAATCATTCTTAAGGTAAATTATCCTGATCATGATTGTTTTAGGGACACTTCCAAATACACAACCAATACTTACGAGTAGCAAAGCTAGCAACTCAATCAAGTATCTCACTCAATCATTCTTAAGGTAAATTATCACTGTAAGTTTATTTTTTGATACAAGTGTATTGATGCTTGATTTATTTCTGGTACACATAAACGTCTCTCGTAATACCAATTTGTTGCACAACATTTGTGGGTAATACTATTTCGATAAAATTAATGCCAATTGATGTTTCTAAATAAATATCATTCATTGGGTTAATTATTTGCATGAATGCTTGGCATAACAAGTACAATATTCAAAATGGTTCTCATGATCTATATGAAGATTGTGTGGCAATGATGTGTCTTTACAAGAAAACATGCAATATGGACCATTCACCTAAGGAGCATTTGACTGTAGTTGAATTTTCTATTGATAATATTTTTAGAAATTGGAAATAGAAATATTTGGAGAAGATGTTGCTTGAGACTTTGCTAAAAATTTCTCAATCAAATTTCTATTATTGGTGATTGGATTCCAAGCCATAGACATTAAATTTTAGCCCCTTTTATAGGCACTTTGTATTGGATGCACCAAGTGTCTTCAAAGTCATCTAATTCGTGGGAAGAAGGCCAAAACAAATTAACTTGGTTAATATAATAAAAATATTTTTAGATTTGGATGGGCAATTAGAAGTGATGAATTTGTTTTTAAAAGTAACAAATAATACGAAATTGTTTTCTATTAACCTAGTTGTATAAATTAAATGTTTGGTAAATGTCTATAGGCATCAATTCATAACAAGCGCTACATAGAAGCTAGTAGTTGCTCCTTAGTTTAAATATAGCTAAATTAAAGTAAAAATACTAAATTCAAGATAGTGTTAAGGTTTAGAATCCAATGGAACTGTAAGGAATTGGCAGAGCTATGGTTCTAGGGTTTAACTAAGCGAGGGATGGAGGGCAACAAGCACCCATGGAGACACAGGGAGGAGACACAAGGAGAAGGGAGCTCCACTCCCTCCTACAGTAAAATGGTAGCAAACAAAGGGAAAGGAGGGAAAAATAACAAACCTCCACAACCCTTGGAGGTCAAGACAAAAAACATCGAAACTCAGAAGGCAGAAGGAAGCAAAACCCATGCAGATCCAGGGGACCACGAAGAAGACTGTCAGGAGGAAAAAGAGGAAGACAGAGGTTAGGGATCAGAGAATAAAGCCAAGATGGGGCCCTTTAAACCAAAGACCATATATAAACCTTGGGTTTTTCTTAATGATCCAGCTCTGCAAGCACACAGGGATCACATGGCAAACTATGCCATCATATGCAAATTTATGGGAATCTGGGCATCAGAAAAAGCATTGTACACCTAGATCAAATACAACTAAAAACCAAAGGGGGTGTTAAATATACATCTTGGATCCAAAGGTTCTTTTACTGTGGTGTTTACAAATATGGAAGACAAAGACAGGATTGTTGAAGGAGGGCCATACTTCTTTGTAGCTATTGGTCTCTATATGCAGCCATGGACGATGAACTTCATGCCACAACAAGAAACCTTCACTTCGGTACCGGTATGGATTAGACTATAGTCCTTACCTTTATATTATTGGATGCCAGAGTCTTTAAAAGCTATAGGCAATAAATGAGGTCATTTCTTAAAAATTTCAGAGGCAACTCTATGAGGAAAATATACATCCTGTGCCCGTATATGAGTGGAGATGGACCTATCAAGAGCCCTTCCAGATGAGGTCATTCTAGAAGTCTATGATGAGGAATGGGTTCAAACAGTTGACTATGAACATATCCCGTTCAGATGTCACAAGTGTCAAGAGCATGGGCACTTATCCAAAGATTGTCCTCTCAATAGAAGGGAGGAAAAACTAAACACTAGCAAAGGGAAGGACCAAACAGGTTTCACCAAAATAGAAGGAAGAGGAAAAGGAGGGGGAAGAAAGACACAAAAGAACCCTATTGGGAATGATAAAAAAAAAAGCTACAACAGGTTTCAGATCTCAAGAGGAAAATAGGCAGATGGAGGGGATCAAGAGAATATAGAGAATCAGACAACAAGGGGGAAAGAAAAAGGGACCAGCATGGAGTTCACTCAGGAACAGAATGAACACACAACGGATCCTCTGAGTACAATGGAAATAGAAAAATACCAGGAAATGACTCAAAGTGAAAGTGGCACAAAGGATCAAAACTTACAGGAGATTCTAGAAAGGGAGAATATATAGCTGGAAAAGTTTCTAGAACAGAGAGGAAACCTGAGAATAAACTCCATCCCTCAGGAGGATGTGGAAAAGGTACAATAGCTATTCCTTAATAAGTCACATCAAATAGCTGCAGGAGTCAAAAGAGGACATGACAACCAAGAAAACAAAGGGATTTCCTCAATAGGATTAATAATAGGAAAACTAAAAAAGAATCCAGGCAAGCGGAGGGGAAGAAAAAGACAGAAAGAACTACTACTGGAGTGTGGCAAACTCATGATTGACTGAGGAAGGATGAAATACCTTTCTAGTTACTCCTTTAAAACCTCACCTCAATGAAAATCACAACTTGGAACATTAGAGGACTAGGCAGCAGAAGAAAACAAAGGAATCTAGGCAAAAGGATCAAAGAGGAAAAACCTGACATAGTATTCATATAGGAAACAAAATGATCTGTGGAGAGGATCTGTGAAAAACATAGAAAATGGTTAAATAGATATGAATACCTTGAATTTAAGGCAAATAAATCTGCTGGTGGCATTCTCACTCTATGGGATCCATAGAAATTTGGCGTGATTGATTCGGGGGCATCCAAACATCACCTTTCACTAATTTTCCAACCGATGGGTGACAGACAATGTTACATGATCACCAATGTCTATGGTGCACAGCCAATGGAGGACAAACTTTGACTCCTCACAACACTGGAGGATATGAAGAAGAGATACCCTGCTCTACCCTATATTCTTGGAGGTGATTTTAACATAACAAAATCACTCATGGAGAACAAAGGAGGAACCAGAACACTTGGTAAAGACGCAGTTGCCTTCCAGAACTTCATCACCAACATGAAATTGGTTGATATGGAAACAAGCAATGGAATCTTCACTTGGAATAACAAAAGAGGGGGACCTACCCAAGTAGCCTAAAAATTGGACAGTTTTATTGTTTCAGAGGAAATTATTCTCAGGGGAGGCAACATTACTGCTCTCATTCTTCCTTTTGGGGGTTCAGATCACTAGCCTATCCAATTGGAAGCTTCCCTTTTTGGAAAACCAAGGAACACCCCTTTAGGTTTGAGAACGCTTGGTTCACACATCCAGATTTCCTCACCAACATTAAAAAATGGTGGAAGGAATAACTTCACCTTCAAGGTACAAAGATGTTCCTTCTACACTGCAGGCTCAAACACATTAAAGGAAGACTCAACGAGTGGAATAAAAAGGAATTTGGTAACATCTTCAAAGCTAAAGAAGACGTGGAAAAGAAACTAAAGGAAATAAACCAGATTCTTATCACTAAAGGCTATATAAATGAAAGGAAAGAGATGGCAAAGTCACTCCAGCAGGAGTGGGACAACAGATGTCTTCAAGAGGAGATATTCTGGAGACAGAAATCCAGAGTACAATGGATTAAATGGATTAAAGAAGGGGAGAGAAACACCAAATTCTTTCACAGATCCACCATAGCTCACAGAAACAACAATAGAATTGTGAAACTTACAGACCAACATGGAATAGAGAGAAACACTCATGAAGAGATGGAGAAGGTTCTGCTCCAGCATTTTCAGGAAATTGCTAAGGAAACCTCGGAAGATAGATATCAGTTCATGAAAAGATTTACTCAGTACATCCCTAAATTGGTTACTAGAGAAGATAATTTCAATCTCAATAGACCAGTAACAGTGGAAGAAATAGAGGAAGCCGTAAAAGAGATGCAAAATGGGAAAGCACCAGGCCCGGATGTCTTTAATGTAGACTTTTTCAAATCTTGTTGGAGGATAGTGAAACAGGACATCCTGGAGGTAGTGGAAGACTCTCAAAGATTTAAGACAATCTTAAAGGCGCTCGATGAATCTTTCATAGCCTTAATCCCCAAACAGGAAAAGGCCACCTCTCCAGACAAATTTAGACCTATACCATTATGCAATGTGATATACAAAATCATATCAAAATTCATTGACAACCATCTTAAACCTCTCCTCCCAACCCTAGTGTCAAAGGAGAAAATGGGCTATGTGGAAGGAAGACAAATTTTAGATAATATAATTCAAGCACAAGAAATGGTTCATTCACTCATTACCAACAAACAGGCAGGAACGATTATGCAGCTGGACATAGCAAAGGCCTATGACAAGCTTAGCTGGTCATACATAAGAGCAATATTAAAAGCCTATAACTTTGATCACAATTGTATTAAATGGGTTATGGCGCTAGTTACCACCGCCAGCTGTTCAATTCTTCTCAATGGCTCTCCTTTAAGAACCTTCAAGCCTTCTAGAGGACTCATGAAAGGAGATCCCCTTTCTCCTTTCCTTTTCATTCTAATGATGGAAGGGTTAGGGAAAGCTATCAGAGCTACTAAGGAGGAAGGGAGAATTCAGGGTCTGAGACTCACTCAAGGTGGGGACACGGTGACACATCAGCAATTTGTGGATGATACCATGCTTCAAGGCACACCCACTATCAAGGAAGCCAAAGCATTCAAACAGATTCTGAGTGAGTCTGCTACCGTAGCAGGCACAGGGGTAAGTCTTACTAAATCAAAGATTTTCTTTTTCAATATGGATATTTCAATACAAAGAAATATTTCTAGAATTTTGGGCTTTCAAAGGGAGTCACTGCCTACGAAGTACCTAGGAGTTCCTCTCACTGACAAACTGCTTCAAAAAGGTATCTAGGAGCCTATTCTTAATAAGCTAAAAGACAAGATTAGAAAATGGACAAATAGAGAACTAAATCTAGGAGGGAGATTCATTCTCACTAAGGCTATCCTACAAAGTATCCCTATCTATATGCTATTTTCCATTCCAACACCAACTGGTGTAATTACTAATATAAGAAACATTCAAAGAGACTTTCTCTGGGGGAAAAGTGAAGAAAAGAAGAAATGGGCCCTTGTGGCATGGGACAGAGTGTGCAAACCTAAGTCCCATGGTGGCTTGGGTCTTCATGACCCAGGAATTCTTAATAGAGTTCTTGGTGCCAAAATCTGGTGGACATGGCTAAAAGAAATACAAGCCCCTTGGGAAAAACTCTGGAAGAAAAAATATGCTAGCGAATGGCAGGAGAAGAATCTAATTAGAATGACAGGACAAGTAAAAGGTTCAGGAATTTGGAATAGGGCATGGGAGAACAGGGACCTAATCCAAAAGCACAGTTTCTGGGAGATCAGAAATGGAAACCTGGCTTGGTTCTGGGAGGATAATTGGCAGCGAGAGAACAATATCTGAAGTGAAGATTTAGTAGACATTCACACTGACACCATCAACAAAGGATTAATGTGGGTAAGTGACTACTGGGACCAATCAAGGAACAATGGGAAATGGAGAACATGGATACTTCCAGATTATAGAGGAATGGGCATGCTGCATACTCAAGTTATAGCCCTTAAAGGTCTTTTAGACAAGAGACAAATCTTAAACTCAAACTTGAATGATCAAATAAGATGGGGAAAGAACAAGACAGGTCTCTTCAACCTTAAGGAAGCCAAAAGGATAGATGCAGGGTTTAACCTTTCAAACACAGATAAGAAGTGGAAAGAAATCTGGGAAAATCCTCATTGGATGAAAGTCAAACTGTTCAAGTGGCTGGTTCACCAAGGCAAGATTCTGACATGGGATAATCTTAAAAAAAGAGGCTTTGTTGGTCCCTCAAGATGTCACTTATGTAGCCAACAGGAAGAAACTACAAATCATCTCCTGAATAGATGCACATTCACCACAACACTTTGGAATTGGGTTGGAGAAGTCTTCAAGCAGACAGATAGAGATGTTAACGACATCATCACTACTTCGAAGAATTGGTAGATTTTTTTCTTCAGAAAATGAGATCATAAACTCCGCCTGGATGCTGACCCCAAGATTCATAATCTGGAATGTCTAGAAGGAGCGCAACAATAAGATTTTCAAGGAGAGAGCGAGTCTGGTGAGCAACATCCTCAAGCTAATCCTTAAACAACTCAAAGAAATTGTTCATATCCTGGGAGGTGCAGCTACAGGTAAACCCATCGGTCAAAGAGAGGCCAGAATTCTGGAGAAGTTAGAGCTCAAGGTTAATCCCCCTCAGGGTTCAATGCAGATTAACAAGAAACCCTCAGCAGAAAAGTCTTCTTGGCAACCCCCTTCTTATGGCTTTTTAAAATTTAACATAGATAGGGCTTCAAAAGGGAATCCGAGAGAAGCTAGTTACAAAGGGGTCTTGAGGGATAAGGAAGGAAACATACAAATCATCTTCCATAGTTATCTAGGAAAAGCAACCAACAATATGGCTGAGCTCATGGCGATGGAATTTTGGCTGGAAATATTGCTCAAGTACAACATTCACAATGTCATCAGTGAGGTTGATTTAGAATAAGTCATTAACTCAGTGAAAATGATAAATGCTGGCGCTACTCCTGAGAAAATCTGAGAACACTAGTGACTTCTACAAGTCTACCAAAGAATCTAAGCGCACCTAAGAATGCTGAGAACTCTTAGGTTGGTGCATGTTCGTAGGGAAGCCAACAAAGTTGCGGACTGGCTTGATAATGAGGGAGTTCGAAACAAGCATATTGATTTGTGCTGTTGGTGGGAGGAGATAACAGATGACAGGTTGAAGGAGGGATGCTCATCCAGGGCCCTCAGCGATCGACAACAGAGCCACAGAGACAGGGTCTAGTTGATCTGGATTCTTTATGAAGTGTTATGACATAAGCGAGATCCTATTTAGGATGCAGGTCTATGTTGGCCTCATTAACTCAGGTAACGGCAAACCAGATGTCTCAGGGGAACGGCTGGAAGGAGGGATCTTCATCTCCCTTTGGCCCATGCGCCGGAGCCCAGATTTTCTCGGTAAATGAAAAACCCCAGCTTTTTTCCCTGTGAATAGCTTTACTGCCCTCAGAGTGGTTTCCGGTATATTGCATGCTCATCAAGCCAGAAGCAGTTTTTCACAATTGGGAGTGATTCCACTCACCATGCGACACGTGGCTAAGGGAGGAGAGGAATTACTGCCTTCACCGTGAAGTAACTATTGGTGCTTTTAGTCTACACGATATGATCCTTAACCGTTAGATCTAGCGAGGCTAATCCACGGCCAGGATTTTGCGTGCATGTTGGTGGGCCCGAAACAGTGGTTATGTTTCGAGCTGTTCGCACGACCTCTCCGGGATCGCGCGCAAATGGTGGATTTCGGGTGGTTAAAGTGATCGAAGGATAAGTCAAAAATGGACCCGATAGGATTATAGATTATGGTCTATTTGGTCATTGGGTCCGATTGGTTTGTTAAAAGGTGTGCTTGTTGGCCACCCGATATGTTTTTCATCCACTGGATCTTCAGATCAGGATCCAACGGTCAGTGTTGGACTACTTGTTTGTTTTGGCGGGCCTGCGCCCCTAGGTTCGCTTTGTAGTCTTATGACCATGAATTGGAGTAGGCCTGTCATATTGGTGGGCCTCATCGCTGCGATCGCCTTTTGTACACTATTTCTCTTTTTTAATTTAATAGAAGGATCTGCTCTTGCCTTAGCCAAAAAAAAAAGTTTAGAATCCAATCAATTTAAGTTTTATTGATTGGTAAATTGATGTATTTTGTTAATTGTAATTCTGCATTGTGGAAATGGAGAATCAAATCATACCTAGTGAATATAATAATGTCTTATTGTAGTGATAATGTTTTGTTGAGAAGGTTGTGATTTGTATTTAATAACTTCAAGGTTTATTGAAAATTTGCAATTAAATTTGTCTTATGGGCAATGGACCAAGTTACAAAAGTACATAAATTTTAGTGTTTAAAGCTCAGTTTGCAGAAAATAAACAAAGACAAATAAATCATACGCAACAACACAGAAAAAAAAATTGATAACGGGGTTCACTACTCCTGCGCTACATCTCTGGGTCCAACTTCCAATGTTGGGCCTCTTCAATTATGTGCTCAAATCTATAATTACATAGATTTAAAGTGCCCATAATGAAAATCTAATGCTACTTATGGCTTCAGAAGACCCAAAAACCCCTATCTGGGTTCTTGTTAAGCTCAAAAAGGAAAAAAAATCATCAAGTTATGACACTCCAAAGATTTTCTGCTAACTATTCTACAATCTATCAAAACTAGCTATTTGTCATACATTTTTCGCCCTTCTATAGCCCGTCTATTGAAAATTTTGCCTCTCACCTACGGGATTCGCATAAAAAAGGGTGCAATTTGTAGGATGGTTAATTTGACCAATAACTCTCATGCCCAATTTTTCGGCCCTGCCTTAGGTCATGTTGGCTCATTGGCTAGGGGTCGGGCTAACCACTTGCCCCACCACTCTGCACCTACCTCTAAATGTTTTGGTCATGTGATCTTCATAAGGCTAGGGGTTGGGCTTACACCCTTTCTGCACCGATAGCTCTCAACATTTCGTTGGTGGTTACATGGATGTCACAGGACTGAGGTCTATTCCTTAGGTTCTGCCCCTTCTCCTTAGCACTTGCATGATCCATCACGATCCAATCGAATGGCATAAAATCTCGGGCTAGGTCTTAAAGCTTCACCCCCCATATTTTGGCTCCTAAATGACTCTTCACTTGGTCCTGTGGGCTCGTATGAGACTATGGGTTGGGGCTAGGCCTGAGCCCCCTCGTTGTTGCTCTTGTCGAGGTTCTATGGGGTGTCGGTGACCAAGGTCTAGGGCTTAGTCTCGACCCCTTCCCTAAACTACACATTGACTCGTCTTATATGTTAATTAACATAGGTGTGCTGTGGTGGTAAGACTTGGTGTTGTTGGTCAATAGATTGCGGGTTTGATGCTGCCTAGCCCATGAGTCGACCGCATAAAATTTTACACGACACTGAAGTGCCACGTGGTAGCCTCCAGTTGGGTGATGTGGCATCCTCTCACTAGTCCATGCAAACAAACAATCACCCAATCAAAATCGAACAATTGGATGAACCACATCATGACACTTCGTGAAGCCTGATTGGTTCTTAACCTGATGGTACACCCAATCAGCATGCTGACATCAGTAGTACGGGCTGCCCAGTCAACAACACTGCAATTTTTTTAGTTGTTGAGCCAAATGATGAGAACATCATAACTTGATCATACGATATCATTTTTTAGCGATTCAAGTGGTTTTGGATTTAGAATGGGGAGCACTACGATCTAACACTAGCTTTGGGCATTTTGGAGCACTTCTAGTTTTGAGCACTTTTATGATCCCATCTATCAATCCTCCCCATTGGAAAATTTTGGACCACCAAAAGATTATTTCAGTCAGAAAGTAGGTAAGGGTACAACTCCCTCACCCTTAAAATGTCAATCCATTTGGCCTTACCTAGATTAGCTCCCTTTAGCCCCACATGAAGTTACTCCACATTACCTCTTATTGAAGTCCTTGTTTTTCGGTCAAGAATGGTATCTTAGTGCAATTCTTCAAGATATTCAGGAGAGAAGTCTTCTATTATTGGAATATGAAAATTATCTCATTCATATTCAATCAGAGGAGGCTCAAATAATCTCAATTTCTCTTCACCTTGAATCTTCTCTTTGTTGACTCCATCTTGTAAGTTGTGGTAAACATGATACTTATCATGTCTAGCCTTGTAATTGGCTTAAATATTCACTCAACGTTCTTGTACCATCTTATTCACCAACTGAATATGTAATGGTTTCTTAAGGTCTGATGCAAAAATTGGTGTTGTACTGATTTTACTTTTCAATGCATTGAAGGCTTTCTATTGCTTGCCTCCCCATTGAGAGACTTGTTCACCCTTGTCAAAGCATGCAATGAAGCTAGCTTTGTCTTGAAAGACGTTTTCCACATATCACCTTTAGCAAATCTTATTTGTGGCAACTACTTCGCAAGTTCAATGTAGTTAAATAAAAATCATCCTTCAGTTGATTTACCAAAATATCAATGTGAGGAAGAGGATAATGATTCTTTATCATGATTTTTTTCAAAGCTCCAAAATTCACACACTATGATTTCCATCGCCATGTACCATCCTTCTTCAGATCCAAGACATTAGGAGATCCACAAGGAGATGTACTAGGCATAATGGCCCCTTTTTAAAGTAGCTCTTGCATTTTCTTCTTGATCTCTGCATTCGCTAACACTGTTATCTTGTACATACCAATGTTCAAAAGTTATGCATCGTGTTGCCATTAAACTTCATATTGTATTCCTCTTTTAGGAGGAAACATGTCAGACTCTTGAAACATATTATCACATGTGTTAACAACCTCAACTAAATCATGTTTGAGTTTTACATCACATTCTTGGAAAGCTTCAGATTCCTCAACATCTTTGTGTTTGATCATTAACAATGCAAAATTCTGACTAACATTTACAAGCCTCTTAATTTGTCCAGCACTTATAAGAGATAAATTCATCTTCTTATGGTGTTCACTAACAATATAATCAATTCCACCTTTAAAAAAATGATATTTATTTTCATGGCAATAAAATATGGCTTTCGAGCCATATAAGTATGAACTCCCCAAAACAATCTCGCATATGTCAGGTGGTACAACATCGAGATCTACCTCATCAATAAATTTTGTAGTGATGGTGAATTTAAGTTTGAAATTTCTTGTCACTTGCAATTTGGTATTGTCACATACCCAACCCAAAGTATAAGGTTTAGGGTGAGGAATAGTTTCCAAATTTAGTTTCTTGAAAATGGCTTCAGAAATAAGGTTGGCTTGGGATCAAATATCAAACAAAGTATCTACTTTGTTATGTTTTGAGATGACTCTAATATGGAAAATCTCAATTATTTATTTATCATTTTGAGTTTCAATGGGATTTCTAGAAGAACTAATACTCACAATAGAATCCTTACCTTTCACTCCCATGGCTGTGATTTTGGTCTCATCACCGGAATCAGATCCTAGATCTTGTTGAGTGTTGCAATAGTGTTTTCTTTCTCCTTCTTTGGTCTCATTTCTAGATGAAGTTTCTAACAATGGTCTTCATCATGGCATTTTTTGAACAATTTTTACAAGTGAGATTTTCTTCCTCTTTCTTGATGGTAACATTTTTTTTGTATTTGGATTTAAACTTCCTCTTTCCTTTGTCTCCATAATTAAATGTCTTATCGCTAATATTTTTTGTAACATTCTTCCCTCTTTATTCTAAATCTGTAGCGTGTACATATACTTCATCTAGATTTGTCGGGTTAAGCATAATAATTGTATGCCTCAAGTAACTATGTAAATGACCTATGTATTAAAAAATAGTGTCTTATGATGAGAAATCTACACCCAAAATTAGATATCTTCTTCTAAACTCTTGTGTATAACTTTGAACACTCATACCTTTTTCTTGTTTGAATTTTTTCCAATCCATTATTGCTTTCTACATAAAATCTAATGGATAGAATTGTCTCCTTAATGTAGCTATAAAATCATTCCAAGAAGAAATTATCTTACCACTTTTCTTCAAGTCTTCTTGGGTTTTGGCCTCCCAAAATATGAGAGTTTCACTTTCCAAACTAAAATAAACAAGTTGTATCTTAGTTGAATCATCATCAATTTGTTGAATCCTTTAATAGACTTCAAGTTGATGAACCCAACTATCCAATTTCTCAGCATTTACTTCCCCATTGTACATAGGTAATTTGAATTTGACATCAAGCTTTAACAAAGTTTTTTTAACATTTCCTTTTGGAGTTCTTAGTGTTGGGTGTGGAGCCTGATTATCTTCTATATTCAAAGGTATCGTCGCATTGGACCCCAGTTCGTAATTGGGTAGCAATGCTGCCCGTAAAATATACGCTGTAGGGGGGGTGTCCAGGGGGGCAGCTGCGACTTTTGGGAGCCCCCCCAGCGAGCGAATTGGGGGAAGCACCCCGAAAGCTAAAAATAGATGTAAACTTTCCTTGTAAAATTTTGTAATTTCATAGTCAATTTGGGCCATTCATTAGGCAGAGATCTGACGGTAGATGTTATGTTTAATTTAGGGTTTTTTTTCCCTAGAAGGCACCCCCTCACTATATATGAGGGAATTGTATTGCGTCTATGTAGATCTGTATTTTGAGTGAGGAAGAGAGAGGATATTGAGAGTGAAGAGGTAATTACAGCAGATCTGTTGTAGGTTGTATCTCTTCAGTTTGCTGGATAATATAAAAGGAAGGACTGGTTGTTTCTACTTGGACGTAGCCCAAACTGGGTGAACCACGTATATTTGTGTCTCTCTTGTTTTATGTGTTTTCTGTGTTTATATTTCTGCAATATTTTATGTGTTCCATTGCTATGTAATATATAATTTTCTAACACTTAGAGGAGTATGTGAATGGGTTGAAGTGGAGGAGGATGAAGGTGAAGTTGGAGGTGAAGGAGGAGGAAAAGGTGGAGGTAGGGATGGTGGTTTACTTCCATTTCCTCCATTACCTTTTGGTGGATTTGAGCTCTCTCCTTGAAACCTTTTATTCCTTTATTCAAACAAAACTTTCACCATTTCAGACATTTCAAAGAAAGCCTTTCTGAAAACTCTCTCATCTTTAGGCATCATCTCATGCCATTCTCCATGTTCCGTGACTGGTGAAGTTTGAGGTGTTTGTGACTTCCTTGAACCAATTTGAGATTTGGTTCTTCAACCACTCCTTCTTCTCTTTTCATATTTAACCTTGTAAGCATAAAACAACACTTGCAAACACAATCAAAACTTCAAAATAACCTTGGCTTTGATACGAAATTAAGCTGTATTTAAAAACTTGAAGGTTTATTGAAAATTTACAAGTAAATTTATGTCTTATGGGCAATGGATCAAGTGGAAAAAGTACATAAACTTTAGTGTTTAAAACTCAGTTTGTAGAAAATAAACAAAGACAAATATACCATAAACATCAACACAAGACAACAATTGATAATAGAGTTCACCTATCCTAGGCTACGCCTCCAGGTCCAGCTTCCAATGCTGGGCACTTCAATTATGTGCTAGAAAATGTAATTACATAGATTTTCAGTGCTCAACATGAAAAACCAATGCTACTGATGGCTTCAGAAGACCCAAAAACTCATATCTTGGCTCTTCTTATGCTCAAAAAGGCAAAAAACACATCACGTTATGGCTCTCCAAAGTTTTCCTGTTAACTATTCTACAATCTATCAAAACTGGCTATCTATCATACATTTTCTACCCTTTTGCATCCCGCTGAGTGACAAAATTTTGGTCCTGTCTTCGGTCATGTCAGCCCATGTGGTTGAGGGTCAGGTTAACCCCCCTCCCTGCTACTCCATACCCACCTTTGGACATTGTGGTCACATGATCTCAATAAGGTCAGGGGTCGGGCTAATAGCCCACCCCCACTAGTAGCTCCCAACATATCGCCAGTGGTTACGTGGATGTCACGGGACGGGGGCCTGGTCCTTATTTTTCGTCCCTCCACCATAGAACCTACATTTTCTGCCATAGTCCAATGGAATGGCATAAAACCTAGGGCTACGAATTAGAGTCCCGCCCCCCATCCATCGGCTCCCAAATGACTCTGCACTTGGTCTTGTGGGCTGGTATATGACCATGGGCTAGGGATAGGCCTAAGCCCCCTCATTACTCCTCATATCGAGGTTCTATGGGGTTTTGGTGACGAGGGGCCAGGGCTTAGTCCCGAGCCCTTCCCCCAACAACACATTGAGTCATCTTTAACATAAACCCACAAACCTTATATGTTAAGTAACATAGGTGTGGTGTAGTGGTAAGACTTAGTGTTGTTGATCAATAGGTTGTGGATTCGATCTCACCTGGCTTGCAGGTTGACTCCATAAAATTTTACACAACCCTGAGGTGCCACGTGGTGGCCTTTGGTTGGGCCATGTGGCATCCTCTCACTAGTCCACGCAAACAAAAATCCACCCAATCAAAATCAAACAATTGGACGAACCACAACATGACACTTGGTGAAGCCTGATTGGTCCTTGACCTGATGGTACACCCAGTCATCATGCTAACATCAATAGTACGAACTGCCCAGTCAATAGTCCAATCAATGACCTTGCAAATTTTTTAGTTGTTAATTCAAATGATCATAATATCATAACTTGAGCATACAATATCGGTTTTCAAAAATTCAAGTGGCATTGGATTCATAGCGACAGACACTGCGATATGACAGTAACTTTAGAAATTTTTGAACAATTTCATTTTTGAGCACTTTTCTGATCCCTTAGATCATGTTGTCTAGATATAGTTTAAAGGGTAGTTATTCTTGCCAGATATATCTATGAAACATAGGTTGAATATATTGCTAAAAAGACATAAATATTAAAAATGGAGTTGTCTTATTTACTTAGTTATTAGTGGTTCCAATTGATTTCTATTTCAATTTATTATTAATATTTTTTTACTAATATCCTAATGATATTAAGTAAAAGTATATAATTAAGTTGCACATTTACATTTTTAAAGTGTTGAAGAAAGCATAAATAATGGTGGGCAGTAACAACTCTTCTTGGTAAGTATATTTATTTACATCTTGTTCCTATCAGTAAATACTTGTTTAAATTATGGTGGGTAGTAATATATTGTAAATATGTTATTTACATGAATATGAGCTATTTACAAGCATTTTATTTTTTAATGGTTTCCTATAAATCTTAACAATGAAAAATATAAAAGTATCTAAAAATCATGGCATAAATATTGCAACAAAAAAGTATGGAAGAAAATTATTAGGCAGCTATTCACATGGCATCGTGTTGTGCAATGGTTGCAATAACAATGAGAGAATAAGACATAATAAATCATATTGCAGAAAAAAATAAAAAAATAAAAAAATAAATAAAATAAATAAATAAATAAATTTAAATACTAATAAAAAGATTAATAAAAAAACTCAATCTACAACATTAAATTACAGAGAAGCAATAATTTTTGGTCAAAAACAAAGTAATACTTAGTTAAAGGAAAAATAAAATTCTTAATAACATGCCTGTGACAAGTATAACAAAAGTAGGTTGCTAAAAGATATATATATATATATATATATATATATATAAACTAAATTATAATTTTTTATTTTTTTTAACTAAAAGAATCATATCATTCCTATGAGAGGTATAGTAAAAATAATAACACATACTTCATATTAGATTGCCAAAATTAAAAGAATCATAAAAGAAAACTAAATTATAATTATTTATTTATTTTTTAACTAAAGGAATGGACAACTACTTAAGTGACAGAAGAATTACACTATATAACATATTGTTTTCTAGTTAGTTATAAAAATATCTCACATTGCTAAAGTTAAAAAAATGATAAAAGAAAATTAAATTATATTTTTTTACTTATTTTTTAAGTAAAGGAATAGACAACTACTTGAGTGACAGGAGAATTACAAATATAACATATTGTTTTCTACTAACCTATTTATATAAAGTAAATGGTTGTTTGTACTCACTTGAAATGGAGTGTATTAGCAAGAGGTAAGCTCTGGGATTTGAACCTAGAACCTCTTAAAACATAATACTTCATAATAATAAATTTTCATGGTCATCGACAATTGAGTGGTTCGTGAGGGATAACTAAATTATAACATTATTTTAAAATATTGTGATTATTATTAGTTATAAAAAGAATTAAGATATATATATATATATATATATATATATATATATACCTGAAAAACATTCTTAACCATGGACATTTATTCCATCTTACCATGGAAATTCATAACCATGGGAATTTACTTCACCTTACCATGGAGATTCATAATGTGTAAATAGATTTTGTTACAATACTATGGCCGAATACCATGATTTATCAATATCACATGCAAAAAATCCATAGCTCACTTCATAAGGCATTTATTTTAATTAATTAGTTTATTTAAAGGATAGAATGGACATGACTACTTTGAAGATAAAGTTTAACCTTTGATTTGTGTATACTATTAAGAATATTCTAAAATATTCCATGGAAATTAAATCCCTACAATCCATCTAATAATTATTGATAATTAAATTAAAATTATGGAAATCCTATTTCAAAACAAACATGACTATCAAAATAAATTTATTTCTTTATTATAATTAAATTTTAGTTATTTAATTTTTAATGTATTAATTATGTCAATATACATCTCTCTTATTAAAAGGTGGTGAAATAATATCTTTCAAAAAAAATCTCAATTTTGTATTCACAAATCAAAGACATTAACATATTTTTATTATATATCAAATGAATGAAATTTTCAATATTAACCTCTTTGTTAAAAGTATTTTCAATACTGACATCGCACAAGGGATTATCCTTAGAACTTTGGCTTTGGCATACATAATTTCGCAATCTCTCTATCGTTGATTGTTGTACTATCCCGACTTTTCCCCATTTTAATGATTAATGGAAGATATTTAATGTTATATGTTTCTCTCGATTGTGAATTTGTGTGTCATTATATTGCATAGCTAGATTTTTGTTTATTCATGGTTGTCTTTATAAATTTGAATTCTCTTCAGTTTGGATATTTATTCTGTGCCAACATATCATACACTCTTGCAGCAAATCAATGTAAGGAAACATTATACTATAGTACAAAAACAGAGACACACCCCATATTGAACCAAGGTGGGTGAGGAAGCCTCAAATTGAATTTAGTATGAGTGAACTGAACACTAATGATTATATCATGCTGCAGAGAAAGGTTTTCCTATTAGCCAAAAATAAAGACGTGTGACTTTCCCCAATGCAGAGAATGGATGTTACTCCTAACAGATCACATTCCATCATGCCCAATAAACTCCACTTGTACCTATATATGGTAGAGATAATTCCTTGCAGAAAAATCCTCTATTCAAATTACATCTATTTACATTTAGTAAATTCATGTTAATACATGTGCTCTAAGGTTTCTAATGTATGATCTACATTGTGAAAAACTAAAGAATTTATCCATGATTACACCTATGAATTCTTTTCAATGAACATAAGGAAACCATAACCACAACAAATACTTGAATTCACTACCATTAATCCTTCAGGTCAAATACTTGTGCATTAAATTTTCCACCATATCCATTTTTTGTTCACCATTTGAAGGTTGTGTGATAAATTCCACTCCACCCTTGTTCATATAGGCATTTATATGTGCATGGGTTGAATTGTTTAGTATGATTCATCTTCCCTTTTGATGTTTGAGGAACATGGTTAGTCTACACATGTAAATGTAGAAAATTGATAGAATGTTTTCTTTGTCTAGAATTACCTAAGAGTATAATATTAATACATTAAGATGAAAGATGAAATATATAAATGAATTCTTATGCATTTAATATCTACTTAAGGAATTGTATGGCCATTTATATCCTTTGTGAAGAGGAAATGTGATATTATATATTGCAAGATATTTCATAACTTTCGTAACAGATTAACTTTTCCCAACAAACATTTTAGGTCATCTTTATTCAATGCCTCTATAAATTAAACTCATATATTGAAACATGTTGAGAATCTTCTTGTGTATTTCTAAACAATGCCTTGAGCATTATAATTTAGTAGCTCTAGAAATTACATTGTATAGGTTTTAATATATGACCAGATGACACCTCTAACAAACTACTATTCATGGTTTTTTAGTAGATAAGAACTATAGCATAATGTCTTGGACACAATAGGAATCCGTTTTTATCATTATGAAGTCCCTTATCTTATGAATTTAGTATCCCCTTAATGACTATATTGGATGTAATTCCAAAATTATCTCTAAAATTGGCATATCACTATCAAGTAGTTTGTTGTTATGTTAGAATTTTACTTTGTTGTAGTAAAGCTAGGGGAATTCATTATCAACCAAATATTTGATGTAATGGTGATGAAATTCAATATGTCTAGTTATGGCATGGTATATTGGGTTCTTCACACTACTAGATTTCGGTGGAAAATTTGATGGCAGAATGCAACGGAATGGATAAAATCGGAAAAAGTGTTGGAAGTTAAATGCACTTTTTGGTTTTTCTCTAAAATCCCAACACCCATCAAATATTCAGCATGAGTTCTTTAAAGATCAAATATTCGGCATGAGTTCTTTAAAGATCAAATATCTGATAGAATGCCTTATCCCATTGATTATCCAACATTTTTGCTATAATCTCTCCACTCGTGGAATATCCAACAAGATTTTGCCGTCAAATATCTGACGCTATATCCAATATGAAAATGTGTTGTCCAATTTCCAACAAATGACAAATAACCATTGCATAACATTCAATTCAACCATTAATGGCTTTTTTACATTGACAACGTCTAATATGGGACTGTTTTATGTTGAACTTAACTAACTAAAATAAATATAACATTAATATTATAATTAAATATAATATTGTTAATAAATAATTAATATATATTAATATTAATATAATATTATATGATTATCATATATATATATATATATATATATATATATATATATATTTGTTGTGGTTGTTTTGAAAGGTTGTAGGATTATTTTGAGGTTGATTTTTGAACAAAACCATCACTGAAAGTTTGGTGACAAAAAATGTCACGTAAAATTCCTCAAGGAGACCAAGGATACATGATATCGGCATCGAGGCCTTCTGAGGATCAAAAATGTTATTTCCATTGTAGAAATTGCAAGGGCTTGAGGCCAAGGAGAATTTTAATAAAATCAACTAAAAGCATTGTAGAGACTATGGACACACTAAAGGAAGACATGAATATCATCCACTTGTAAGTTATTTATTATATGTCTTTGTATTGTAGATTGTTTTTGTAAATGTTTATATATTGTATTTTAGATTGTATGTATTTGTATTATAAATTATATTGTCTTTCTATTGTAAATGTATTTTATAATATTCTTTTGGGAGGTGTTTAACCTATGTTGTCATGTTGATGTGGACTAAAAATATTATTTGATTATTTTCGTTAAGGTTGAATAAGGGTTCAGGTCGAGTTAGCGGTTAATTACTTTATGGTATTAGGGATAGGGGGATATTGCTTAAGGGTTTAGGGGTTAGGGGTTAATGGCTTAGGGGTTAGGGGTTTAAGGGATTAGGGAAATGGGGTTAAGGTAATAGGGGGTTAATGTATGTCTAGGGGGTAGTAATTGGACCTAGAGGATTTAGAGGTTAATCATGGGTTTTTATGGGCCATTATTCATAAGTTTGTAAAATATATTATGAAAAATATGACATTATAATGATGAATGTAAAATAATATCAATGTGTTTTTTATTATGGTCGTGACTATATATCTCAAAAAGTGTCTCACTTCTGACATGTCAAGAAAAGTAACATATTTCTTAGATTTTTTCAACATGTTCTTAAATATCTTGATAAATTGCACAAGAATCATCATTTATTTGTTGTCTTTGTTTCTTGGTCTCACCTAAGCTTTCTTTCACTTTGTTATTGTTGTCTTATTTTCTTTAAATATTGTATTTGTAAACTATTGTTATATTGACGTTTCAATATTTTTTATATATACTAATATTACTTTATTGATTGTAATTGTATAGTATGGTCCCCCTAGGGCATTGCTTGACGAGGAAGACGTGGTTGTAGTACAAGTGCCTATTTAAGAACATGGAGCATTGAATATTGAGGATTAAGAAAATGATCTTATGGAAGAATATAATGATGTTGATAACATAGTTGAAGAAGATGGGACAAATGGATTGATCGAGAAGACATTTAATAACTTTGGAATGGATGATGATGACAAACAGTATGATGATCGTGATTTTGATTTACCTATACTTGAGAGGGAAACTAAACCTCTTTATGAAGGCTCAAAAACATCACTTCTCCCTGCTGTATTGTTGTTAGTCAACTTAAGGGTGGTGAATGGTTTGTCAAACACATGTGTGACACAAATCCTAAAGTATGTAATATATTTTGACATTTAGTACTATATACATGATAAAGCAATTATTTTTTCTATTGTTTTAAATGTTAGTATGTCGATCTGCATCATTTCATTAATATGTAACATTTGGATGCAATATTTATGATTAATATTGTTTAGTACATTAACTAGTACTAATTTTTTTACGTTGTAGGTTATTAGGTGAATTTTTGTTACCACCATCATATGTTTTATCTTCTACATGCCAAGATTTACATGCCATTAAGAAAGACATTGGAATGTAGTAACAAGTCATTCATGCATGCCTTGATGATGATATTATTTATTATAAAGAACATGTGTTGATAGAAAAATTCCAAAAATGTGATGAGAGTAGATATCAAACCGATAAAGTAACAAAAAGGGTGTCTTGCAAGGTTATTGGTTATATTCCCATAATTCCATGTCTATGAAAATTGTTCAAGTGCAAAATCACAACAGAACTTATGGATTACCATGCAACTAATAGAAGTGAAGAAGATGTTCTTTGAATGTCTGTAGATGGTTCTACATTTAGGAATATAGAGGAAAAACGGCCAAAGTTTAAAAGAGAACCTCATAATATTAGGCTTTCATTAGCACTTGACAGTGTCAATCCATTTGGAGAAACCATATCTACTTACTCAGTGTGGCCTATTTTTGTTATCAACAATCGCATTCCTTTGTGGAAGTCAATAAAGATGGAGCATATAATGTTGATAATGATTTCTCTAGGTATTAATTTGTTTAGAATAATTTTTTTAGCACAATAACATCTCATTCGTCTTGTTTGCTTCATAAGTATGTCCAATATTTTTTTGTTTACTCATATATGTAGTAATTATATATTGTCAATTATTCCTTATAATTATGTCTTATAATTTTTTTTATTTACTCGTATATGTAGTAATTATGTATTGTATGTTTAATCAATTAGGTAAGTACTAGGTCAAAGATATGAATTTCTATATTGAGCCTCTTATCAATGAGTTAGTGGAGTTATGGAACAACGTCACTATGTATGATATCTCTAGACTAGTAGTTTCACAAAGGGAATTTGAATTCCATGCAATTCTTCTATGGACAATCCATGATGCCCCGGGGCTAACACATTTATGTGGTATGTTATAATGTTACTGTGCACTTTAATAGTTTTAATTTTATGAAGTAAAATTCAGGTATGGTTTCACTGATGAGCTAATAAATTTTGTTCACTCATTTTCACAGTAGGGCGAACGGTCGTGCCCTAGGCATACTCCCATGAAGTCAGGGCACCCAGGTGCCCATGGGGGCGTCATTTATTGCGCATGCTAGGGCACCCGCATGGTAGGGGTGCCCGTTCGACAAGTTGGTGGGATGACCCAACTTCGCAAGAGGCGCCCGTATAAAATATGTAAGGATAACCTATGACTTCCCATGAACAGAGTTCCCACACGGGGGCCTCATAATGATTTTTAGAAAATTAACTAAATTAATGTTTGGGTGTTAGAAGTCGATTTATAATTGATTGATCATGCAACATTGTACTAACAAATGATAATATTTTATTTTCACTGATGAGATAATGATTTATGTTCATTGATTTTCACATCATGGTGAACACCCACGCATTGGGTTTTCACAGATCAAGGTGAAGCGCTCAAGCGCCCATGTTGGTGTTTCCTGCTAGCTAGCATGCCAAAGCTCTTGCACAATGAGTTGGTGGGTCGGCCTAATTTTTCAATGGAGCCTGCAAAAAAGAAGTAATGTCGACCCATGACTTCCCAAGAATAGAGTTCCCACAAGGGGGTCTCATATTGATTTTTAGAAAATTGACTAAATTATTGTTTGGGTGTTAAAAGTCAATATATAATTTATTGATCATGCAACATGGAAATAAAAGATCGTAATATTCGGTTGTCATTGATGAAAAAATGATTTGTGCTCACTTATTTACATAGTGGGGAAAATGCTCGTGCCCTATGCGCCTTGCACAAAGGTAGGGCCCTCAGGTGCCCATAGGGTCATCACGTGTTGGGCACGCCAGGGTGCCCATCTGATGAGTTGATGGGTCATCCTGACTTGGAAAGGGGCACCTGCATAAAAGAAGTAATATCAGCCCATGATTTCCCATGAAAAAGGTTCCCACAAGGGGGCCTCATAATGGTTTTTAAAAAATTAACTAAATTAATGTTTAGATGTTAAAATTCAGTTTATAATTTAATATTGATCATTCAAAATGGAGATAAAAAATGATAAAATTTTATTTTCATTGATGAGCTAATGATTTTTGTTCATTAATTTTCAGAGCTAGGCAAATGTCCATTCTCTAAGCACACCCACACAAAGGTGGGGCGCCTAGGCGTCCATGGGGGTGTCGCATGTTTAGAACGCCAAGGCCCTCACATGACAAGGGAATCTATGCAATGAGTTGGTGGGTTGGCCTAAATTGGCAAGGGGTGCCCATAAAAAATATGTAATTTCAGCCCATGACTACCCATGAACAGAGTTCCCACAAAGGGGTCTCCTAAAGATTTTTAGAAAATTAACTAAACTAATGTTTGGGTGTTAAAAGATGGTTTATAATTGATTGATCATGCAACATAGTACTAAAAAATGATCATATTTTATTATACTTTATCAGATAATGATTTACATTCACAAATTCGCATGGTAGGGTGAATGTCCGCTCCCTGGGTGTGCTCACACAAAGGTGGGGTGCCTGGGTGCCCATAGGGGCATTGTGTGCTAGCTAGCATGCTAAGGCACCTGTGCAATGAGTTGGTGGGTTAGTCCAACTTGGAAAGGGGTGCCCACACAAAAGAATTAATGTCAACCCATGACTACCCATGAATAGAGTTCCCACAAGGGGGTCTCATAATGAGATAGAAAAATTTTGACCAAATTAATGTTTGGGTGTTACAAGTTGACCCATAATTCAATGATCATGTAACATGGATAAAAAAAATGATAATATTTCATTGTCATTGATGACCAAATTATTTTTGTTCACTCATTTGCATGGTAGGGTGAACTCACATGCCTTGGGCATGCTAGCACAAAGGTAGGGTGCCTAGGCGCCCATGGGGGCTTTGAGTGTTTGGTGTGCCATGGCACTCCCTCAGCAGGGGTGCCCATGCGGCAAGTTGGTGGGTCGCCCTGAATTGGAAAGGGGAACCCACACAAAATAAGTAATATCAGCCCATTACTTCCCATGAACAGAGTTCCCACAAGGGGGTCTCATAAGGATTTTTATAAAATTAACTAAATTAATGTTTAGGTGTTAAAATTCGGTTTATAATTGAATATTGATCGTGAAACATGGAAATAAATAATGATAATATTTTGTTTTCATTAATGATCAATTGATTTGTGATCACTGATTTTCATAGCATGGAAAATGTCTATGCTCTAGGTACGCCAACACGAAGGCAAGGTGCCTGGGTGCCCATGGAGGTGTTGTGTGTCGGGCACGCCAGGGCACCCGTACACGAGGGCTGCCCATGTGACAATTTAGTGGGTCATCCTGACTTGGAAAGCGGAACCCATAGAAAATATGTAAGGTCGTCCCATGATTTCCCATGAACGGAGTTCCCACAAAGTGGTGTCATAATGATTTTTTAAAAATTAACTAAAATAATGTTTAGGTGTTAAAAGCCCATTTATAATTGATTGATCATGAAGCATGGTAGTAACAAATGACAATATTTTGTTTTCATTGATGAGCTAATGATTTTGGTCACTAATTTTCTTATCAAGGCGAACACGTGCATCTTAGGTGCACCCACACAAAGGAGGGGAGCTTGGGCGCCCATAGGGCATCACGTACTAGCTGGCACGCCAGCGCACTTGCCCAGTAGGGACATTTGTGCGATGATTTGGTGGGTCTATCCCAATTGGTAAGGAGTGCCCACATAAAATAAGTAATGTCAAACCATGACTGCCCGTTAACAAAGTTCCCACAAGGAAGTCTCATAATTATTTTAGAAAATTGACTAAATTAATGTTTGGGTGTTAAGAGTTGGTTTATAATTGAATGATCATGCAGCATGGAAGTAAAAAATGATAATAATTTTTTCTCATTGATGACCTAATGATTTATGTTCGCTGATTTCAGAGTAGGGAAAACGCTTGTGCCCTTGGTGCACCCACACAAAGGTGGGGTGCTCGGGTGCCCATGGGGGCATCATGTGTTGGGCATGCCAGGGATCCTACCTGATATGGGTGCCCTTGTGACGAGTTGGTGGCTGATCCCAACATCAAAAGGGGCGCCAACACAAAATAAGTAATCCCGACCCATGACTGCCCATGAACAAAGTTCCCACACGAGGGTCTCATAATGAATTTTAGAAAATTAACTAAATTAATGTTTAAGTGTTAAAATCTAGTTTATAATTGAATTTTGATCATGTAACATGGAAATAACAAATGATAATATTTTGTTGTCATTGATGACCTAATTGTTTTTGTTCACCAATTTTCACAATAAGGAAAACTCTTGTGCTTTGGGCTTGCCCGCACGAAGGCAGGTCACCCATGTTGGCATCGTGTGCTGGGCATGCTAGGGGGCCCGCCCAATAAGGGCACCTATGTCAAAAGTTGGTGGGTCAACCCAGCTTGGAAAGGGGCACCTGCGTAAAAGAAGTAATGTCGGCCTATGACTAGCCATGAACAAAGTTCTCACAAGGGGGTCTTATCGAGTGTTAAAAGTTGGTTTATAGTTGAATATTGATCATGAAACATGGAAATAACAAATGATAATATTTTGTTGTCATTGACGAGCTAATAATTTTTGTTCATGGATTTTCACAGAAAGGTGAACGCCCATGCCCTAGGCATTCTTACATGAAGGCAGAGTGCCCAGGTGCCCATTTTCTGGGTTGTGTTATATTATTTCCACGATTAGCCCAGTTAGTTAACCGAGGGGTTAGAGGGGGGGCAAAGCCCTCCCTTCACTGCACCGATTGCGTAGTGGGGGTGTCACAGGGGGTTTGAGGGGTGCAGGTAACCCCCCTCGATGGGGTCTGGGGCAGTGGCCTAGAAAATTTTGGTTTTGGACCCTATGTTAGGTTGGGTGAACCTACCTATGGTTTTGTGCATGATTTTCGCACATGGTTTTGGATGTGATGCTTTTCGGTCCATGGTTTTGGATGATATGGTTTTCGGTCCATGGTATTGGATGCTTTGGCACGTATAAATATGTATTGTAACATTGAAAGGAACATAATGAAAAATCAAGCTGGTAGTCCCGGTTTTGGGATCTAGGCGGAAATCTCTGTGTATATGTGTTTTATGTGTTATGCTCTCTTTGTTTATTTTCTGTGTTTCAGAATTTGTATGCAGGTAATTTTTGTATGGGGTTAAAACCTACATTTGGTATTAGAGTTGTTTTGGCTTCAAGGGGACACCTTTGTTGCTGAGGGGTTTCACTCGGGCTTGTGGTAGACCTTGCTCAGTGGGAGATCTGCGAGATCGATTCTGGTGGTGAAAGAAGATGGTGAGAAGTGGAAAGATATAGATCGAGAAATATAATGGTCAAAGTTTTGAGTTGTGGAAACTCAAGATGGAGGATCTGTTGGTGGATAAAGATCAGTTGATCGCAATAGATCCAGGTACTAAACCAACGGGAGTGTCCAATGAAGAATGGAAGAAGTTGGATTGGAAGGCAAAGAGCACAATATGCTTATGTGTCTCAGATTCAGTATTGCTAAATGTATCAGGGGAAGCTACGATGAAGGCTTTATGGAACAAGTTAGGGACTTTGTACAAACCTAAGTCTCTGGTGAATAAATTGTTCCTGCGGAAAAAGTTGTATAACCTGAGGATGAAAGATGGAGACTCAATGACAAAGCATCTGAACGCATTTAACACTGTGGTAAGTCAGTTATTATCTATTGATATTAAAATTTCATATGAAGATAAGTGCATCAATTTGTTGTGTTCTCTACCAGATTCGTGGGATAGTTTGTTTATTGCAATAGGTAGCAATACAACTTCCTTGCAGTTTGATGAAATAGTCTCATCCCTACTAACGGAGGAGATGAGATGGAAAAATATTGAGAGCCATAATGGTGATGCCTTGTCTGTACGAGGATGGTCCCATAACAGAAACAAAAATAAGTCATCGAGTGGGAGATCTAAATCTCCGGGAAAACCTAGGTGGTGTGTTGGAAATGGGGAAAGGAAGGGCACTACAAAAGGAACTGTAAATCTAAAGCTCCTGATAAAGGAAAGGGATATGATGATGCTCCTTCTACAAAGGCGAAAACCACCTCAGATGAAGGTGGGGATGTGTACTTGGCTTCTTCAAGTACACATGTCGATCATGAGGCATGGTTGATTGACTTAGGTGCATCCTTTCACTTCACTCCCCATAGAGAGTGGTTCTGTGAGTATGAGAAATATGATGGTGGTGATGTCTTCTTGGGGGATGAAAGGAAGGCTAGAATCATTTGTCGCAGAAAAGTAAATTTGAAGTTGTAAGGTGGAATGGTTAGAAAACTTCCGAGTGTTCTACATATTCTTGCATTAGCGAGAAATCTGATTTCTGTAAGAAATCCGGATGATGCAGGTGTGAAAACATTGTTCGAGAAGGATACCTGCAAGATCGTTCAGGGGGCACTGGTATTGATGCGGGGAGTTCAAATTGGAACTCTGTACAAGCTTCAAGGTAGCACTGTTGTTGATGGGTGCAACAGTTCTGTGGTTCCTGAAAGTGGAGTAGAAAATCTAGTGGCCTCTGGAGAGAAGACCATGCTGTGGCATCAAAGGCTTTGACATATTGGAGAGGAGGGCCTTTGAATACTTCATGGTAAAGGTATGATAGAAGCTATGAGTAATAGCTCTCTAGATTTTGATTTCCGTGAAAATTGTATATATGGGAAGCAGAATCAGGTGAGTTTCCCCTCTGGTGGTAAGAGGGCAAAACAGATATTAGAACTTGTGTGCAGTGATGTGTTTGGACCTGTGAAGGTTCCACCACTGGGTAAGTCTATTTATTATGTATCATTTATAGATGACTTCTCAAGGAATACAATGATATATTTCCTTAAGAAGAAATCTGAATTCTTTGATAGGTTTAAAGAATTTAAGTCTCTGGTGGAAAACCAAATAGAGAATAAGATAAAGGTGTTGAGGATAGATAACGGTGGAGAGTTTTGCAGTAAGGAATTTGAAGAATTCTATAAGAAGTGTGGTATAGCACGGCAGAACACTACTCCATACACACCTGAGGAAAATGGAGTTGCAGAAAGAATGAACAAGACATTGATGGAAAGGGAAAGAATCATGCTTAGTGGTGTCAGGTTAGGACATGAATTCTAGGCAGAGGCGGTGGAGACAGCATGTTACCTGGTCAACAGATCACCTTCATCAGTGTTGGAGGATAAGACTCCACAAGAGGTATGGACTGGTAAGAAACTCTCTCTTTCACATCTAAG
The DNA here is from genome assembly GCA_031772625.1 of Pinus tabuliformis. Classification (NCBI taxonomy): domain Eukaryota; kingdom Viridiplantae; phylum Streptophyta; class Pinopsida; order Pinales; family Pinaceae; genus Pinus; species Pinus tabuliformis. Next base: position 183,214,747 of record CM062817.1, read on the forward strand.
GGTATCTGGATATGATGCATATGTACATGTTTCAAAGGAGAAATGAACCAAGTTGGATAGTAAATCTGAAAAGTACATATTTATTGGGTATAAGGATGGTTTAAAGGGTTATAAGCTTTGGAACCCAGTAACAAGGAAGGTTTTGTACAACCGAGATGTGGTGTTCAGAGGAAAAAGATGTTATTAAACATGAAGTCCAACCAAAGGAGCTTGAGAAGATAGAGTTTGAGCTTAAGGAGGAAGAATCAGACTCTACAACAAAGGAGGAATCAAAAGATGAAGAGCCACAAACTCCGAGTGTGAGAAGATTAGTTCGAGAAATAAGGCAGCCAAAAAGGTATAGTCCATCTTCTTTCTATTCAAATTTTGCTTTATTTATTATTGATGATGATCCCAGAACTATGAAGGAAGTAGTAGATTCAAAGAATGGAAAACTCTAGAAAAAGGCCATGGTTGATGAAATGACATCTTTGCACAAACATGACGCTTGGGATCTAGTAGAGTTGCTGGTTGGAAGGAAACCCACTAGCATAAAATGGGCGTTCAAGAAGAAGAAAAATGTATTGGGTTGTGTTATATTCTTTCCATGACTAGCCCACGTAGTTAACTAGGGGTTTAGAGGGGGGTGAAGCCCCCTTTCGTTGCGTTGATTTTGTAGCGGGGCGGGGGGGGGGGGTCACATGAGGTTTGAGGTGCACCTGTAACCCCACTTTATGGGTTTTGGACCCTATTTTAGGTTGGGTGGACCCACCTATGGTTTTGTGCATGATTTTCTTACATGTTTTTTGGATCCAATGGTTTTTGGTCCATGGTATTGGACACGATGGTTTTCGGTCCATGTTATTGGATGCTTCGACATGTATAAATATGTATTATAACATTAAAAGGAACATAATGAAAAATCAAGCTGGTTGTCCCAGTTTTGGGATCCAGGAGAAAATCTCTATGTATATGTTTTTTATGTGTTATGCTCTCACATTGTTTATTTTCTGTGTTTTAGAATTCATATGCAGGTAATTTCTATATGGGATTAAAACCTACATTTGGTATCAGAGCTGTTTTGGCTTCAAGTGGACGCCTTTGTTGCTGAGGGGTTTTGCTCGGGCCTGTGGTAGACCCTGTTTAGTGGAAGATCTGTAAGATCGATTTAGGTGGTGAAAGAAGATGGCAAGCAGTGGAAAGATAGAGATTGAGAAATTTAAGGGTCATAGTTTTGAGTTGTGGAAACTCAAGATGGAGGATCTGTTGGTGGATAAAGATCATTGGATCGTGGTAGATCCAGGTACTAAACCAACGAGAGTGTCCAATGAAGAATGGAAGAAGTTGGATCGGAAGGAAAATAGAACAATAGGATTGTGTGTCTCAAATTCAGTATTGTTGAATGTATCAGGGGAAGCTACGGCGAAGGCTTTGTGGGACAAGTTAGGGACGTTGTACCAATCTAAGTTTTATAGACATATTTGGGCAAATCAACCCAAAACTTATATATCTATGTATTAGGTCTCATCAAACACTAAAAGAGTTGTTTCATACCCTAAAGGAACATAGTCATCCGAATACATCATTCCCCAAAAGTTCCATCTGAGAAACCATCCAAAAATTGCCTAAATTGAACCATACTGACTGCTCCACTAGCAAAATGCGATGCATACTGAGTGGTACACTGTCAGGGTGTGATGCATATTGTTTAGGCCTTCTATAGGGTTCAATGGGTGAGGATGGACAAATTTCTAAGACATTTGTTAGTTGATTACTCATGGAATCTTCTAGAAACTTCTCCTATGCCACTTGCCTCTCTGAATTCTCCCAAGGATGAATAAGGGATCTAAGAAAATCTCCAATCCCTTCTCTTGGGGAGCCAATTGTAACAAGTGAAATGACACTAATCAAACCCCATGGATAACTCACACCCTTGCAAACATCTATAAATAGATCCCTCATCCAAGAGATCTAGAGGCTAGAATATTGTGAATTGCAAGGAAGTGCTGATAGTTTGTAATTGAGGAAAGAGTATTGTATTCTTTTTGGTATGATCTTGCTATTTCATGAGGTGAAGAAGGATTGAAGTTGAGAGGATGATGGTGGATCAAACAATTGGGTTGTAATTCTCCTTTCTATTAATAAAGCTCTTCAAGTTTTCTTCCATATGATTGTGCAATTGTGAATGTTATCATTTGTGAATGCTATCATTTGTTCATTATATATCTGATTCGGTAATGTTTATGTTGTAATAGATCACGATGCTTTGACTATTCTTTGTTGTTGTACTTGTGCAGGTACTCTCCAAGCATGTTAAGTATGGGGAGGAGTTACAGGATCTGCCAAAGGAGAGAGAGATCAAGCAAGGGATTAAGTGGAAGTTCTAGGTTGGTCCTATTATCTTTCTCTTATCTATTACACATAGAAGAAATTATTGAATTGCTTTAAATTGTTGTTTCTAGGGTAGTTGTCAAACCTAGAGGGCTAGTATTCTTTAGGAATACTATTTTTCCTAGAAACAAATTGGCGACTCCACTGGGAAATGAACAAATGTTTGTTTGTTGTTATTCTTTGTTCTATGTTCAATTTGATAAACTATAGACAGAGTTTGAAGTCAGCCAGGTAGCCTTCAAACTGCTCTTGTTCTGCAAATGCATAGTAGATGAATGTTGCTTCAGTCAATCTCTGGTTTAGTTTATGAATTAAACATTTGACTTGCAAGCACATATACTTGCCCTTTTGGTAGCTCAGTAACCTCTCAAGACATTCCATCATACTTTGCTCATAATTGTTCATCAAAACCCAGCTTAATTCATTGAAAACAACTCCACATTTGAGCCAAAACCCATTCTCCCTAGACCATCGCAATGTCTTCCACTATGACTCAGTATGCATAGCACTTCCTGAGTGTTGTAAGTGTGATGCATCTCAATTTTTGTGAAGCCTAGGTGCGATGATTGACTGAACTTTTTTTCCATCTAGAAATTGAGGATTTTTGACCTTGTTTTCAATTTTGTTTGGTTGTTTTGCTGCAAATGAACAGTGCCTCTTTACTGAAGCTTACTTGCATCACTTAGATCAGCGTCAATTACATTAGGATTAGTGAATGTTTTTGTGTATTTGTTCCTCATTTACAATCCTTTTTTGAAAAGTTGTTTTAGTCGATTTGTCACAAAAAGTGTCATAATTGTCATTTTTTGTCAAAAAGAGAAGTGCCATAAATTCTTCCTTCCCTTGATAATCGATTGAACTTTTCTTGATGCATTTGATTTGATTTGTTTACATTCAAAGTGTCGAAAGCATTTTTGTTCAAAATGGAAAGTGTCATTTTTTTATTCTTCCTTTCTCTCTTGAAGAAGAAATTGTCGAAAATGTCATTTTGAGTGAAATATTTCAGATCTTTGCTGCATTTAGTTTTCCTTTTGGCATATTTCACATTAAGGAGAACGAAAACAAATACATGCATTTGAATTTAGAATTTTTTATTTGTGTGCGAAAAGATGATTTAAGGAAATGCACTAGTGTGTGCTCTTTGCTATTTGCTTAAAAGCGTTGTTATCGTCTTTCCGTCGTAGCTAAGATTTTCATTTCTCAAATAAACAAAGATTTTTTATCATTGTAGATTGCATCTTAGGAATTTTAGATCATCATCACGCGGTGAACCATTGAAAGGCAAACTCTAAACAAGATCAAATTTAAAATTAATTTCAATGAACCTAACAATTCTTTGGAACTTAATGCAATGTATATAGAAGTCTAGGCTAGTGACATGTTCCGATGTCATTAAAACTAGTGGCTATCATTTTCATTGAAGGTTGGGTGGTTCCTCCTCCTTGATACGACAAGTGCTAGCATGGACTTGTGCTATCTGTACCGTCGCGTATATATTGGGAGACCACAATGGGCTTAAATCCTTTATTCATAGGAAACTGAGTCTACCGCCTTATTGATCGCAATGCACTAAACACAACATTCGAGAAGATTGACCATCATACATAAGTCCTTGCTAATTTCTTTTTAATTTATCACCAAGGTGTATATTGCAGTTTTGCGATTGGTTTGGTAATCCCTTTGTCTAGATTCTCCATAGTAGTCACTTTCATTCCTTTTCGACTCTTTAAAATAAAAGGTCCATCTGAGCACTTGTCCTTTCAGGCTCATTAAAAATCAAAGGAGACTAGAGTCATCTTTAGATTTTTCTTGACTCTTAAAAATTGAAAAAGCAAAGTTGTGTCCAAGCGTCATTAAAATTAATTGAATTTAGAATAACATCATTTTCCCCTTAATTTTGAGTTGATCAAATAATCCACAATCATGGAAGAAATTCAATCAAAACCTCGTCGTTCGCAAAGACTAGTGAGTCAACCGTCTTTGCCTCTGGAAGCGAAGCCAATCCAGACAAAGTGGTCTCATTTAACTGAGTCCAATTCATCTAGTTTATTTGAAACTTTTGTTTCAACATTGTCAGAGACTCTAGTTACTCTGATTATTTCTGGTACATCTGCCTTCAGAGAAGAAGTTTCACAGTTACAAGAGGACATTAGAAATGATCCTAGTGTAATGGTAGACACTTTTGTACCTAAAATGACTCCATCTAGAGTTGATCCAGAACCCATCTCAGTTCAAACCAAGGCTACATTTGAACGAGTAGTTGTTTAAGAACCTCCCTTTGAGACCGAAGTTCATTCACCTGAACATCTGGACGTTGAGTTTCAGTATTCAGAAGGTGTCACCCCTCCAGTATCTATCACTACAGAAGCTATACCTTCTTTAGCTCCAAAAATATTTTATGGACCTGACGGTCTACCTCTTCCACCTAGTCTGATTGCTATAGAGGAGATAGCAGAGGATCCCCCATCTAGTACCCCATTTTATTTTGGAACTGGGATTCATTTGTATCCTTCTACTCCTGAGTTTAGTTCTTTCAATCCTCCTTCATCGCAAGTTCCTGTCGAATCACTTGGAGAGCTTTTGGATAGACTAAACATGTCTGAGCAACCATCAACATCTAGGAATGTGTCATCTGATGCAGCTAAGGTGGAACCTCCTGCTGTTATTCCTACAATATTTTATGGTACACCTGAGCCATATTTATATGGTACACCATCTGTTCCAGCTGGTTATCAATCACTAGATGGAGCCCACTCAAGGGCTGCTTCGGCACCATGGTCTACTCTTATTTATTCATCTAGAGTCCCATCTAGTCTTTCTTATGTTGAAACTCAGCAATTTGATCCTGCATGCCAGTATCAATTTAAGCAAACCAGTTTTCAAAGACCGATATATCCTTTAAACACTGGACTGCCGCCATATGGAGAGTAGTCTTCCTATTCATTGTTTCCTCCTGGGGAAAAACCATATGAGAGTTTCCAACAATATTCAGGTCAAACTGGAATCATATCTAGTGGTTGGATACCAATACTGCCAGAACAACCAAGGATTGTATATCCAATGCAACCGATCCGACCTGTGTCGAATATTCCCACTACATCTGCTATTACGACTGTGTCTCAAACACAACCATAGCCTATTGTGTCTCAACCTCAACTTGCTCCTTATTCCTTGCAACCTCAAGTTTCAAGGCAGAAGACTCAAGTCTCTCAAGGTGTGATACGATAGCCACTTGTCTCTACGACTCAACCACAACCTCAAGTTAGTGCTTCTTTATCTGGAATGACTCAGGAACCAACGAGTATTGTCAATCTGCAAATTGGTCAATCCTTCGGTATTGGGAAACAGCAAATGGTCCAACAACTGTGGCTGGCACAATACCAACAACTGAAATTCCAACAAAACCAACCTCAATTTGGACTTGGTTTACAAGCTTAGACTGGATTTGGTCAATATCAAGCCTACCCAGGACCTAGGCAATAAGGTTTTGTAAGTTATGGACAACCGCATTTTCAAACTGGTTATCAACAACCACATTATACTGGTTATGTCCAACAACCTTATCAAAGTTACCAGAGCAGATGCCTTAAGGTGGTATGCAAAGACCTACTGCTCAGGTGATTCCATCTTATCCTGGGTATGCTCCACCCAACCTGAATCAACAGTTGCCTTTTGTAGCAACTCTAGAATTACCAGATTTGAATCGACTGACAAATGATCCAATTGCATATGCCCCTTGGTGGCCAGTGATTCCTCATAAACTCCCCTCTGATATTCCTAAGTTCAATGGAAATCTAGGTGAAGATCCATCAAATCACATAATGACTTTTCATTTGTGGTGCTCATCTAACACTCTGAATGATGATTCGATTAGACTTCGCCTTTTTCAGAGAACGCTTACTAGTCCAGCAGCAAAATGGTATATTGAATTGCCTAGAGCTTCGTTTGATAACTTCACCATCCTTGCCACTACTTTTCTAACCCACTTTCAGTTACCCATCAGGTACGAAACTGGAACAGAACTCCTTACCAATTTTAAACAGACCATGTCCACTCACATATCTGATCATATTCATGAGTGGTGGTGTCGTCGTCGAATGGTAAAAACATATGTTCCTAATCAGCTTTTAGCTGAGTGGTTTATTAAGTCCTTATTGCCATCTATCACTGAGGACATGGCGAAAGGAGGAGTTTTCACTGAAGATCAAGTTATTTCTCATGCCCAATATTTAGATTTGATCTATACTCAATCTGGCACACTCTATGACAAAATTCCTGATGCTCCTAGACCAGCTCTTTCTATTCCACCACCTCCTAAATCGGGTAGGGACTCTCATGCTGGTGATGGTATGATCGGTGCCTGAAGCACACAAACCGCAAGAGGACCATCTGGTCAAGCTCTTGTTGTTTGTAGTCAAAATGCAAATGACAATTCTCTTGCCTTGGAGATTAATGTTGTGTCATCTGACAACGGAAAAAAATCCAAAGCAACTAGGGGACAAGAAGAAAGGGAAAAATAATAAGAAGAAACAGGAGAAATCCACTCCTGAATAATCATCTAAAAACCCTACTGCGGCAAGGAAACCTCCTCGTTATCCATGTTTGAAATGTAACGAGGAGCATTTTATAATAGATTATCCACATCGATCTGAAGTTTCAAAACTTTTTAAGGCTTCAAATACCTCAGCGGTGTTGACAGATCCTTTTCCAAACCCAGAAACTAATATGGTTGCAACCGATAATGATTCCACATCCCAAGTGCTTATGCTATCCATCGGAAACAAGCAAAATGATGTTTTGGTATCGGCAAGGAGTAAAGATTATGGGAATCCATTGTTGTCGAACAACCGGGCTACTGATCAACCTAGTGCTTCGACAATGACTTCGCTAGAAGTTGTTCCACCCATTATTCCTGAATTAACCATTAAGCCACCAAAGAGAGTCGTACATAAATCGACATTTAATCCTCGTGCTCAAACTGCTCAGAATTATAATATAGTGGAGGATCTGGCTCAATCACCATCCACTATGTCGACACTTGAGGTATTGCAAAATTGTCCCTCCCAAAAGCAGGATTTGTTATCAGCAATAGGTGGGATCAATCCAATAGATTCCAATCTTGTGGCCTTTAATCATACTAGATATGCACAACAGTTACTGGCCCAACTTGCTTTCCTTATACAAGTAAAAGCCCTCAATAAAAATGTTCATCGAACCATCATTGATGGGGGGAATATACATGTATTATGTCAATGAGTTACTGGAAAACTCTTGGTTCACCACCCTTGTCATGATCATGAACAACATTAAAAGCGTTCGATGGAAGAACGTACACTCCATATGGGATTTTAAGTAGCTTGCAAGTAGAACTGGGGGGCAAAACAGTAGATATAGAAGTCAAGGTCATTGATGAACTCCTTGATTACAATATTTTACTGGGAAGGCCCTAGGTTTATGCTATGGATGCCGTTGTGTCTACATATTTTCGAAATATTGCATTTCCCTTCAAAGGTGAAATCATAGTCGTTGACCAACTAGCCTTTTCTGCTAACAGTTCACAAGCTACTGGAAGCATTCCATTGATCCATGGAATTTCACACTTGCTTCAAAACATTGGAGTATGTCTCCTAAAAGACCCTTCCTTAATGGGTACTTTTGCCCTCCCATCTCCATCTAGTTTCGCGGAAGTGGCCATAGTAGAAACATGCCACATGATCTCTTCTACATCATTTGAGTTTAAGAAGAGGTCTGAATATTTTGATAGTGAGTATCATCACGAGGAGTTGCCACCAAGCCCGATCGAATATTTGTAGCAGTCAATCTTTTGGGCTTGTGTAGCAAATCCTAGACTGCACTCAACAAGTTTTTGGGTAGATAGGTCTTTAGAATATGGTACCTCTTCTGATCCTTGGTCTCGTATACATTCTATTGATGAAGGAATCATCCAATCAATGATGATAGGAGAGATGTCGTGGGAAGATTATCATCATCATTCCCACATTCCAGATGACAATGAAGATTATTCAAATGACCTCAATCACCCTTCAATTATTGATTTTTATTAAATTCTGTAGATACAGTAGATTCTGAGCGAAATCTGTCCAACATTGAAGAAACTATCACTATTAATATTTCAACCAAACCTAATATTATAGAGAATATTCATGTCGGTAAATCTTGTTCTCCATCAGAAATAGATAACTATTGTGCTCTTTTTCATGAATTCAGAGATGTATTTCAATGGTCGTATGAAGAAATGCTAGGTATTGACTCCAGAATTGTTGAACATGAAATCAAGATGTATCCAGATGTCAAACCAGTACGACAACGGCTTCGACCTATTCATCTGAAGAAAGTTGATGCCATTAAAGCAGAGGTTGAAAAACTTTTACATTCTGGCTTCATTTACCCTATACCTCTAACTGATTGGGTATTGAATATTGTTCCTATGATGAAAAAACAAGGAATGATAAGAGTGTGTGTCGATTATAGGGATGTAAATCAAGCATGTCTAAAAGACAACTATCCTACACCCTTTATCGACCAGATTATTGATGAATGTGCCAGATGCAAAATCTTTTCATTCATGGATGGATTTTCGGGCTATAATGAAATCAATATCCGCCCACAGGACCAGTCAAAAACTGCATTTATATGTCCGTGGGGCACATTCGCATATTTTAAATTACCTTTTGGTTTGAAGAATGCAGGGGAAAAATTTCATAGGGAAATGAATTACACCTTCCATGACATCAAAAACATAGTTCAACCATATCTTGACGTTTTACCTGCTCATTCGCGAAAACGGATTGATCATCTGCAACATTTGAGAGCCATATTTTTACATTGTTGACACTACAAGATACGAATCAATCCGCACAAATGTGTGTTTTGTGTTGGTTCTGGTCAACTTCTTGGTTTTGTAGTTTCTAAGGATGAAATTTGACTCGACCCATTTAAGGTTCAAGCAATTCATGACATGCCTCCACCTTCAAGTTTGCTTCAGATTCAGAGACTCCAAGGGAAAGCTAACTTTCTGAGGAGGTTCATTCCAAAATATGTTGAGCTCACTAAAGGTTATACACGTCTTTTGAAGAAATGGGTACCCTTCCATTGGGATTAGGTTGCACAAGCTTCCTTTGATGCTCTCAAAGATTCCCTGATAAAATCATCATTAATGTATGCTCCTGACTATCAAAAAGACTTTGACTTGTATCTCGCCACTGCAGATACAACCATCGCTATGGTTTTAGTGAAAGAAGATGACGGAATTGAAAATCCTATATATTATTTAAGTCATAATCTTAATGATACAAAAAGAAAGTACTCTTATGTTGAAAAGTTGGCTTTAGCAGCCGTTCAAGCAGTACAGAGATTTCGACACTATATACTCCTTCGCAAAACTACCATTGTGTCAAATTGCAACCCTATGACATACATTTTGTCACGTCAATTGCTGGGGGGCAAATATTCCAAATGGATAGTCATCTTGTAGGAGTTTGATTTGGAATTCATCAAATCCAAATCAAAGAAGTCTCTAATCTTTGCAAAGTTACTTTGCGACCTTCCCTCGTCATCCAATGATTTAACATCGAAAGCATCAATCGTGGATAAAACTCTTTTTCTAATATTGTCAAGTGATCTGTGGTTTAGGGATATATTGATCTATCTCCAAACCCAAACTTTTAGGCCTAGCACCTCTCACTCTAAACAACGATACTCGATACCAAGCCAAATATTATCTGATCATTGGTGATACACTTTATCGTTGTGGTGTCAATACGGTTTTACGAAGGTGCCTCACGCATGAGGATGCTGAAAAAGTTTTGAATGATTGTGATTTAGGTGCTTGTGGGGGGCATCTATCTAGTTATGCTACTGCACAAAATATCTTATGAGCTGGTTACTTCTGGCCCACCATATTAAAAGATTGCATAATTGCAGTCAGAAGTTGCCATGCTTGTTAGATTTTTGATCGCAAAACAAGTTTACCACCTGCACCACTGCATCTAGTCATTGTTGTTGGCCCATTTGCTAAATGGGGCATTGATTTCATGACATTTAACCCCACCTCGGTCGGGGGGCATGGGTATATCATAATCACTGTCGACTATTTTAAAAAATGGGCCGAGGCGATACCTACATTGAACAACAGCGGCAAAAAGGCTACACTCTTTTTTTCAATCATGCAGTTTCTAGATTTGGTGTTCCACAGGCTATAGTCATAGATCATGGGTTGCATTTTTGCAATCACATGATGATTGAATTAACTACCAAATTAGGACTGTCCCATAATAGCTCTACTCCATATTATCCGCAGGCTAACGAACAAGTTGAGGCAATCAACAAGGTCCTTAAGCGCATGCTGCAAAGAATGATTGGAGTCCATAAAAGGAATTGGAATTTAATCATGTACTCAGCTCTATGGGCATATAGGACTTTGGTGAGAAATGCGACCAGATTTATGCCCTTTTAGTTGGTGTATGGTTTGGAAGCAGTCTTACCAATTCAGTGCGACATCTCATCCCTCAAGCTTGCAATCAATATGCTTCCCGAAACTTCTGAAGAAGAGGCTTGTTTCTTGGAATTAATCCATCTGGATGAAACCAGTTGAGATGCTGCATTGGCTAACAAAGCACATAAGAAATGCATCAAGGCACAACATGACAAAAATGTTAAGCCTAGTCTTCTTAGAAGGTGACCTAGTCTTGCTTTACGATCAGGATTCTAACAAATTAGGAGCAGGTAAATTTGAACCATTATGGATGGGCCCTTACATTTTTAAACACGTATTGACAAAAGGAGCCTATGAGCTAGTCGATTATGATGGGATTCCACTATCGCAGCCCTGAAACGGGTTGTATCTTAAATGTTACTATGCTTGATTAAGTGTAGTAAACTCATTGTACATATTCTCTCATCACATTTTTGAGTGTTTTCTTTTAGAGTTGTCATTTTGGTTAGGTAATCAACTTCACATTTGTTGCAGATGTCAGACTTTTTGGAACCATTTATTGGGTATGCCGACGGAGCTAGTTGTAGTACACAGAACCTATCTTCTACAGCCTAGGCCATCTTCACTCCAAGCGGCGAGTTAGTGAGTTTTAGGGGCATATGTATCGTTCGATCGATGAACAACATCACTGAGTATAGTGCGTTGATTGAACTTCTCTCTGATGCCATTTCACATGGCATACGCCGACTCATTGTCATGCTAGATTCACAACTTGTCATTCTACAGTTTACTGGCGTTTATTCCGTTCGGAACCCAACTATTCATGGCATGTTCCTAAGAGTTAGGATTTTGGAAAGACATTTTGATTCCATTAAATATCAACACATTTCCAGAAACTTAAACACATTGACTAATTCATTAGCAAACTATGTGTTAAATAGACATTTACAGCATTTGTAAAGAAAGCATTTCACATCAACATTTGCATTAGGATTTCATCACTTGGCCAAAATAAAACTCCAAAAATCAAAGTAGATAGTTGTTTATAGTTTTCAAAAAATGTTTTGTGTCCAAGACAAAATTAGTCATCTGACCAAGAAACTCAAAATGAATGTAGAAAAACATCCTAGACTAGTGATGTTGGTGATAACATGTCACTGCATGTGATATCATGCGCAGGAGCCTAGTCTAATGACTCGGTACACCAGTAGTATGGTGCTGTAACCTCAAAGGTAACTCATCAGTCTTGACATCCTGAATTCCAAGAGTGAGGCCATTGATTTGATCCTATATCACTGTCAGAGTCTCCGATATATACAGATCCTGAAGGACGGCCCTCCCTATAGCCTCTCCTCCTGGAGCATCACCTACTTCCCGTGGGCGTGCCATTGGTCACAGTGGTCCAATATCTACACATACATATGAGTTTGTTTAGTCTTGGTAACATCAAAAACACAAAAACATTATAAAAGTAAAAAAAAAAAATGTGGTCGAATCATTTTACCTATAGCACTCCATTGTTCACCAACTGGTAATGCCAAATCCAGATTGCCTTAGAAATCCATCCCGACATATGGATACTCCGCAAACACCATCTCTTGGCGATTAAACCACTCGAAAAAGGCATTTTAGAAGGAGATCTGTGATTGTCCGGCATGTCTAGCCATAAGGTCCACCCATCTCTACATCCGTGGTTCCCTCGGTGCGGGCAATCCCAGTGAAATGTTTTGAGGTTGCATCAGTGGAATTATTTCCAAAGCAAAAGCAGTCAATATAGATCCATATCCAAAGTTGTTGGTTCTTCCATTATTTACTTTGGACAGTTGTTCTTTTATGATAGGAAGTATCGCCTCACACTAATTGAATACCTTCAGTTCTAGGCATTCCAAGGTATACTGGATGTAGGATATGTTTGCTAAATGTAAGGCTTACTGCTAGCCAATCTAGCAAAGGTAAATTGAATGGTCCTCAAAGGTCGATCTGTAACATCCCAGATATTAATCTTACCATCTCTACTAGGTTGAGATCCATCCCTGCAGAACTGACGAATGTAATCTTTCACAGATTCGCCCCCACAAGCAAATCCGGATAATGAAAGAGGGGCACCACGCCTCGAAAAAACCGTCAGAAAATAAATATCCTCGGCTGTGAAAGGAATAGATTTACCTCTGATCTAGAATACCTGGTCAATAGGATCCCAAGCATTGAGAAGATACTACAGCAAACTAATCTATTGCCTCATATTGGATATGCGGAAAAACTTCAGTAAGCCACAGTTTCTTAATGTATCCACTGTGCCCTGGTCATGTAAAGCAAGCATATCCTCCTCTTCATGTTCTCATTCATGCCATGTGACAACCATCTTGATCCAACAAATATCTGAAATGTAAACAATAGGTGAGTTAGGATCTAATTTTGAGCAAAAACAGGTAAAAATTGATGAAGAAACACTGTATAAAGTTTCCTTTCTGTGCCAATCGCACCCTGCCTTTGAGCAAGGTGAGATGCATGCTGACTAGCCTGTTGGCAGCTCATTATGCATCACACCTTTCAATACTAGCTAGGTGTGATGATTGAGGAATGAGATATTTAAAACCCAGGGCCCAGAAAAGTGAAAAAACTTGCTCAGAATCGAGAAAAGATGGAATGAAAATGAAGAGCTCAAGGGTAGCTCCTACCTGATCCTGATGGCACAGAGAATGTTCCACAAGATCTCTTGAAATCGAACAGTGAAATTTGAGGGGGAAAACCACTTCAGAGCTCCAAAATCCAAAATTTGAAACGAAATGATGAAAATGAAATGTTAAAACTACTTTTTATGTTTACTATTCATGTACTTCAAACTGAAATGTTAGTTTTAGTTCATTTTTCATCCATATGTATTTCTAATAGATTTGATGGAGTTTTGAGTAGGTTGAACGACTAATGAAAGAATCTGATGTGCTAAATAGTGAATTGAACATCTTTGACCACCAAGCAAACATTTTGTCTTCTTTTCAAGCTTTGATTCAAAAATGAAAAGAAAAATATAGAGTTCTCTTTAAACTCTTTTCAGACTCGTTAAATATGAAAATATTGTCGAGCACTTATCCTTTCCAACTTGTTAAAGTATTGGAAATGTCATCGCTCTTGTATTATTTTATCCTTTTTCAAACTTGAGGGATTACTTTACGAAAAATAACTTATGGAGTTTTTTCGTCCCTTTTCAAACTCTCTAAACATGAAAAGGACCGAGTTATCCGTGTTGTTAAACTCGTTAAAACAATAGCGACAAACTCGTCCATCTAGAGGAGACCAAGTTTCACTGTCACTAGACTCGTTAAAATATTAAATAGCGACAGGTTTTCTTGAAGGGCGAATTATAGAACAAGAATATGTTATCCTACTCAAGCTTGACAAAAATAAAGAGGTACTAGTCAACAATGACTAGGGAAAAAGGGAAAAAACTTGAAGAATTTATGATAGCAAGTCGCTCTTGAACATGACACTTTCACTTCATCTCCATTATTGAGATGGGTTGGGTTATTCCATTCACCGGTCATCACACCATTGGTATTTCATACCATCCATATTTTGGGGTTAATGCTACCAATTCATCTCAGTGTCACTGACATGTTCAAGAGAAGTCATTCAGTTGATAAATCACCATCTAGTTAATGTCTCATACACTGTAATACTTCTAACCTTCATTTTTTCATGACCACCATTCCTGAACCTTGTGTCGTCAGTTCATTTTTCACCTCCAGAAATCATTTGCTTCATTTCGTGTTGTAGATGTGGGATACATCAAGGCCCTCCTACGATGAGTCACTTCTTGTCGACATCAGCTCACTATCCAAGAATTTGACTTCGAAACAACCCTTTCAGTGCTTTGAAGCTTGCATACATCAATGACAAGTTTCTCACTTCCAGCGACAAGTTCACATCAATGGCCTTCGACTGAAAGATTTTGTGTGGTATTCGACATCGGATCATGTATTCACACCACGTGAATTATACTGTAGTACCTTGAGGATCATTATCATTATCAGTGATTCCTCCCATGTCTGTTAACAACTTACATCATTGGCTGGTAATCAGGCAATGTCTTTCCATGTTCGACTTCAGAACATCACTTCACATGGATTGAATTGTACATCGAGCGAAGATTGAACGAGTTTGAAGACCCTCAATCTAGTTTCATCCATTCGGGCTGTGACATATTCAGGGATATAAAAACATCAAATGTACAAAGACTCTACACAAATGATCATCCTAATCATGGATTGCGACTCTATATCTGTAGAATCACGAGTCTGTATCTGTAGATGACTATCTGATCTATGTACATGAAATGAAATTTATAAAGCTGAGCATGGGAATGCCTCCCTCAACTAGATCATGAAAATCATATTATGATGATGTATTGTATTGTAGCTTATGCAGGTCACCTTCGTGTTCGAAACTTCAGATCCTCATGATAAAACATTTCACCTAACATGAATATTTACGACCTCATGTTTTAGGCAGAAACTGTTATAGACATATTTGAGAACATCAACCCCAAACTTATATGTCAATGTATTAGGGCTCATCAAACCCTAAAAGAGTTGTTTCATACCCTAAAGGAACATAGTCATGTGAATACATCATTCCCCAAAAGTTCCATCTGAGAAACCATCCAGAAATTGCCTAAATTGAACCATACTGACTGCTCCACTGGAAAAATGTGATGCATACTGAGTGGTACACTGCCAGGGTGCGATGCATACTGTTTAGGCCTTCTATAGGGTATGATGGATGAGCATGGACAAATGTCTAGGACATTTTTGAATTGATTTCTCATGGAATCTTCTAGAAACTTCTCCTATGCCACTTGCCTCTTTGAATTCACCCAAGGATGAATAAGGCATCTAAGAAAATCTCCAATCCCTTCTCTTGTGGAACCAATTATAACAAGTGGAATGACACTAATCAAAATCCATGGATGACTCACACCCTTGCAAACATTTGTAAATGGATCCCTCATCCAAGAGATCTAGAGGCTGGAATATTGTGAATTGCAAGGAAATGTTGAATGTTTGTAATTGAGGAAACAGTATTGTATTCTTGTTGGTATGATCTTGCTATTTCATGAGATGAAGAAGGATTGAAGCTGGGAGGATGATGCTGGATTAGACAACTGGGTTGTAATTCTCCTTTCTATTAATAAATCTCTTCAAGTTTTCTTCCATATGATTGTGCAATTGTGAGTGTTATCATTTGTGAATGCTATCATTTGTTCATTATATATCTTATTTGATAATGTTTATGTTGTAATATATCATGATGCTTTGACGGTTCTTTGTTGTTGTACTTGTACATGTACTCTCTAAGCATGTTAAGTATGGGGAGGAGTTGTAGGATCTGCCAAAGGAGAGAGGGATCAAGACAGGGATTAAGCAGAAGTTCCAGGTTGGTCCTATTATCTTTCTCTTATCTATTACACATAGAAAAAATCATTGAATTGCTCTAAACTGTTGTTTCTAGGGTAGCTGCCAAACCTAGAGGGCTAACATTCCTTAGGAATACTAGTTTTCCCAGAAACACTAAGTCTTTAGTGAATAAACTGTTCCTACAGAAAAAGTTGTATAACTTGAGGATGAAAGATGGAGACTCGGTGACAGAGCATCTGAATGCATTTAATACTGTGGTAATTCAATTAGCATCTGTTGATATTAAAATTTTAGATGAAGATAAGTGCATTAGTTTGTTGTGTTCTCTACCAGATTCGTGGGATAGTCTGGTTATTGCAATAGGTAGCAATGCAACTGCAACGCAGTTTGATGAAATAATCTCAGCCTTGCTGATGGAGGATATGAGATGGAAAAATATGGAGAGCCAAAATGGCGATGCCTTATTTGTACGAGGATGGTCATAGAATAGAAACAAAAATAAGTCATCGAGTGGGAGATCTAAATCTCCAGGAAAACTTGTAATGGTTGTGTGCTGGAAGTGCGGAAAGGAAGGCCACTTCAAAAGGGACTGTAAATGTCAAGCTCCTGACAAAGGAAAGGGATCTGATGAGGCTCCTTCTGCAGAGGTGAAAACCACCTTAGATGAAGGTGGGGATGTGTACTTGACTTCTTCAAGTACACATGTAGATCATGAGGCATGGTTGATTGACTCAGGTGCATCCTTTCACTTCACTCCCCATAGAGAGTGGTTCTTTGAGTATGAGAAATATGATGGTGGTGATGTCTTCTTAGGGGATGGTAGGAAGGCTAGAATCATTGGTCGTGGAAAAGTAAAGTTGAAGCTGTAAGTTGGAAGGGTTAGAACACTTTTGGGTGTTCTTCATATTCCTGCATTAGCCAGAAATCTAATTTTTGTTAGCAAGCTGGATGATGCAGGTGTAAAAATAGTGTTTGAGAAGGATACCTGCAAGATGGTTCAAGAGCACTAGTATTGATTTGGGGAGTTCGGATTGGAACTCTGTACAAGCTACAAGGTAGTGCTATTGTTGATGGGTACAACAGTTCCATGGTTCCTGAAAGTGGAGCAGAAAATATAGTGGTCTTTGGAGAAAATACCATGTTGTGGCATCAAAGGCTTGGACATATTGGAGAGAAGGACCTTTGAATACTTCATGGTAAAGGTATGGTAGAAGGTATGAGTAATAGCTCTCTAGATTTTGATTTCTGTGAAAATTGTGTATGGGAAGCAGAATCGAGTGAGTTTCCCCTCTGGTGGTGAGAGGGCGAAACATATATTAGAGCTTGCGCACAATGATGTGTTTGGACCTGTGAAGGTTCCATCACTTGGTAAGTCTATGTACTATGTATCATTTATATATGACTTCTCAAGGAATACATGGATATATTTCCTTAAGAAGAAATCTGAAGTCTTTGACAGGTTTAAAGAATTTAAGGCTCTAGTGGAAACTAGACATAGAAGAAGATAAAGGTGCTGAGGACAGATAATGGTGGAGAGTTTTGCAATAAGGAATTTGAAGAATTCTGCAAGAAGTGTGGTATAGAATGATAGAAGAATACTCCATATACACCTCATAAAAATGGAGTTGCAGAAAGAATGAACAAGACATTGATGGAAAGGGTAAGAAGCATGCTCCATGGTGCGAGGTTAGGACAGGAATTCTGGGCAGAGGCGATGGATACTGCACGTTACCTAGTCAACAGGTCACCTTCATCAGCATTGGAGGATAAGACTCCACAAGAGGTATGGACTGGTAAGAAACCCTCTCTTTCACATCTAAGGGTACTTGGATGTGATGCATATGTACATGTTCCAAAGGAGAAATGAACCAAGTTGGATAGTAAATCTAAAAAGTGCATCTTTATTAGGTATAAGGATGGTTTAAAGGGTTATAAGATTTGGAACCCAGTAACAAGGAAGGTTGTCTACAACTGAGATGTGGTGTTTAGAGAGGTGAAAGATGTTATTAAACATGAAGTCCAACCAAAGGAACCTGAGAAGATAGAGTTTGAGCTAAAGGAGGAAGAATCAGACTCTACATTGGAGGAGTAATTAGAAGATGAAGAGCCACAAACTTTGGTTGTGAGAAGATCAGTTTGAGAAAGAAGGCAGCCAGAAAGGTATAGTCATCTGCTTTCTGTTCAAATTTTGCTTTGTCTATTACTAATGATGATCCCAGAAATGTGAAGGAAGTAGTGGACTCAGAGGATGAAAAACTCTGGAAAGAGGCCATGGTTGATGAAATGGCATCTTTGCACAAAAATGAGGCTTGGGATCTAGTGGATTTGTCGGCTGGAAGGAAACCCATTGGAAGCAAATGGTTGCTCAAAAAGAAGACAAATGCAGAAGGAAAAGTGGAGAAATACAAAGCTCAGTTGGTAGCAAAAGGTTATTCCCAGGTGCCAGGAATTGATTTTGGTGATATTTTTTCTCCTGTTGCCAAGGTAACTTTTATCTATTGTTGTTGCTTTTGATTTTGAAGTAGAATAGATGAATGAGAAGACAACATTTCTTCACAAGGATCTGGAAGAGGGGATCTACATGAAGCAACCTGAAGGCTTTGTGGTGAAGGGTAAGAAAGAACTGGTATGTAAGTTAAAGAAGTCTATGTATGGGTTAAAACAGTCACCAAGGATGTGGTATCAAAATTTTGATATGTTTATATGGGGACTTGGCTTCACCAGAAGCCAAGCAGATCACTGTGTGTATTTTAAAAATTAATTGGTGATCGTGTTATTTATCTGGTCTTGTATGTGGATGATATGTTGCTAGTTGGAAATGACAAAGAAATTATCCAGGATTTGAAGACCCAGTTGTCCTCCAAATTCGACATGAAAGATATTGGTGCTGCAAACTATATTTTGGGCATGGAAATTAAAAGAGATCGGGAAAAGAGGAAGCTCTAGTTAAACCAAAGGAAGTATGTTGAAACAATACTATAGAGGTTTAATATGTAGGATAGTAAACTGGTGAAGGTTTCTATTCCTATAGGTGTGAGGTTATCTGCTAAACAGTGTCCCAAGACACAAGAAGAGGAAGAGGACATGTCACATGTTCCATATGCAAGTGCAGTCAGTAACCTGATGTATGCAATGGTCTATATTAGACCAGACATTGCACATGCAGTGGGAGTATTGAGTAGGTTTATGTCAAAACTAGGGAAGGAGCACTGGACAATGGTGAAGCGCATTTTTAGGAATTTGCGTGGCACTAGTGATTATGGTTTGTGCTACCAAGGAAGATCAGGATTGGACAGAATGTTGGATATTTGTGGCTTTGTTGATGTAGACTAGGCTGGAGATCTAGATCAAAGAATATCTACAAGTGCGTATGTGTTTAGCCTATTTAGAGGTGCAGTCAGTTGGATGAGCAAAAAACAATCTATAGTGGCACTATCAACTACAAAGGTAGAATACATGGTATCCACTCATGCAAGCAAGGAAGTAGTTTGGTTGCAAAGATTGTGTTCAAGTATGGGGTTAGTACAGAGAGCTATAAGGATAGATTGTGACAGCCAAAGTGCAATTTTCTTGGAAAAGAACCCCGCATATCATTCAAAGACAAAGAACATTGATGTTCAGTATCACTTTGTGAGGGATATGATAGAAGACAAAAAGGTGTTGCAGGTAAAGGTGGACACTTTGAAGAATACTGTAGATGCATTGACAAAATCTATGAGCTCTGAGAAGTTCTCTTGGTGTAGAAAGACAATGGGCATTTCAGGGTTGGAAAAATGACTAAGCTCTCTTGTGGCCCCTTGTGGAAATAAAACAACAAGTGGGAGAATTTTGGGTTGTGTTATATTCTTTCCACAACTAGCCCACATAGTTAACCAGGGGGTTAGACGGGGGGCAGAGCTCCCCTTCATTGCGCCGATTGTGTAGCGGGGGGGGAGGGGGTGTCACAAGGGATTTGAGGCACACCCGTAACTCCACTTTATGGGGTCCAGGGAAATGCCTTGAAAAATTTTGGTTTTGGACCCCATGTTAGGTTGGGCGGACACACCTATGGTTTTTTGCATGATTTTCGCACATGTTTTTTGGACGTGATGGTTTTCGGTCCATGGTATTGGACGCGATGATTTTCGTTCCATGGTATTGGATGCTTCGACATGTATAAATATGTATTATAACAATAAAAGGAACATAATGAAAAATCAAGCTGGTAGTCCTGCTTTTGGAATCCAGGGGAAAATCTCTGTGTATATGTGTTTTATGTGTTATGCTTTCGCATTGTTTATTTTCTGTGTTTTAGAATTTGTATGCAGGTAATTTCTATGCGAGCTTAAAACCTACAAAATGCAGAAGCAAAGGTGAAGAAATACAAAGCTTGGTTGGTAGCAAAAGGTTATTCCCAAGTGCCCAGAATTGATTTTGGTGATATTTTTTCTCCTATTGCCAAGGTAACTTCTATTAGATTACTTTTATCTGTTTCTGTTGCTTTTGATCTTGAGGTAGAATAGATGGATGTGAAGACATCATTTCTTCACGGGGATCTGGAAGAGGAGATATACATGAAGCAACCTGAAGGTTTTGTGGTGAAGGGTAAGAAATAAATGGTATGCAAGTTAAATAAGTCTTTGTATGGGTTAAAACAGTCACCAAGGATGTGGTATCAAAAATTTGATACATATATACGAGGACTTGGCTTCACCAGAAGCAAAGCAGATCATTGTGTGTATTTTAAATTAATTGGTGACCATGTTATTTATCTGGTCTTTTATGTGGATGATATGTTGCTGGTTGGAAATGACAAAGAAATTATCCAAGATTTGAAGACCCAATTGTCCTCCAAATTCGACATGAAAGATCTTGGTGCTGCAAGCTATATTTTGGGCATGGAAATTAAAAGAGACCAAGAAGAGGAAGCTCTGGTTAAAACAAAGGAATTATGTCGAGACAATACTGCAGAGGTTTAATATGCAGGATAGTAAACCGTAAAGGTTCCTATTCCTATAGGTGTGAGGTTATCTGCTGAACAGTGTCCCAAGATACAAGAAGAGGAAGAGGACATGTCCCATGTTCCATATGCAAGTGAAGTCAGTAGCCTGATGTATACAATGGTTTTTACTATACCAGACATTGCACATGCAGTGGGAGTATTGAGTAGGTTTATGTAAAAACCAAGGAAGGAGCATTGGACAACAATGAAGCGGGTTCTCAGGTATTTGAGTGGCACCAGTGATTATGGTTTGTGCTACCAAGGGAGACCAGGATTGGATAGAGTGTTGGATATTCATGGCTTTGTTGATGCAGACTGGGCTGGAGATGTGGATCAAAGAAGATCTACAAGTGGGTATGTGTTTAACCTATTTGGAGGTGCAATTAGTTGGATGAGTATGAAACAATCTGTAGTGGCATTATCAACTACAGAAGCAGAATACATGGCAACCACTCATGCAAGCAAGGAAGCAGTTTGGTTGTAGATATTGTGTTCAAGTATGGGGTTAGTATAGGGAGCTATAAGGATAGACTGCAACAACAAAAGTGCAATTTTCTTGGCAAAGAACCCTGCATATCCTTCAAATACAAAGCATATTGATGTTTACTATCACTTTGTGAGGGATATGATAGAAGACAAAAGGGTGTTTCTAGTAAAGGTGGACACTTTGAAGAATACTGCAAATGCATTGACAAAATCTGTGAGCTCTGAGAAGTTCTCTTGGTGTAGAGAAACAATGGACGTTATAGGGCTGGATAAATGACTAAGCTCTCTTGTGGCCCCCTATGGAAAGAAAACAACAAGTGGGAGAATGTTGGGTTGTGTTATATTCTTTCCACAATTAGCCCACGTAGTTAACCATGGGGTTAGAGGGGGGGTAGAGCCCCCCCTTCGTTGTGTTGATTGCGTAGTGGGGGGGTCACAGGGGGTTTGACGGGTGCAAGTAACCCCCCTCTATGGGTTTGGAGGCAACACCCCAGAAAATTCTGGTTTCAGACCCTATGTTAGGTTGGGCAAACCTACCTATGGTTTTGTGCATGATTTTCGCACATGGTCTTGGACACGATGGTTTTCGGTCCATGGTTTTGGACGTGACAGTTTTTAGTCCATGGTATTGGATGCTTTGGCATGTATAAATATGTATTGTAACATTGAAAGGAACATAATGAAAACTCAAGATGGTAGTCCTAGTTTTGGGATCCAGGGGAAAGTCTTTGTGTATATGGGTTTTATATGTTATGCTCTCGCATTGTTTATTTTCTATGTTTTATAATTCGTATGCAGGTAATTTCTGTATGGGATTAAAACCCACACCCATGGGGGCGTTGCATGCTAGGCACACTAGGGTACCCACCTGTCAAGGTTTCCCATGTGACGAGTTGGTCGTTCGACCCAACTTGGAAAGGGGCCCTTGCACAAAAGAAGTATTATCGCCCCATGCCTATCCATGACTTGAGAATGGGACCAATATTGAAATTTTTCCAGTTTGTGCTTGTATGCACATAAATTTGGCATGGTTATGGTAGATGCATGAATTGGTGATATGAGAGGTTTTTGAGACTCAAATGTGACTCATAGAAAGAATTCAAAAATCAAACAACAAAATTATAACATATATAAATGTCAAGGAGATGAAATTACTTATTACTATTTAATAGTTGTGGGCTTATAATGTACTTCATAGTCTAGAGGTTGAGAAAAATCCTTACTCTTCCATTTGAGAAAAAATCTTACTCTTCATCGTCATCATCAACATCATCATCGCCATGATATTTATACTGGAAAAGTTGGGCGATGGATGAACCACTCAATACGACGTTCACATAGATGTGTTTTATTACAAGCCTAACATAACTAATTTATCAACTCATATCCATTTGCAAACATAAATTATTAATATACCCTTATAATTCATAAACAAATTTGAGCACAAACATAATCAATTAAATAGCCATAAATAATGAATACATTGACTTTGGAGGAAAACTCACCATAGAAACACTATAATCTTATCTTATTAAGCAAAAAAACCCTTTTCAATCCATGGAGCTCCATTGTTTTATCACAATTTTAGGTTCCTTCTTTACAAATGATATATAGAATAATGATGATGAATGAATAAATTAATGTATTTCACTAATGCATAATCCTTACTTATAGGTAGAGAATAGGTTGATAAAATGAACCTAGATCATTAGATGAGAACTGTTGGACATATTCAATCACGATCCCTCTTTATATGTTAATTTAACCAAAGTTATATTCATTTAAATTATGGTGGGATTTATATACCCAACACTCAGTATATATGGCCTAGTGTGGATCACATTGTAAGCATGTTAGTAGAAGCTAATAGGTACTCTAAAACAGCAATTTTAGTAGAAGCAATGAGATCACCATCTCTACATACAATATACCCTAATAATGTGATAAAAGGAATAAAAAAATGCACTCAAATTGAAAGAAATATGTGAAAATGAACATTTCTCAAACATAAACCCTAATGGCTACATGGTCATTGAGTATGTTGTACATTGTCCAAGGTTCTAGATAGACCTCCAAAAACTTTTGAATGTATTATTTGAATGCTACAATGACCATCTTAGAAAACATTGTAGGGGCATACTTAAGTCCAAAATGCATGACATTTTCTAAACCCCATTTTGTAGCAAAAGTTGTCTTCTTCTACTACTTGATAATATCCTAATAACCCATTGATGAAAGAACAAGTTTCCTTCTTGCAACATGGTCAAGCACCTAAACATTGAATGTGATCAAGAAAGTGTCATGGACACAAGAACCATTTAATCCCTTGACATCCACATAAACACATATCCTTTCTCTTGTTTTCTTATCCATAATTACAATAAGGGTAATCCACTCTTAATCTTCTAGAACACAATTATTTCCATAAATAGCATCTTATCAATTTCCACCTTTAAATTTTTCTTTGCTTAAGAATACATATTTTAGGACCACTTATTAATAAGTTTGAAATTTTATTCAACTTTATTTTCCTCTCCCATAACTCTCTTTTGATTCCATTAATCTCTATAAACTCCATGGAGAAATCCTCATATTCTCTAAGCAAGGTTGCAACTTATGAAATGACTTTCACATCCTAGTAATCTCCCATTAACACTATGTTGGGCTTCTATGTACTGCCATATTGCATTTCCTCATATTTAGTGATTCTTGATAGATTTACTCACCTTCATCATCCCCAACCTAGTGGTGTAACTCCTCACACTATCCTATAACCCTATAACAGTATCACCTAATCATATATATATTGATGAAATATTAATATAATCACCTCATCATTTAATATAGATATATATATATATATATATATATATATATATATATATAATGCATTCATGGATTAATAAGAGAACATTAAGAATCGAAAAAGTTGTGTTAACACAAAGCAAGCAGGGCATTCGAGTAGGGTTGAGGACATTTGTTGAGTGGGCACGAGGGCATTTGAGTAGGGTCGAGGGAATTCAATAAGTGGGTGCAAGGGAATTTCAGCAGGGCATAAGGGCATTTGATAAGTGGGCATGAGGGCATTTGAGTTGGTGTGAGAAGGTGGTGCAACATTGATTCCATAGGTGCACATGAAACACATATGGCAGTAATCTCAAAAGTATTTACAGCATAAAATATGGCCACATATTTTAAAATAAAACCTGTAATGAAATTTTTGATTGCGTATGGAAATATTTTGTTTAGGGGTTTAATTTCAATATGGTGGTAAGCTCGAAACCATTTGCACCATAAACAATGGTCGCATCTTTTAAAATGAAACTTGTAATGAAATTTTTGATTGTGCATGGTAACAATTTGTTTAAGGGTTTAATGTCAGTCAAATAATGAAGATAAAGCACATTTCCTTATGCATTTTTTAATCCAAGTGCTAATATCGGTATCCTTCCCTCTAGTTAGGGCTTGCCATTTTCATTTGCTACAGGTTTGTACCTCACCCCCTCATCTCATCCGATCCAACAATAAGTAATACCAACTTCCATGCCCTCAAGAAATTGATAATGAATATCAAGGGGTGAAAGGGTTTACCACATCCGGGTTAATTATGTATATAAATCATAGAAAAAAAAATGTATTTCCACTAATTGTCCTTCCGTCTCATATGGCAAGTCATGAGGTTAGTCAATATTGATCCAATGGTAGTCTTAGTTTGATAAGAAAATCTATAAGGTAAGGCTCTCATCTATGGCTTATGGGATATGTCAGTCTCCTCAGGTCCTATCAAAATATCCAGTAGCAAGGTTCCTCAAGCTAGGCCCACTAGCTTGGGGTTAATATATCATTATAGAACAAACCTATAAGGTATTTTTTTCAAGTCAGCCTAGATCCTCTCCTAGGTGTCTTCTTCTAACTAGCACATAGAACTATATCTATGCACTTGTCCCTTCAATATATCCATAAGATGCCTTTCAAACATGCCTTATGGTGGACTGCTATTTCCCTTATGATGATAATGATATCTTCTTTCACAAGCTTGATACTTCCTATAATATTGTCTATAGTAGAAGCTTCCAAGGTGCTAAGTCAAGAAGCTCTACTCAAGGTGATAGACTAATCCTCTTCTTGAGTTCAAGTTAGATTTTTATAGTTTCTCAACACTTACACATAATTTCTCCTTTTGCTACCTTTAAAAATAGATCTAGTCCCTTGATATATTTGTAGTGTTCTGTTGCAATTTTGTCCCTTTAGGGATTTCAATAGTCCCAAAAGGATGTGAAATTTATTTTCTTTCAAATTTTCATAACTCGATGGAGTGTGAGGTTTATACTTGGAAAGACTTGTATAAATATCATAATTTTTTAAGATAACTATGGTCCTTTAAGGTGACCGAGCTTTGGATGAAACCTTCCAAATGAGCCTACAGTGTCTCTATATAGTTCGGTCCTGGTCCTTATTAAAAGTAGTTTCCTTGTTATCTATTAGGACTACCTCTAGTCTATAAAAGATGATTTCAACTAGTAGCTTGATCAGCTTCACAAAATTGCACATAACCTTATGAGTTTTTGATCTTTGAATTGTATTACAATACCATTGAATTTGAGCATGGTCTTCGATATTTCTCATAGTAATCTCAACTTCAAAATGATTCAAACTCTCCATATTTGTATTTCTTATAAGTTATATTGAGCTCCTTACTGAATTTGAAGATGAAATATCTCTTGTGTGTCAGTTTCAGTCGTCAAGCCATTTAGTATATTCAATTACATGTCTATGTTGAACTAATTCAATTTTGCTTTTGTTAAAATTGGCAACTAGGGCCAAACTCCATGTGGGTCATCTTATTTATGGTAGCTGATATTATTATTAGATCCCTCTCATTGAGAGGTGTAGGATTGATCTAAAGATCATCCGATTCTGATAATTATTTATGAAGTTATGAATTTATTCTATTCATCATCTATTCATTATCTATGTTTTAGTATAAATAGGAGAGGATTTGAAGTCATTTGGGGACACATTCTTGATGTGATCTCCTCCTCTCCACGTCTTGGGTTTTTGGTGAAGTAAAGACACAAAATAATACGTTGGTCTAAGTGTATGATGCCCTAGCCATAGTAGTCACAGTAAGGAAGACACCTAGCTACAGAGAGCCAAGGTATATGAAGCTGAGGTAGCCTCAGTTATCCGCTGTCATGAAAAGGAACCGAAGTCATACACTGTCATGAAAACATCTTCATGCAGTCATAGGAGACATGTCCATGCAACCAAAGGTTCACATAGTCAAAGAAGAAATTTGGATGCCTCTGAATTTTCGATGGAGGAGCAAAGCTGCAGTTAAGGCTTGACTGCACCTCAGTTGGGGTTTAGGTGCAGTCAAGACCTCACATGTATGGGAGCAGATCCGCACTGCAGGAAGAATGACGCTGATCTCAGGTGAGTACAAGTTCTTGGTGTCAAGGTGCAGGTTCAGTATTTCATAAGAATACAGTCTCGTTTAAGCATATATGATAAGGGTTTTGGTGAAGTAATGAGGATGAAAATCAAACCCTTGCCACCCACACTACAGAAACATCACTTCAGACCTACCTCCTATACAGCCTAATCACATGTATATAAATGTATATGGGTACTCTCTCATCAACATGCTATCTTGGTAGCCACTAACACTATCTCGGCTAAATGGAGATCACGTTAAGTGATTATCTCAGCCTTGCATATATATATGATTGTCTTGGTATAATAGTCACAATGATGAAATATGTGATACTCGGCATACTTGTGACCTGAAGGAAATATCTTTGAATGAATAAATCAAAGAAGGCTAATGATGATATCAGTATATCTATAAGTATCATCTCGACATACATGTAGGTGTTGTCATCAACCGGATGGATCTGAAGGGTCTTAAGTCCTGTAACAAGGATATCAACATACACTTATATTTGTTTCTATTAACTCGCTTACCTCAATCATGAATAGTCTCAGATCATGTTGATGAAAGATGCAGCATGATGGGCATGTTAGTAAAGGGCAGCATGATGATGAAAGATGCAGCATGATGGGCATGTTAGTAAAGGGCAACATGATGATGAAGATGAAGCATAGTAAGGAGCAGCATGATGATGAAAGTAGATAAGAGCATCTTAGTCATAAAGGTATAGCATTGTGATGGTATAGCATGGTGCCACATGACAAGGTGCAACAAATGGATGAAATGAAACTCTACGATAGGTGAAGCCGTCACCTTGGAGAATAAGTTGAAGCAGAATTTCTTCAACTAATCTCATGTATCATCCTTATAGGAAATGATCTATGCTCAGATCTAGATAAGTCAAAGTGTTGACATTTGTTGTAAATGTACTATCTCTCTCACTTTCTCTGTTGAACTTTGAATAACTTTAAAGAAGAATTGATCAAGGGTTTCCCCACATTGGGGTTTGTCCCTGGCTAGCGCCACATATTGTGTCCTCTTGCCTTGGCTTGTATTCTGTGATTTATATTTATGTTCTATCTGCAGTTTATTTTAATATGGATGTGATTGATAATCTAGAAAAGATATTGGAAAATTGAAATAAATTTCTCTAGCATAGAACATACCTAAAATTAACATGGGATCAAAGTTGAGGTGAAGATAATGCCCAAGCAAGAGTGAAAGAGTAATCACTGAAGACAGTTGGGACAGGACAAAAGGATCAATGGGTTCCTCATCCCTCTTCAAATTCACCGAGGGTGAAGTAGAAGTAGAGAATATTATCAGACTAGCGTGCAGAAGTTTTTGATGGCCTACCCTAAGATCACTTCATTAGAAGACCGGATCTCAGGGTGGAAGGAAAGACAGATAACTAGTTTGGCCATTATGCAAAGGAGTATCCAAATGGTAGGGACACATCACTTGATGATGATAACAATCATTCAAGGGACATCTTCATTGATCAAAGGAATGACCGGTAGTGGCCAACTATTCATAGAAAGCAAGGAAACCCAGGTATGAAGAATCAAATATTGTTTCTGATAAGATAAAGAAGTGTTATCTTGGATTGGCCCTCTCCTTTAGATTCTTTGGAAATCTGTCTTATTGAATGTAGTGCTTCAAGGCACTTCATCGGATAGAAGGGTGCACTCTCTAATTTGGTAGAGATGGAAACAATCATGGGATTATACTTGGAGCCGATGTGACCTATTCCAAAAAAGGTTGTAGGGAATGATTACCTCTCAATTGAATGAGGGTAACTTGATTCATTTACAGAATCTCTTTTATGTCCCTAATCACAAGAAGAACCTGGTGTCCATTTCAGCAATGGAAGTCGAAGATTTCAAGGTGGCACTCGTCGATGGAAATGTACGTGTTCGAAAATAGAATTTTCAAGATGTTTTTGAGTTTAGGATTGTATCAAGTTACAGAAAGTCCACTGGGGACCATGTCCATTAACACATAGCACCGGAGGTCTGTGAGTTAGATGGTGACAGGGAAACCTGAATTCAAAAAGAGCATGAAAGTACATGTCTAAGATGTACCGAAGGAAAATCTTACAAGGGGATTATTCCCCTCATGTAGTAGGTCCAAAGGTGTGGAACAACCCGAGGGGTTTGAGATTGATAATAAGGAATATCACGTATGCAGGTGGAAGAAAGCCCTCTATGGCTTGAAGCAAAACACCCCAAGCATAGTATGAGAGGATCAACAACTATCTGATGAAGCTGAGATTCACTAGGAGTGAAATCGATTCAAACCATCCGAAGGTTGTGGATGATAGACCTCTCATACCAGCACATTATGAGGACAACCTACTTATGATAGGTACAGACCCTCTCGTTTACAAAAGTAAGAGGGATTTGGATTCTAAATGTGGAATGGTAAACTGCAAGCCTATGACTACCTCAAGGATATTAACTTTCAAAAGTCATATGGTAGTGATGTCGGACCAGAGTTTCATAAGCTCATTCGTGTTGATGTTCTTGGTGAACTTCTGTCTGGACATATGTTTTACAATTAGCATGGTGAGCTCATATTTGGTTGAGCCTCACTGGATTGGTTCAAAGAATCTTTTGAGATATCTTCTGGGCACAATCTCTCATGGATTGAGATACACTGCCAGAAATATGGAACTGCATGATTATTCGAATGTTGAGTGAGCAGGCAGTGTGGAGAACACTTATCAGTGCTGGTTCTCTTTGGAATCTGCCTTGATATCCTGGATGAGCAGGAAGTAGATTTCAGTGGCTCTGAGCACCACTGAGGCATAATACATTGCTACTATCATGGCCTCCTATGAGGTAGTCTAGTTGCAAAAGCTCTTTAGTGAGTTGTTTTTACACATGATGAATACCACTGTGATTCTCTGTGACAACTAGAGGTAGGATTCAATTATTGAGGAATCTCATATTCAATGATTTCTCCAACAAATAGACATCAGAAACTGGATTATATGGGATATGGTGAGTCGATGAGCAAGGAGGCTCCATTGCATTGAGACTGATGTACAGGTCACCGTCATTTTGTCAAATCCTCAGGGAAAGATCAAATATGTGATCTTCCGAATGACTTGGAGTCATCAAGAGACCCTTGTAAAAGGGTCCTGCATGTTGCATACATTGATCTCTAGGAGCTCTGAGGGCTTGGGGTTCTTACTGGAGCAACATATGACCACAGGGTGACTCACCCTCCCCTGGTGGTGCACACTGGATAGGATGATTCGCTCTCCTATGGAAAAGATGATTCTCTCTCTTGTGTAGCAGGATGATTAGTTCTCTTGTGAGGTCTAGATGATGTGTTCTCCATGATGATTGTGTATCAGGATGATTAGTTCTCCTATGAGGTTTGGATGATGTGTTCTCCATGACGATAGTGTAGCAGGATGATTAGTTCTCCTGTGAGGCCTGGATGATGTGTTCTCCATGGCAATTGTGGAACAGGATGATTCGCTCTCCTATGGGCTAGGATGATTATTTCTCCGTGGCATCCACAGGACAGGATGATTCACTTTCTTGTGGACAGGATGATTAGTTCTCCTGTCAAGGCATCCTACCCATGCAGTCCGGGACTCATGGGAAGTACCTCTCATCTGATCAATGAGCAGGGAAATGAGGATAGGGACCATAGTAGTACCAATGGACGCATCATTGTGTCTACCATACTCCCTATGCTAGGATGACCTTCATTGATCTGGGATCAATGGTACTAGTCTGGGACCAGTGGTAGGAGTTGTACCCACTATGACACTGACTTTGGGTTAGAAGAGGACTGGTCTAGGACTAGTGGTACATACTCTGAGACTGAATTCGAGTCGGTAGAGGACTAATCTTGGACCAGTGAGAATGGTACATACTATGACACTGACTTCGAGTCAGTTGAGGACTGATCTAGGACTAGTGGTACACATTCTGAGACTGACTTCAAGTCAATGGAGAATGGTATGACAAATTCTCAATCAATTCTTCTTCTTCATGGTTCAACAAAGTAGAGCTGAGCTGAGCAGAGCAGGTCATGGCATAGATGGCAGAGATAGTATAGTTGAACATATGGATCAGTGGATGGAGTTCTCTATAGTTGAGAGGGAGTGTTAAAATTGGCAACTAGGGCCAAACTCCATGTGGATCATCATATTTATGGTAGCTGATATTTTTATTGGATCCCTATCATCGAGAGATGTAGGAAAGATATAAAGATCATCTGATTCTGATAAGTATTTATGAAGTTATGAATTCATTTATGTTATAAAACAAATTGTCGAGTCGACCAGCAACTTGAGTAGGCTCACAAGCCCAATAGACATGTCTATTGATCATCTACGTTTTAGTATAAATAAGAGAGGATTTGAAGTCATTTTGGGACACATTCTTGATGTGATATCCTCCTCTCCATGTCTTCAGTTTTTGGTGAGGGAGAGACACAAAAGAATACGTTAATATAAGTGTATGATGCCCTAGCCACAGTAGCCACAGTAAGGAAGACACCTATCCGCAGAGAGCTAAGGTATATGAAGACAAGGTAGCTGCAGTTATCTGTTGTCACAGAATCGAACCGAAGTCATACGCTGTCATGAATACATCTTCATGTAGTCATAGGAGACATGTCCACGTAGCCAAAGGTTCACACAGTCAAAGAAGAAATTCAGATGCCTCTGAATTTTTGATGGAGGAGTAGAGTCGTAGTTAAGGCTTGACTGCACCTTAGTTGGGGTTTAGGTGTAGTCAAGTCCTCGCACATATGGGAGCAGATCCGCACTACAGTAATAATGACACTGATCTCAGGTGAGTATAGGTTCTTGGTGTCAAGGTGTAGGTTCAATGTTTCGTAAGAATACAGTCTCGGTTAAGCATATATGATAAGGGTTTTGGTGAAGTAATGAGGATGAAAATCAAACCCTTGCAACCCACACTATAGAAACATCACTTCAAACCTACCTTCTAAAAAACCTAAGCACATGTATATAAATGTATATGGGTACTCTCTCATCAGCATGCTATCTCAGCAGCCACTAACACTGTCTCAGCTAAATGGAGATCACGTTAAGTGATTATCTTAGTCTTGCATATATATATGACTACATTGGCATAATAGTCACAATGATGAAATATGTGATACTCGGCATACCTGTGACTTGAAGGAGATATCTTTGGATGAATAAATCAGAGAAGGCTAATGATGATCTTAGTATATCTATAAGCAGCATCCCGACATACCTGTAAGTGTTGTCATAACCAGATGGAGCTGAAGGGCCTTAAGTCCTGTAACAAGGATCTTGGCATACACTTATATTTGTTTCTATTAACTCACTTACCTCAATCATGAATAGTCTCAGATCATGATGATGAAAGATGTAGCATGATGGGCATGTTAGTAAAGGGCAACATGATGATGAAAGATGCAACATGATGGGCATGTTAGTAAAGGGCAGCATGATGATGAAAGATGCAGCATGATGGGCATGTTAATAAAGGGCAGCATGATGATGAAGATGCAACATAATAAGGAGCAGCATGATGATGAAGATGCAACAGAATAAGGAGCAGCATGATGATGAAAGCATATAAGAGCAAGTCAGTCATAAAGGTCCAGCACTGTGATGGTAAATCATTGTGCCAAATGGTAAGGTGCAACAGATGGACGAAATGAAACTCTATGATAGGTGAAGCCGTCATCTTGGAGAATCAGTTGAAGTAGAATGTCTTCAACTGGTCTCATGTATCATCGTTATAGGAAATTATCTATGCTTAGATCTAGATAAGTCAAAGTGTTGACTTCTGTTGTAAATGTACTATCTCCCTCACTTTCTTTGTTGAACTTTGAAGAACATAAAAGAAGAATTGATCAAGGGTTTCCCCACATTGGAGTTTGTCCCTGGCTAGCACCACATCTTGTGTCCTCTTGTCTTGGCTTGTCTTCTACGATTTATATTTATGTTCTATCTACAGTTTACTTTAATACTGATGTGATTGCTAATCTCGAAAAAGATATTGGACAATTTAAATGAATTTCTCTAGCATAGAACATACCTAAAATTAACAGTTTTTAAGCTAAGTATCCTATGATTTTAACTTTGCAATCTTCATCTCAGAAAAGCATGCATTTATTCTCCAATATTACATATGTTTTTTCAGAGACAATAATAGAAAAGCTCATTATTGTGAAATCAATGTTGGTCTGGTATCCTCTAACTTGGTTCCTTTGACATCCTTTAGCATCCTCTTTTTTTGCATCTACTAACTACTTGTAGGTATGGCACTATAATTCATTCCACATGTAATAGGTTTGGAATTGTAGCTTCTTTGGAATGTAATAGGTTTGGCCTCCAAAACCATTCTATCTCAGGTTTGGCATCTGTGCACAACAGACACTAGATACACAACTTTGGCACCCTTTGAATTAGTAAGGGATCATACTTGTAGCTGCTCTGAATTATGAAATATATCCCCTAACCTATGCATAAGCTATGTAACATGCCACTGTCATAATGCTAACACTATCATTACCATAAATTTAACGCTTTGGTCCACTGTAATGTCGTGACTGTTGCAATGTTATCGCTCAGATCTTCCTATCATTACATCCTGACTAGTGCTATGATGGGTGCCATACTATGTAATGGAGCTTTCCATGGTCACATACACTCAATCTCCCTTTAAACATCAATTTCTCATTCAATTTCTCATTTTATTTTACATCTTCTCATTTTGTGTGGAGGAAACATCTTGATGCCAGCCTAAGCCGACAATACCCACATTATGCAAATAAAATTTCATGTCACTATTCCCAAACCTTAGTCACCTTTCTGCCAATGCACCGTATTTTCACATTTCCCAACAATCTACCATTATCAGGCTCAATCCTCCACCTTTGATTTCATTCCATCAGATCAAAAACTATTGCATGATCTCCATTCATCCTCTGGAACTCAAATAAACTTAACATGATTTCATAACTCATTGGGTCTGTCTCTTCACCCGATCCTTATCTCTTCAATCTCCTCCATCCATCACCTTCTTCAATCCAATGGCTCACGCTTCACCTGATCGACAAAAATGATCGTCGATCCTCCATTATCTAATCAGCCCCAATTTATCTAATGGTTGTCATCGATATTGGCCAGGTCACTTGCACGATGCTTAACCACCTTTACGAAGTTGATAGGGATTATAAATTGCGATTTAAAGCATATCAGGTTTGGATTTTAAATTAAACTAGTGTGCATATTCTGACCTAATATCCATCGATCTCACAGATCCAACGAACGGTCTGATCACCTCCAGACTTCAACTAAATTAAAACTCAATTCAAGCCTCCATCGGGTATGTTTTTGGAATACTGCTTACAACCCTTTAGGCCACCCGATAAACAATTATCGCCAACGTAAACCCATTTCGCATTGATCAACTCCTGCACTTCTTTGCCGCATGATGACAGTTGATCTGTTTTTCGGGCATCATTCGTTGTTGAATTTTAATAGCAATAGAATGTCCCGAATGGGTAGTTTTCAAATCCACCTATCAAATCAACTTGACCACTCTTCTAGTGTTTCGGGACTTAAATCCCCAAAACCACTTATCGTTTGAAGATAGTCCCGAACGTGGTTTTACCTCTTCGCCATTACTTTCCGTCAATCTTTTTTGTCGATCTCAAAGATTTGATGGCTCGTGTGCATCAACACTTCACTTCTTCGTTCTTTCCTTTACTTTTTTTTTAAGTCATTTCTTTAGTGCTCTTATGTGGGTTCGGGTTTCTTCTAGGGTTTTGGTCTTTAGATGTCCTGCATCACCACTTCCTCCTAAGCTTAACTCTCCATCCTCTTAACACAGTCACTCCTGAATCTCAACTGTGATCCTTCAAATGGATTCAAGCAATCCATTACGATCCTACATACTCCCCTTCTTCTCTGTTTTTTTCTCGAACTCCACTTGCAACCTCTGTTACACAGAACTTACTCTAGTTCACACACAAATTATAATTAAATTACTCCATACACACACATAAACTTAGAATCAAGTTGTTTGTATTAATAAACAGGTATTTAGGTAGAAACTCTCTCCTTGGATAACTCTTTCTCTGCCTTTTTGGCTTACATTTATACAAAAGGATTCTATAACCAACTCTTGGTTTAGATCCATAAACTTCTCAAAAAAATCCTAAAATATCTTCCTTATCTCTAAGGATCCTCTCTAATCCAAAAAATCATGAACTAACTCATAATCTAAGTTTTAAAATTAATTCTCAAATCTCTCAACTATCCTGATTCTCTCATGTTCTCCAACATTTGAGAACATTTACAAATATGCCTCACTTATACTTAATTAAATCCCTATTCTAGCTTCTCTCATTAAAATCACTCATAATCACATTAATTCAACCCTTAGGAAAACAACTTCCTTTAAACAAAAGACCACCCTATGTCTACTAAAATACAATGAATCTTTTGAGTTGAATGCTCTTGCATCAGACTCCCAAAGTAGAAAACATTCCTGATCTCCTGATCATGTGTCTTCGTATGTTGATAGAAAACCTCCAAGGTCCAAAACTTTATTTTGTAGTTGTCTGAATGCTCTGCACCTTTGTTTTTGATGTATGTCTATTCTCTTTTGTTTCATCTTCCTCTCCTTGTCAATCAGGTTCAAGTTCTGATTGATCATCCTTCCTGCTATCATTTCCCTCATTTTGGACTATTTCATCATCAACTGCCATAATTCTTCAATCTCCATCTCCAACACATCCTTGGATTGGTCCACCATGCTCTACCACTTACTGTTACCTCTTTCTCTTTATTTTAGGTTGTTGCTTCTGTTCACTAACTCTTTAAACTATTGTGCTTCTCTTTGTAGTTGTCGAATTCTTACTCTTACTCTTTCATCCTTACCTTCTTTCATGATTATCTCTTTCTGCATTGAATCCTGACTTCCTAGCATTCTCTCCAGAAATTGAACATCTCTATTCCATGGATTAAATTCTTCCACAAAATTCTCTTCTACCATCTTTACTTTTCTTCTCATCTGTGCCAAATTTCCTCCAGCATCTGCAACTACCTGCACTCACAAAACAATTATTAAAATAAAAAACATAGGGTTTCAGTGCCTCTTCTTCCTCTGGAAACACTTTAGTATGCTGCTCTAATTTCTCCTCCTCTATTAGCACATCAGTGTGTTGATTCATCCTCTTTAAAGAAAAATCTAAAGAACTCTCTAATGTACTCTCAAGACTATCAGTTAGTCTCCCCTCCACATCATCTGCTCTAATGATGTCTTTCTACTCTTGTCCACTGTAGTGAACTCTTTCTGCAATCACACTGTCATACTCTAAATTTCCCAGCAAATACTCAAACAATTTGAGTTCTCTGTGACATTTCATAAGTACTTCATCATTACTTATGACTCTTGCATTTATACATAAATTATCAATTTGAAAATTACAATGTTCAACAGCCTCAACTGTTGCTTCACATATCAGGTTTTCAAACTGAATTTCATCTCCTTTCACAAGCAATTTTTCTTGTGTTGTCACAACTTCAAACATCAATGTATTACTAAATTCTTTCTACTATAATAATTCAATTCTTTTCTCATTCAAGAGACATTCTCCATCATTCTTTACTTCAGAGGTTTTATCTTCTGAAAGATACTCTTACATACTTTTGACAGCTTCAAAAGATTGCTCATCCTCTACAAAACAGGTAATCACATCAAAATTATTAGATTCAACAATATATGGTTTTACATTCCCTTGATGGTCTACATTTGTCCAATGGTTCATAAAATCATCAATAATTCCTTCTTCTTCACCCAGAACTTCACCCTACTCTAGTTCACAAATCGAAACTTCCATTTCCAACTCAACTTCTCTGAGTTTTTTCATCAGCCACTTTACTTGCTTCTGTTGTAGCCTTCTCTGTAACTTATGCCACTTTACTGGCTTCTTCTTTAATACCCAACCTAGTCTTTGGTTTTCCTCAAGTATCCTCATTAATTCTTCGAGTTGTTCTTTCATCTCATCAATCTCTTTGTCAATTTCCTCTTGACTCATTCTCTTGTCATTTTCCTTGGCATCCTCCTTCTTCACTTTTCTTCTACTGTGGTTTTCCATAGAACCTCTACTATAACTATCAATAGTCATTTCCTCCTTCTCTATCTTCATGAGCTCCTTATTTACTATGAGCTACATTAAAGCCTCTGCAACAGCAATTCCTCCCTACTGCCACTTACCTCACCAAGCTTTCCTATGTACTTGGTCTCTTGGCAAGCACTTGGTTCTCTATCTCTGGAACCTCTTTTCAGCACTTCTCTCTGCTCCTTCTAGGATTCAACTCATCTACATCTTCTAAGAACACAATTGTCCTCTTGTATTTCAATCACAATGAAATACTTGGTTCTGACCACCTCTTCTTTCACTTAGAAAGTCTTATCAGCTTCCTTCATTACTTAGCAATTCTACCCACATCCTCTGTGGATTTGCCTTTGCGAGCTGCAACAATACCTTTGCAGTAACAGGTCTCCTTCTTCCTATATATGCCTCACTATGCTTCTCTCCTCTGAGATCAATATTTTGGCAACTCTCTGGTTCTTTCCTCTGAAACCAATTGATCACTCCTTGCTCTAGATTGCTGCAATATTATCACCTTATTATGCTGCTACCTGTGTAACAATATAAAAACCACAAACTCTCCAATCTTCAAATCAAGTTAAAACATGACATATCATCTCACCTTCAAGACCTCTACATGATCTTGTTCTACCATTCACCTACACTTTGAATGGATTGTCCTTTGTTTCCTTGCATTTGCAAGTTCTACTACACATTACCTCTGTGTGTCTACTATTTGTTAGATTAGAATATGATATCTTCTTGCATGCATACACATCTTAAACATAACTCTGTTCTAAATTTTCTCAAAGAGATTTTCACACAGAATTTCTTTGTGCTTCTTTGACACCAAATGTTTCAACCGCAATTCTACTATGATACCAAAATGATGCCAGCCTAATCCGAAAATACCCAAATTATGCAAATAAAATTTCAAATCACTGGTCCCAAGCCTTAATCACATTTCCGCCAATCCACGGTCTTTGCAAATTTCCCGACACTCTACCTTTATCAGGTTCAATCCTCCACTGTTGATTTCATTCCATCATATCAACAACTATTGCACGATCTCCATTCATCCTCTGGAACTCAAATAAACTTAACCAAAGTTCATAACTCATCAGGTCCATCTCTTCACCTGATCCTTATCGCTTCAATCTCCACTATCCATCACCTTCTCTGATCCAACGGCTCACGCTTCACCCGATCGACAAAACTGATCATTGATCCTCCACCATCCGTTCCACCCCGATTGATCCGATGTTTTTCATCGATATCGGCCGAGTCACTTTCATGATGCTTAACCACTTTTACGGAGCTGATAGGGATTATAAATTGCGATTTAAAGCATATCGGGTCCAGATTTTGAATTAAATTGGCATGCATCTTCTAACTCGATATCTGTCGATCTCAGAGATCCAACGGACGGTTTGATCACCTCCATACTTCAACTAAATTAAAACTCAATTCAAGTCTCCATCAGATCCATTTTTGGAATACCACTTACAACCCTTTAGGCCACTCGATAAACCATTAACGCCAATGTAAACCCCTTTCGCGCTGATTAACTCCCACGCTTCTCTGTCGCACAGTGATTGTTGATCTGCTTTTCGGGCCTCATTCGCTGCCAAAGTTTAACGGCAATGGAAAGTCCTGAACAGGTAGTTATCAAATCTGCTTATCAAATCAACTTGACACGCTTCTAGTGTTTCAGGACTTAAATCCCAGAAACCACTTACCACTCGAATATAGTCACGAACGTGGTTTTACCTCTTCGCGATTATTGTCCATCAATATTATTTGTCAATCTCAAAATCCAATGGCTCCTGTGCATTGACACTTCACTTCTTCGTTCTTCCCTTTACTTTGTTTTTATGTCATTTCTTTAGTGTTCTTCTATTGGTTCGAGTTTCTTCCAAGGTTTCGGTCTTTAGATGTCCTACATCACCACTTCCTCCTGAGCTTAACTCTGCATCCTCTTAACATAGTCACTCCTGAATCTCGACTGTGATCCTTCGAATGGATTCAAGCGATCCATTACGATCCTACATACTCCCCTTCTTCTCTGTGTTCTACTCGAACTCCACTTGCAACCTCTATTACACTGAACTTACTCTAGTTCACATACAGATTATAATTAAATTACTCCATACACACACATAAACTCATATTCGAGTTGTTTGTATTAATAAACAGGTATTTACACAGAAACTCTCTCCTTGGCCTAATCTTTTGTATCAATGGCCTCTGTTTTCCTAAGTTGCCCATAGGCTTAGAGTCAAACCTCTAATTCACAACCTCTGACTATCTAACTTGACTAACTTGACTAACTCTTTCTTTGGCTTTTTGGCTTACATTTATACAAAAGGATTCTCTAACCAATTCCTGGTTTAGATCCATAAACTTCTCAACAAAATCATAAAATTTCTTACTTATCTCTAAGGATCCTCTCTAATCCACAAAATCATGAACTAACTCCTAATATAAGTTTTACAATTAATTATCAAATCTCTCAACTATCCTGATTCTCTCATGTTCTCCAACATTCGAGAACATTTACAAATATGCCTCACTTATACTTAATTAAATCCCTATTCTAGCTTCTCTAATTAAAATCACTCAAAACCTTAATAATTACATTAATTCAACACTTAGGAAACCAACTTCCTTAAAACACAAGACCCCCCTATGTCTACTAAAATACAATGATTCTTCTTATTTGAATGCTCCTACATCACATCTCTTCTTTGGTTGTTCTTCATGTGAATGACCCTACTTGGAGGCACCATGTTCACTACTCTGTATTTTTTAATGGCTTTTTTTTTAATTCAAAATTCTCTCAGGTCTGACTTATGACTTGTTCTCAAGTCCAATTTACAACTTCTCTGGAGGCACCATGATCTCTCTCTCATTTTATTTATTACTTGTCTTGTTGGGCATAGCATGTTATTGGAATTTAATGAATATTATTATTGAGAAATTGTAATATTTGTAAATTATAATGGATTTTTCATATAATGCTTTCATATACATTGTAGATAGTATAGTGTATCTATGACATTCACAATCAACCAAAGGGAAATGTCATAATTAAATGCTTGAAGCTTTATGCAGTAATCATTCTAATTTCTACAATCACTCTCCATAGAATTTTTGGTAGACTACAAATTTTTGAGCTTTGACATTTCTACTATTATTACTTCTTTGATGAAAATAATATTTTCATCTTTGTTTCCATATTTCTTGGTCATTTTTTCTAGTTGTGATCTCTTATGCTTTGTTTTAGAGGGAAACATGTTGCTATGCCAGAGGAGTGAATATCATAACATGTTGTTATTGTCTTTAGCCAACCTTGTCATTGATGTCTCATTGTCTATGTATTATTTTTTCATCGTATAAGTTCTATATGTGTTATTCCAACTATGATATTTTGACAATGGGAGCCCATAAATAAAAATATTGCATTAAAGCAAGGATTTGTTTCGAGAAATTTAAAATATAAATTGTTTGATTGATTGGATTCCAAATTAATGATATCCTGATAGGAAATAGGACTCATGTGATATAGAATATCATGAAAAATGATAGTCAATATAACACATGATATTCTTACACCTTCCAAGGTAATCTTCTCAAATGTTGCCTCACTTCTTAACCGTGAAATTCTTCTCCACTAGTAAAATCACTATCCATTATTGAAGTTGTTGCATGTACCAATAAGAATAAATGTGAAGCTTAGCAAGGCATGAATCATAGTTATCATGACCCACCTGACAATTGGAGACAAATATAATGTTCCTTGGAACTAAGGGAATCTTAAAGACCTAAGCATGAAAATTAGAACTCATAGGAGCTTTTCCATCAATGATGGGAACTTGTACATACTCTACAGGAAATCCTTCAAGCTCCAAGCCTTTGAGCACCTCCAAATAATTCTGAACTAATTTTTAGGTCATTTTTCCCAAGAATCATATACTTGGCCTTCATCAACCATGAATGATCAGTATAGCACCTCCATTGTATTATACTTGCCCAAAAATATTTTCTTTAAGATGAGACTCCATCACATCATGTTTACAAATCATGACATTACCATACTCTTCATCGATCGTAGTATTCGATACACATGTACAAGAGAAATGAGAATTTATTTCTAGAATTGCATAAACATTCAAACTGTCGCAATCAAACACAATAATTCTAATGAAAATGTGGATAGAATTTGTTCATCTTTTATGTGTTATTAATTTTAAAGATAAATTTTTTTAAACATACTCAATAAATTTCTCTACTTATTAGGAGATAAATCACTAAGAGTTTGAATTATCATGAGGCCTTCCCAAGGCCAATCCAACCACCAAACAATCTATACAAAAACTTCCCAAGACCAAGCCAGACAAAGACTTCCCAAGACTAAGCCAAGCACCAAAAAATATTCCGTGAGAAAAAATAAGATCTCCAACGAGTCAACAAGGTTGACCTTATGAAGAATGTAACTTCTCTAAATTTTGGCTTCATCAATCAGTTCTGCAACTTCGTCTTCCAAAAACTAGAACCTACATTAATTGAAGAATCACATAAACTTGCACGAGTGAGCCAATAATAATAGGATATCAAACTTCTTTCTTTTTTTGAGATTCTTCTTTTCTTCGCTAGGGTGATTTATTTTCTTCTAGCCTCCTCTCTCTACTTTTTTATCAAACAAAAAATTCCAATATGTGTGTCACTGTAGGAGGTCAATGTCCTCTTATTCATAGCCTTCACAAGGATTAGAATGGGCCTCTTTGTGCTGAATTTATCATGGATGACTAAATTGGTCATGGGGCATGTCTAAACTTTTCTAAACATCAAAATGATATTTACTGCCTTGATACAAGAGCCCAATCGGGTCTATTACATCATGACATAAACTTTGACTCAAGACAAAAACTCTAGATCACTTAATGGGTGCTTAGACCTAAGAACCAAAAACATTGAGCATCAAACCTGTGCTTTAATAAATATTTGTTCTTTTACAATATTTTTCTTTTAATTTTGAGAAATACATAAGAAGTGCATCATGTCATGAGCCAAATACAATTATGAATACCAATACTAGTTACAACTTTTAATAGAAACTTCGCATATTACAAACCTTCAATGTCTTCTAGGGTAGATTTCTCCTCAACTAAACTCATCTCTCCTTCTTTTATACTTCACATTTCTTCTTATCCATACACTTTCTCTAAAATGAAGTGCACGTGTGATTTCTCTCAAAGGAGGTTGAATGACTACTTTATATAACCTTCCAAGGGCTCTTTAAGCCCAATGTGAGGGCAACTTCAACTGGCTAGCTCACCTATTCTTAGGAGCACTATAAACACTTTCCCAAAATACAAAATGATTTTCTTTATTTAATATAACTACCCAAATGGGTCTTTACATAATGAAAATGACCTTTTGACTCAAGAAACTCCTATAGGAATGCAATGGATGTCTGGCCTATTGACCAAAGACTCAAGCATGAAACCCATGCTTTATAAAAAAAATTGTTTTATAATTTTCTTTCTTCTTTTGATAAATATATAATAATTACATCATGACATGAGACAAATGAAAATTATGAAGACCGAAACTAGTTACATGTCCCAACAACTAGAAGGATGTTGATTCAGCTAAACCATAGGAGAAACACTAATAATTTTTCCATTCTAAGTTTCTCACTCAGTTTTGGACAAATTTCCAATTGACACGCGATGACAACAAGAGAACTATCATGCTCACGATAAATTTTCCATGATGATATTATCCAGTCCTCCAAGTTTAGTGAAACAAGATCTCCAAGGGAAGTGAAACAAGATCTCTTCAGGATGATGACTCTTCTAGCCTTTCATGCTCACCAAGGCAATTTGTAACACCTCCTGCAATTTTGACCTGAGGAAACCCTAGAAACCTTAGGGTATTCACACATGTGAACATTAGAAGACAAATTACAAACTTTTGAAATCTTTATGTGTCTCTCAATAGGTAGAGGATCCATATTTATACATCCTTTCCAAGATGCTCCATTAGCCCTCTCTAGGATGACTTTTCTTTGGCTAGCCATCTTGGCCTTGGGAGCCTTCTAGATATTTCTAATTTAAAAAAAAAAACATCTTTTCCTGATAGAAATTCTTGAAAGGGTATTCTACAATATGACAAGGACTTTTGACTCATGAAAAACTCTAGGATCATTAAATGGATGCTTGACCTAATGACAAAGTGACTTGAGCCTGAAACCCATGCTTTACAAAAATCTTTTTCTTTCTTTTTTTGATAGATACATAAGCATTACATCTTGAAATGAGTCAAATGACAATTATGAAGACCCAAACTAGTTACATTCTTCAACATGTCGAAGTATGTGGGTTATTTTTTGTAATGGAAGATTAAATGTTATCAGATTATGTCGATTTCTCAAGTTATCGAGTTAGTTCATTGGTTAGGATGAATAGGTTCTCAAGTTCTCAAGTTTTTAAATATTACTTGAATACTTTAATTGCAAATAACTTCCTTGTAACTCACTTTTACTATTATAATGTTCTTGTGATTTCATGAAGATGTTTCTCAACATACCTTATGACACTCACTAAAAATTTCTCTCATTTTATGGAGTGTAATAGGACATTCAACCAAATAGGTAACTATCAAATATATCTTCGTCAAGTGACAGAAGTTCAGGTAGGATAGGATAAATTAACCAAACATCTGCTATGTCGTCTAATAGGTGATGATCAACTAGAGATGAAAATATTAGAATAAAATTTCATAGACAAGTGAAAAAAATTCTCACTAAAGGGGGGTCATGTTCCTATGATAATGAGAGCATAGATTACATCAAGGTTCCCTTGAGGTACAAAAATCTAGTGAAACAATGGGCACCCAAGGATCTTCTTGAAATAAATACTGAGTTTTTAGTGAATGATAGGATATACCACATTGCTGCATCGTCAT
This sequence comes from Pinus tabuliformis, assembly GCA_031772625.1. Lineage (NCBI taxonomy): Eukaryota > Viridiplantae > Streptophyta > Pinopsida > Pinales > Pinaceae > Pinus > Pinus tabuliformis. The sequence continues at coordinate 183,258,993 of CM062817.1, forward strand.
TACATCGTTTGGGGATATTTTCCATTCATGGAATAAAGACATGTTATGGAGGATTAACAAAATTGATGGAGTATGTTGGACCCTGTTACAACTACAACGACTGGGAACGACTAGTCCAATATACCCAAAATATGCGAAGATACACAGTGGCTGAAAATTATATACAACTAAAATACAAATGATGAAAATAAAGGTGCAACTTTGTATATTGATGGAAGGCCAAAAGCGATAGGGAATATTGTAGGGTTTATAAATAATACATGACCCATCACCATAAATAATAAACCCAATTTCATATTCGTAGCATGTGAAGGAAATCGTGTATTCGTATGTGCCATTAAATAAATAGTTTCAGGGAAAGATTTTCTCATTGATTACAATTTGAATAGAATAAATACAAATATTTCTATTATGGGGGCAAAATGTATTCAATTTTACCCAACTTTTAAGCAGTTTATATTGTATATTATGATTCTCATTTACTACAATATATCATTAGACATCTTGTAAGTTGATGAAACATTTTAATACGTCATGGTTAAAATATTGTGTTAAGTTGATCAAGGTCAAAGGGCACCAACCTCACAATAGGTAAACATCAATGTAGTTGTATGTAAAATAATATAACCATGAGATATATATACAAGTAGCATTTTATCCATTATAGAGTAAGTCAAATTCATATTTTTAGGCATCATATAACTAAATGAAAGATTCACTATGCATATGAACACCTTGAGAAAATGCATTCCTTCATCATTTTCAAAGTATTGTTTTTATACAATATGGTATATATATTGATCTGATCATAATGGCTCTTGCAAGAGCCTTCCAAGATGATGAAGTTTTTATAAATTTAGAACCTTTATATTGGCCATGATATAATGTGAATTTTCTATATAAATATAGACATATGTCAATAGTGGTTTTCTTATTCATATAGTGATTATTGAGTGTGGATGAACTTGAAATTACACTTATTTCATAAATAGGGTGATAAGGGGAAGGAACAAGCCTTAGATCAATCCAAAGATGCTCGTGAGGAAGAGGTTACTGATGAAGCAATTCTATGTCCGTCGATCCAATCCATACAATAAAGAAGTTGAAAATGAAAGCAAACAAGAAGCTTAATTCTTTAGTTTTGATTGAGCCTTGGATAGATGAGATAAAAGGTGAAATCAAAACCTTGGTGAAGCAAGTTCGTCGGTATGGGGTAAGAAACTCATTTATTTATCCTATTTATTTGTTTATGATTTAGTTATCTCATCCTTTATAAAAAAATATGTATTTTATAGGAGTTTTTGACAGATTACAATCCTCATGCTACGAATATGGGGTTTGGAATTCATAGTAGCTTCGATTCTCCACCTGTGAGTGAGTCACCAATCATTGAGATTAATAGACCCGCTAAACCACCCACAACAAGATATGTACCCCATGAACAATGTACATCAGGATCTACACATGATGTTGTTGATACAAAGCACGATATGATTGCACAATTTGAAGTGATATTTCCTTGATCTTCCTGTGTTACTAGCATGGGATCACTATTGATCCCATTTTTTGTTATGCTTCCAACTCCCAAAATAGAAGAGAAGATAAATCAATGACTTAAAAATTACCCTCTTCGAGGTGGAACCTCCTTTACATTACATAAATGAACAGTTCTTGGATTATACAAATGATAAGACATCCCTGGTGTATATAGAAGTTTAAGGTGTCACAATATAATCAGAGCATACACAACAATAATAATGTAAGGACACAATAATAACAATAGTTGGCTTCTACAGGGCACACCAATAACAACATGGGTGATACATGGGAAAAACAATAAAAATAGGGTACTACACTAAAACTAACAATAAGGGGATTCCACTACTATTGTAGGGACCTAACATTCCCCTCTCCTTCAAAAAAGTGTTTTCCTCAACGATTGAGTAATTCAAAATGCTTCGGTATAAAATTCCCTTCCTCCCATGTGGAACTTCAGTGGGTAAGTTCATCTACTTAATGAGATACTCTAAAATTAATCGATTTTGTAGTTGTTCGGTTCTTGTTTCCATGATGATTCAGGATCAAATATGTTTTTTCTTTCTTAGTAAAGTTTTGGAGACACTTTTTGAATTGGGATCTTGTCACTAGTAACCTTCTTCAAGCGTAAAACATGGAAAACTAGGTCTACCCGGGAATAATAAGGTAGCTCCAATTTGTATGCCATAGTATCAATATTTTGCAACACCTTGTAAGGACCATAGTACTTGGGTGATACTTTATTATCCTTTGTTGGAAATAATACTGAGAGGGGGGGTGAATCAGTATTATCTAATTCTTTTTCAATATATTTATACTTTGAATTATTGTATGTCAGTACCATAAAATAATGAGCACGAACAAGAAAAACAGATAGTCACACCAAAGAACACCAGATATAAGGTGGAAACCCAATGTGGGTGAAAACCACCTGCTGCAATATGTCTCTATCTTCTTTCAATTAGAAACTCCTTTTACAATGATTTTGTACTGGTGCAGTCCTTTACCAATACGCAGGCTGCAACCTGCAGAGAGCTACAACTCTCTCTCCTGGAAGGGAGTTACAACCCCCTACTTCTTTTCTTTCAAGGACCACTTTTCATAAATTTTCAGACTGGATCCATGAACATCAATCAATCATCAAGTATATCTGCATCAAACAATCTCCTTTTCCCAATTAGCACTGAATCAAGTAAACACTTCTCTGACAGCTATACCCAGAACACAGTAACAGTAACCACACACCAAATTCTGAACCCAGAATACTGCAGCAATAGACAGAGGTAGCTAGATCATAATTTAAAGATATACGCTACTTCAACAACTTGAAACCTACGTGCAGATCTATAAAGAATAATTCCTTCTTTCAAATATTCAGACACTAATTAACCCAGATTGTCAGATTTATAGATCAAGCATGCGCCTCATATAACAGATCAAAATCATACAAAGATACTATTATTCAAGCATAAAGATTATGACCCATCAATAGAACTTATCCTTCTTTATGCGCTAAGGTTCCTCCTTCATTCAGATCCAGATCTGCACCATAACCCAATCACAAATATTTCAGATCTAGCACTTATTAGATATTCAATTCATTCGATGATACTTTGCCAAATGATCTTCTTCCTCTTATATAGTCTTAGGCCTTCCACAATACCACGGTCCAAAACCATAGGATCAAAAAACTGTTGGACTAATACCATGAACCAACCATGAAAGTGTGTGAGATCAACACTTTTGGATGCAATACCACGAACCAAAACCATAGGATCAAAAACTATCGGACTAATACCATGAACCAACCATGAAAGTGCGTGAGATCAACACTTTTGGATGCAATACCACGGACCAAAACCATAGCATCAAAAACTGTCGGACTAATACCATGAGCCAACCATGAAAGTGTGTGAACTTTTCTCTTCATGAAAGGAACTTTTCTCTGCATGAAAGTGCGTGAACTTTTCTCTACATGAAATAAACTTTTCTCTGCATAAAAGTGCGTGAAGTTTTCTCTAAACTTTTCTCTGCATAAAAGTGCGTGAAATTTTCTCTACATGAAATAAAATTTTCTCTGCATAAAAGTGCGTGAACTTTTCTCTGCATAAAAGTGCGTGAACTTTTCTCTACATGAAATAAACTTTTCTCTGCATAAAAGTGTGTGAACTTTTCTCTACATGAAAGAAACTTTTATCTTCATGAAAGAAACTTTTATCTTCATGAAAGTGCGTGAACTTTGCTGCACTATAATTTATCATCTGAGATGAGTGGGTTGCCATCAAGTACAACATATGTATCATAATGCCAACAATCTCCCCCTTTGGACTTGATGGCAACAACAACCAATCACTCTCCCCCTTTGACATCAAGGGCAAAGGGCAAACCAAGATAATCTCTTTCCTAGAGAAACATTCTGCTGCCCATACTCCCCCTGAGTATCTGCTGACATCTCTGAAAGAGCTCCCCCTTTGTATATGCCAAGGTGTACCACTCTGTCCATGCTTCCTCTGAGTACATGCTGAAGTCTCTGCTCTACTGAAGTGTGTTGTTCATGCTCCCCCTGACTATAAGCAATGTCAATAACTGATAGCAGTAGCATCTGACAATCACCATAAATGACCATGAAAGAGATAGAGACATATTGCAGCAATATTCCTTCTGTCCTTCCTCCATAATGCCAACAATGCATTATATGCTCCCCCTGAACTTGTGCCATTCGATCTTTGACCAATCCACAACTCAGCAAATGTACGCATATACCCCAGATGAACCTTGCGTACAACCAACAATCAGAAGAGAGTCAACAACAAGATGATGCATCAACAACCCCCAGCTTTTGCCTTCAAAGGTCTCCCTGGGCAATGGTTTGGTGAGTATATCAGCAACTTGTTCCTTAGAAGGAACATACTCCAACTTGACCTTTTTTTCAAGCACTTGTTCTCAGAGAAAGTGATATTTGATTGGTATGTGCTTGGTCTTTGAATGCATGACTGGGTTCTTTGAAATGCTGATTGCACTTGTATTATCACATAAGATGGAGATAGGTGGTGTACAAGTGATTTGAAAATCTTGCAAGGTCTGCATTATCCAAAGGAGTTGAGTGCAGCAAGATGCAGCAGCCACATATTCCGCTTCAGCTGTAGACAAAGCAATTGAACTCTGTTTCTTGCTGAACCAAGATACTAATCGGGAACCCATAAAGAATGCTCCACCACTTGTGCTCTTCCTGTCATCCACGCTTCCGGCCCAATCTACATTTGTATAAGCATGAAGTGTGAGATTTGTATCTCTAGGATACCATAAGCCATAGTTTTGAGTCCCTTGAAGATATTTGAAGATTCTCTTCACTGCCTGAAGATGAGTTTCCTTTGGATTTGCCTGAAATCTTCCAACTATTCCCACTGCATGCATGATGTCTGGTCGGGTACCTGTCAAATAAAGTAGACTTCCAATCATAGATCTGTAAGTTGGTTGATGCACTGCTGCTGATTCATCATTTGCACTGAGGTTACATCCTGTGACCATGGGTGTACATACTGGTTTTGCTTCTTCCATACCATATTTCTTCAAAATCTGCTTGAGATACTTGGTTTGAGACAAGAAGATCCCTCCTTCATTTTGTTGGATTTGCAAACCAAGAAAATATGTCAATTCTCCAAGCAAGGACATTTTGAATTCTTTCTGCATCACCAAGGCAAAGCTTTGACTCATAGATTCTTCATTTCTACCAAAGATAATGTCATCTACATACACAACAAGTATTAGCAATTTGTCATTTTCAATTTTTATATAAAGATTGCTATCTGCTGATCCTTTTGAAAAACCTTGTTGATGAAGATATTTGTCCAAACGATAGTACCAAGCCCTTGGAGCTTGTTTAAGACCATAGAGAGCCTTTTTCAATCTGCATACAAGATTTGGATCATTTCTAAGAATGAAACCATCTGGATGCTCAATGTATACTTCTTCTTCTAAGTCTCCATTCAGAAAGGCTGATTTCACGTCCATTTGAAATACTTTGAACTTTTGAAAGCTTGAGAGAGCAAGGAACATTCGGATGGCCTCAAGTCTTGCAATAGGAGCAAAAGTTTCTTCAAAATCTATTCCTTCTTGCTGCGCATACCCTTTACAAACAAGTCTGGCCTTATTTCTAATTACTTCCCCTTTTTCATTCAACTTATTTTTGAAGACCCATTTTGTCCCTATAACATTCTTATCCTTTGGTCTAGGAACCAACTCCCAAGTGTTGTTCTTTTCGGTCTGCTCAAGTTCTTCATCCATTGCTTTGACCCAACATTCATCTTTGCATGCCTCTTTTACATTTTGTGGTTCAGTGGATGAGAGTAATGCCAAATAGCTTGAAGCTTCTGCAATTGTTCTTCTTGTTTGTACACCTGCTTCGTTTTGCCCCAAAATCTGAGATTCTGGATGATTCTTCTGAACGTACCTGGATGGAGTCTTCTCTTCTACCCTTATCTGTTCGTCTGGTGATTCTTGAGGTTCTTCTTCTTCATCATTCTGTCTTTGAGGGTAGTCTTCATCTTCTTCGATATTTTCATGATTTACTTGCCTAGGAATGTATCCCTTTTCATCAACCACTACATCAATGCTGTCAACAATTCTTCCAAGTCTTTTATTGTAGCACTTATATGCTTTGCTGTGTGGAGAATAACCAATAAGAATGCCTTCATCTTCTCTAGGTTCAAGTTTGCCAAGTTGCTCATCAGTATTCTTAATATAGCATTTGCTCCCAAAGATTTTGAAGTGTTTTACCGAAGGAGTCTCACCATACCAGATTTCATGAGGAGTTTGAGTGCTGTTCACTCGGACATTTGTTTTATTGAGAATAACAACTGCAGCATATGCAACTTCACCCCAGAAAGTTGCTGGAGTTCCGGACTCATCAAGCATAGCACGGGCCATTTGTTAGACTGTTCTATTCATCCTTTCCACCACTCCATTTTGCTGAGGAGTTCTAGCTGTAGAGAATTCCCTTCTTATCCCATGTTCTACACAGAAATCGAAAAATTCATTTGAGGTAAACTCCCCACCTCTGTCGGACCTGAGGCACTTAATTTTGTAACCTGATTCATTTTCAACCAAGGCTTTGAAGGATTTGAATTTTTTGAATGCTTCGTCTTTGTGCTTCAAAAGTCCTAACCAAACAAACCTGGAGAAATCGTCAATGAATAATATCAAGTATTCTTCTCCTCGAGGTGATCTCGTCTTGAAAGGACCACATACATCTGTATGGACTAGTTCAAGAGGCCTGCTGGCTGATCCTTCCTTCTCCGGGAAGTTGGTTCTGGTTTGCTTACCAAACTGACATGATTTGCATATAGTGTTGTCTGGAATTTTGATATCTGGAAGACCACGAACTGCCTGATATTTGCATGCCTTCCTTATTTGTGAAAAGCTTAGATGCCCCAACCTCCAGTGCCATAACCAATGTTCATCATCCTTGCTCAAATAGCATTGTTGTTGTACTTCTTCAAATATGTATAGATTATTTGGAGTTCTTCTACCTTTGATCACTGTTTTCCCTGTATCAAGATCCCGAACGCTACATCCATTTGATCGAAATATTACCTCGGTTCCTTGATCGCACATCTGACTGACACTCAGAAGGTTATGCTTCAAGCCATCAACATACAAAACATTTCCAGCTTTGACCTTTTCTTTTAACTGAGTTGTGCCTTTTCCTTTTATAGATGCTGGAGTATCATCTCCAAAAGAAACTTTCTTTCCCTTTTCTAAAGCAGAATATGATTCAAGTTTTTCTTTATCACCTGTCATATGCTTCGAACATCCACTGTCGATGTACCATAGATTTTCCTGTCCCTCTGCATAAAATGCTATCCCACATCTTTCTGATTGTGGTTCCTTTATTCTCCATGTTCTGGTGCTTGAGGCTTGTTCCTTTCTCTGCTGAAATCTGCTCCTGCATTCAGAATCTTCATGACTGAAGTTATTACAAATAGAACATTCAATTTCATTTTCAAGAGCCGAAAAGTTGTTATAGGTCCTTTTTGTAATCCCAGTCATACTTCTTTGTTTTTGAGCTTCTCTAGTCATGATTGTTTTATATGCAACACATTGAACTGCTTTGTGACCAAAGTTATGGCAAGAGAAACATTGGCCATTGAAGAAACTTCTGCAGTTATCAAATCTACCACCCAAATGATTGTAATTCTTATTGTCATCCATTCTTGAAGCAAATTGAGAAGATTTTACCTGTGGCTGGTTGTAGCTTTTGTTCACCCTTAAGACAGATTGCCCCTGGTTTACCTGGTAGTCTTTGTTAGTTCTTGATGTAATTCGTCCCTGCTTTACCTGGTGATCTCCATTGTGATTTTTCTCATTCCTTCTTGCTGCATCAAGATAACTCTTTGAGGTGGATGCTTGAGATGTTTCTCCATTATACCCCAAACCTGTCTTGTTTAGCGGAGAACGATGTACATTGATGATCTCATCCAGAGTTTCAGATCCTTTGACAAACTTAAGATTAATAGTCTTTGTTTTCTCAATTTCTTTTCTAAGGCCAACAATTTCACATTCTAACTTTTCAAGAAATTTTTCTTTTTCATCAATTTGAAATTGTAGAGTATCAATGATCACATTCTTTTCTTCTATGCATGTCTTGAGTCTAGAAATCTCTTCATAAAAACTATCCACATCTATAGCATCCATGTAATCATCATCTTCAAAGGCCATTAAAAGTTTATAGTCATTACCTCGTTCATCTTCATCACTATTTGATAGACCATCACTGTCTTCATGAGTGTAGTAGCTTTTCTTATTTGCATTCTGTTTCTTGTTCCATCTAATAGGTTCCTTTCCCTTGTCGATCTTATCCTTATGAGGACATTTGGCAGCATAGTGACCTACTCTTCCCATGCAAAGCATTTGAAGGGTAACTTACCTCTGAACCGTCCAGCACCCCGTTGAAGATTTCTGACAAAATTTGATTCTTCTTCTTCTTCTGACCCATGTCCTGATTCATAGTACTCTCCTTTACCTGAAGCCTTGAAGGCAACTTCTTTCCTGTCAGATGGACCTCCTTTTCTCATTTCATAAGCAGTTAGAATTCCATGTAGTTGTGACATTTTAAGATGTTGTAGATTCTCCTTTTCTTCTATAGCAGAAACTTTAGATTCAAACCTAGGTGACAAAGATCTTAGAACTTTTTCAACCACAACAGCCTCTTTTATTTCTTCACCCAAATTTTTCATACAATTAACAATCTCATCCACATGAAGAAAATAGTTAGCCACACTTTCATCATTATACATCTTGAGATTTTCATATTGAATCCTGAGGGTTTGAAGTTTTGCACGTTTTACCTGATCATCTCCTTCATAGCTCAAAACAATCTTGTCCCATATTTCTTTTGCAGATTTATACTGCATAACTTTCACAAATTATGATTGAGATAGACATCCAAGAAGAGTATTGACTGCCTTTGCATTTGTTTCATATTTCTTCTTCTCAGCTGGATCTGTAGGAGTAGCTGATGGAAAAGTATACCCTGTTTCTACGATGTCCCAGACTTCTGTACCCAAAGATTGAAGATAGGCAGTAACTCTTACCTTCCAATACACGAATTTTGTCCCATCAAAAATCAGTGGCCTGATTAATGCTTCCCTCTCGTAGTTGCTCATGATGATAGATCTTCCTTCAAGCGATCAAGCTCCTTCAGAAGGACCTGCTCTGATACCAATTGTTGGAAATAATACTGAGAGGGGGGGGTGAATCAGTATTATCTAATTCTTTTTCAATATATTTATACTTTGAATTATTGTATGTCAGTACCATAAAATAATGAGCATGAACAAGAAAAATAGATAGTCACACCAAAGAACACCAGATATAAGGTGGAAACCCAATGTGGGTGAAAACCACCTGCTGCAATATGTCTCTATCTTCTTTCAATTAGAAACTCCTTTTACAATGATTTTGTACTGGTGCAGTCCTTTACCAATACGCAGGCTGCAACCTGCAGAGAGCTACAACTCTCTCTCCTGGAAGGGAGTTACAACCCCTACTTCTTTTCTTTCAAGGACCACTTTTCATAAATTTTCAAACTGGATCCATGAACATCAATCAATCATCAAGTATATCTGCATCAAACAATCTCCTTTTCCCAATTAGCACTGAATCAAGTAAACACTTCTTTGACAGCTGTACCCAAAACACAGTAACAGTAACCACACACCAAATTCTGAACCTAGAATACTGCAGCAATAGACAGAGGCAGCTAGATCATAATTTAAAGATATATGCTACTTCAACAACCTGAAACCTGCGTGCAGATCTATAAAGAATAATTCCTTCTTTCAAATATTCAGACACTAATTAACCCAGATTGTCAGATTTATAGATCAAGCATGCGCCTCATATAACAGATCAAAATCATACAAAGATACTATTATTCAAGCATAAAGATTATGACCCATCAATAGAACTTATCCTTCTTTATGCGTTAAGGTTCGTCCTTCATTCAGATCCAGGTCTGCACCATAACCCAATCACAAATATTTCAGATCTAGCACTTATTAGATATTCAATTCATTCGATGATACTTTGCCAAATGACCTTCTTCCTCTTATATAGTCTTAGGCCTTCCACAATACCACGGTCCAAAACCATAGGATCAAAAAACTGTTGGACTAATACCATGAACCAACCATGAAAGTGCGTGAGATCAACACTTTTGGATGCAATACCACGAACCAAAACCATAGGATCAAAAACTATCGGACTAATACCATGAATCAACCATGAAAGTGCATGAGATCAACACTTTTGGATGCAATACCACGGACCAAAACCATAGCATCAAAAACTGTTGGACTAATACCATGAGCCAACCATGAAAGTGCGTGAACGTTTCTCTTCATGAAAGGAACTTTTCTCTGCATGAAAGTGTATGAACTTTTCTCTACATGAAATAAACTTTTCTCTGCATAAAAGTGTGTGAACTTTTCTCTAAAATTTTCTCTGCATAAAAGTGCGTGAACTTTTCTCTACATGAAATAAACTTTTCTCTACATAAAAGTGCATGAACTTTTCTCTAAACTTTTCTCTGCATAAAAGTGCGTGAACTTTTCTCTACATGAAATAAACTTTTCTCTGCATAAAGGTGCGTGAACTTTTCTCTACATGAAAGAAACTTTTATCTTCATGAAAGTGCGTGAACTTTGCTGCACTATAATTTATCATCTGAGATGAGTGGGTTTCCATCAAGTACAACATATGTATCATAATGCCAACATCCTTCTTAGCTTACTTGAGGGACATATTTTTGTATCGTTGTCACCGTAAAAATACCGAGTGTTGGAAATAATACTGAGAGGGGGGTGAATCAATATTATCAAGTCAATAATTTTTCATTTCCATAATCAGATTCATATACGCTACTTCAGTTAATGGAACTCGCGTGTATACGCAACTGTGTTTAAGGCAACTAGCGTATATCCTACAAAGTTATGATTCAGTTGATTCATCATAGGTTGATCTTTAATCAATGCATCAGAAACATATAAACAGTAACCAGGTGCAGTAAAAACAGAATAGACAATCACACACATGAACACAAGATATAAGGTGGAAACCCAATGTGGGTGAAAACCACCTGCTGCAATTGTCTCTATCTTCTTTTTAAATTAGAAACTTCTTTTTACAATTTTTGTATTGGTGCAGTCTTATACCAGTATGCAGGCTTCTACCTGCAGAAGGCTACAACCTTCTCTCATTCTCCAGCTTCTTCTGGAAGGGATCTACAACCCCCTAGCTCTTGTACTAGCTGATATCTTTACTAGAACATAGGTGCCGGCCTACAGAAGGCTACAACCTTCTCTTTTCTTCCAGGGACCATGTTTCATAAATTTTCAAATTGGATCCATCAATAGCATCATTCAATCATAAAATCAACCAATCTCCTTTGCACCAACCACAACTGAATCAACCAATTACTTTGACAACCCTTCAATCTGATCTTTTAGTATGTTGTAACCAGAATACAATAACCAAAACCCAGAACACTGCAACAACAAATAGAAGCAGCTAAAACATATTTTATGAGGCATACGCTACTTCAATGTGTTGAACCTGTGCGCATACGCACTTTTCTCAAGACAAACCTGCTTACAGATTTGCAAATCAAATTTAAGATGTATATGTTGTTTTGATATGCAGAACCAGTGTGTATATGCATCTTTTCTAAAGTGAACGTGCGTATAAATCTGTAAATGATGATTTAAACTTTACAAAAATTCCAGACTTCAGTTATACCCAGATCATCATATTTACATACTACAACATGCGCTAGTTATTCAGATAAATGATCAAATCACATAAAGATACTTCACTTCAAGCCTTAATATCTTTACCCATTATTAGATCTTATCCTTTATCAAGTGCTAAGTTTCATCATTGGTTCAGATCCAGCTATGCACCATAACCCAATAACCTGTATACTAGATCTTGCTCTTCATCAGATATTCAATACTTGAGTGCCTTTGCCTAATGATCTTCTCCTCCTTTTCTAGTCTTAGGCCTTACTTAATACCATGGACCAAAAACCACTTAGGACCAATACCTTGGACCAAATACCTGGGGTCAACACTTCGAACTAGATACTTTGGACCAATACCATGGATTGACAAAATACCATGGACCAAAACTTAGTTTTCCAACATGTACACGCCTTTCCTTCTGTGAAATTGTGTGTGTACATTATACGACCCTTTTGGTCTGCTAACCCGTGTGTACACATGGCTTGGTCAGTGGGGAACCTGCATATACCTCTCTTTTCTTCATTCTGTGAGTCTGAACTATGATCTGTCATATGAGTGAGTTGCCATCAAGGACAATACCTGTGTCATAATGCCAACAATCTCCCCCTTTGGACTTGATGGCAACCCCAAGTCACTCTCCCCTTTTGTCATCAAGGGCAAAGGGTTACGCTCCCCCTGAGTACATGCTGAATTCTCTGATATGCTGAAGTGTGCTGATTGAGCTCCATGATTGAGTCCATGCTCCCCCTAAATATAAGCAAGGTCTACAAAAAGATGTTCTAAAAGAAGAACATGACTCTATGCATACATCATAAATGACATTCCTATCACCAATAACTCATACATACATCCATCTCCCAACCAAGTGGGGATATACCAATTTTGACTCATCCACCCAACCAAGTGGGGATATATCAATTGTTTATACATGTCAAAACAAGAACATTACATCATCCATCCCATGCATAGTGGGGTAACAAAATAGGTCATTTCATGACCTTTACATTAAAATATATACATGACATATATAACAAAGACCAAATATCTGAGACAAGACCATGATAGTCATCAACAACTATCATCAGCACCATCTGTCAATCAACATCTAGATCAACAACCATGATCTCCCCCTGAACCTGTTCCACCTGACTCAAAAAAAACTATGTGAATTTGTACCAAGATCTTCTAATATAATACCTACAATGCATTATTAGAAGTATATGCTCCCCCTGAACCTGTGCCATATGATCACTGTCAAATCTAACCGTTTCATATAGTAGAAGAGTTATCAAGGAATTATCATCAATCAGATATACATCAAGTTATCAACAACTTATGAGAGCCAACATATTTCCACATGTCATCCACACATTGTAACCATCATCAAGCAGAGCAGATAATTCACGTAACCATATCAAACCCCTTTCATCCTGAGTCTGACCCACTACATTTCCTCAAACCAACATATGTGCCATTGTATCCACAGAAACCAGCGTATGTACGCGACTATGCTTCATGAAACTCGCATATAACCACATTTCTCTGAAATAGATAAGTTTTAACAGCAAGATGATGCATCAACTACTACTAGCTTCTGTCTGAGATATTCAAATGTCTCTTTGGGAAATGGTTTGGTGAATATATCAGCAACCTGTTCTTTGGAGGGAACATACTCCAACTTGACCTTTTGTTCAAGCACTTGTTTATGTAGAAAATGATATTTGATGGGTATGTGCTTGGTCTTGGAATGCATGACTTGATTCTTTGAAATACTGATGGCACTTGTATTATCACATAGAATGGGGATGGGTGGAGTACATGTGATCTGAATGTCTTGCAATGTTTGCATCATCCAAAGGAGTTGTGTGCAGTAAGATGCAGCAGCCACATATTCTGCTTTAGCTGTAGATAATGCAATTGAACTTTATTTCTTGCTGAACCAAGACACTAATCTAGAACCCATATAGAATGCACCACCACTAGTGCCTTTTTTGTCATCAACGCTTCCTACCCAATCTACATATGTATATGCATGAAGTGTAAGATTTGTATCTCTAGGATACCATAAACCAAAATTCTGTTTCCCTTGAAGATATTTGAAAATGCTTTTGACTGTCTGAAGGTGTGATTCCTTTGGATTTGCTTGGAATCTTCCAACTATTCCTACTACATGCATGATGTCTGGTCAGGTACCTATTAGATAAAGTAGACTGCCAGTCATGGATCTATAGGTTGGTTGATGTACTATTATTGATTCATCATTTGAACTGAGATGGCATCCTATTACCATTAGGGTACAAACTGGTTTAGAATCTTCCATGCCGTATTTTTTTAAGATCTGTCTGAGATATTTGGTTTATGACAGAAAAATACCATCTTTATTTTGTTGAACTTGTAGACCAAGAAAATATGTAAGCTCACCAAGAAGGGACATTTCAAATTCCTATTGCATTATCGAAACAAAATTCTGACTCATGGCTTCTGCATTGCTAACAAAAATGACATCATTAACATACACAACAAGTATTAGCAATTTATTATTGTCAATCTTTGTATATAGATTGCTATCAGCTGATCCTTTTGAAAAACCTTCTTGATGGAGATATTTTTCAAGACGGTAATACCAGGCCCTTAGAGCTTCTTTTAGACCATGGAGAGCTTTTCTGAGTCTACATACAAGTTTTGCATCATTTCCAAGAATGAATCCATCTGGTTGCTCAATATTTACTTCTTCTTCTAAGTCTCCATTAAGAAAGGCATATTTTACATCCATTTGGTATACTTTGAATTTCTGAAAACTAGAAAGAGCAAGGAACAATCTTATGGCTTCAAGTCTAGCAACAGGTGCAAAAGTTTCTTCAAAATCTATACCTTCTTGTTGAGCATATCCTTTACAAACAAGTTTGGCCTTGTTTCTAATAACTTCTCCATTTTCATTCAGCTTGTTTTTGAATATCCATTTAGTTCCTATGATATTCTTATCATGAGGTCTAGGAACTAATTCCCAAGTATTATTCTTTTCAATTTGGTTAAATTCTTCATTCATGGCCCTGACCCAACATTCATCTTTGCATGCTTCATTTACATTTTGACGTTTGGTTGAGGAAAGAAATGCTAAATAGCTTTAAGCTTCTGTAATAGCTCTTCTTATCTGCACACCTTCCTCTTTCTGTCCCAAAATTTGAGTCTCTAGATGATTTTTCTGAACATACCTAGATGGAGTCTTTTCTTATACCGTTATCTGTTCTTCTGGTGCTTCATTGGTTTCTTCTTTAGAATTAGTCTGATTTGATGTGGGAGGATAATCCTCATCTTCTTCACAATCTTCAGGTTTTACTTGCTTTGGATTTTTTCATGCTTCATCAACCACAACATCAATACTTTCAATAATTTTCCCAAGTCTTTTATTATAACATTTATATCCTTTACTTCGGGAAGAGTAACCAAGGAGAATGCCTTCATCTGCTTTAGGTTCAAACTTACGAAGTTTTTTATGAGTCCTTTTGATGTAACATTTGCTTCCAAAAACTTTAAAGTATTTTACAATAGGAGTCTTACCATACCAAAGTTCAAGTGGAGTTTGAGTGTTGTTTACCCGAACATTTGCTTGGTTGAGAATAGTGATGGCAGCGAATACAGCGTCACCCCAGAAGGTTGCAGGAGTTCCAGACTCATCTAATATAGCACGAGCCATTTGTTGAATAATTCTGTTCATCCTTTCTACCACTCCATTTTGCTGAGGGGTCCTTGCAGTGGAGAATTGCCTTTTTATTCCATGTTCTTCACAAAAGTCAAAGAATTCATCCAAGGTAAATTCCCCTCCTCAATCAGATCTGAGGCATTTGATTTTGCGATCTGATTCATTTTCAACCAAGGCTTTGAAGGCTTTGAATTTTTCAAATGCTGCATCTTGATGCTTTAGAAGTCCTATCCAACAAATTCTGGAAAAATCATCAATGAACAATATAAATTATTCTTCTCCACGAGGTGACTTTTTCCTTGATGGTCCACATAAATCAGTATGAACAAGTTCAAGAGGCTTACTAGCTGATCCTTCCTTTTCAAGGAAGTGTGCTCTAGTTTTCTTACCAAATTGACATGATTTTCATATTGTATTTTCTGGGATGCTGATATCAGGAAGATCATGAACAACCTGGAATCTGCATGCTTTTCTTATTTGAGATAAGCTTATATGCCCCAATCTTCTGTGCCATAGCCAGTGTTCATCATTTTTGCTTAGATAGCATTGTTGTTGTCCTCCCTTGAGTATGTATAAGTTGTTTGGAGTTCTTATACCTTTGATCATGGTTTCTCCTGTATCAAGCTCACGAACAATACATCCATTTGATTGAAATACTTCTTCATTTCCTTGATCACACATTTGACTAACACTCAACAGGTTATGCTATAGACCATCAACATACATAACATTCCCAGCTTTAACTTTTTCTTTTAAGAGAACATAACCTTTACCTTTTATGACAGCAGGAGTGTCATTTCCAAATGAGACCTTCTTTTCCTTTTCTAAGGCATTATATGATTGAAGTTTTTCTTTGTCACCTGTCATTTGTTTTGAGCATCCATTGTCGATGTACCACTGATTTTCTTGTCCTTTTGCATACAAGGCTATACCACATCTTTTTGTTTCTGGTTCTTTCTTTTTCCATATTTTGGGACTTAGTGAAGTTTGCTCCTTCTGATATTTTTTCTGAAATTTACTCCTGCATTCAGATTCTTCATGACCAAATTTGTTGCAAATAGAGCATTCTATTTCATTTTCATGAAGAGAAAAGTTATTATAGGTTTATTTCATGATTCCTTTCACATTCCTTTGATTTCGTGCTTCTCTAGTCATTATGGTCTTCTAAGCAACACATTGAGTAGCTTTGTGTCCAAAGTTATGACATGAAAAACATTGGCCATTAAATAATTTCCTGCGACTATCAAATCTACTGACCTAGTGATTGTAGTTTCTATTGATATTCATTCTTGAAGCAGATTGATTATGATTTACCTAAGGTTGGTTATATCTTTTGTTCATCCTTGAAGTAAATTGAGCCTAATTTATCTGGTGATCTTCTTTATTCCTTTGCTGACAATTGTCAAATTATTCACTGCTCTTTGGTGCATCAAGATAGCTTTTAGTGGAGGTTGACGACTTTTGTGCTTGAGATGCTTCTTCAATATATCCAAGACCTGTCTTTATCAGAGTAGAATGCTGCACTCTGATTATTTCATTTAATGTTTATGATTCTTTAGCAAATCTAAGATTGAGAGCTTTTGTTTTCTCAATATCCTTTCTTAGACCCACAATTTCACATTCTAGTTTTTCATTGTGTTTTTCTCTTTCAGCAAGTTGGAATGTCAAAGTATCTATAATCACATTCTTTTCTTCTAAACAGATTTTGAATTTAGAGATTTCTTCATAAAGGTCATCTTCATCTAAAGCATCCAAGAAATCATCATCTTCAAAATCCATCAGAAGTCTATATTCATTATTATTTTCATCTTCATCACTAATTGATAAACCATCGCTATCTTCATGTGTATAGTAGCTCTTCTTACTTACACTTTGTTTTCTATTCCATTTCCCTGATTCCTTACCTTTATCAAGCTTATCTTTATGAGGACAATTGGCAGCATAATGATCGACTCTTCCACAAGCAAAACATTTGAAAGGTAGTTTACCTCTGAATCTTCCAGAACCTCGTTCAAGGTTCTTGACAAAGTTTTCTTCTTCCTCTCCTTCTGAAATATGTCCTGATTCATTGAGTTATTCTCTTCTTGAAGCTTTAAATGTGGCTTCTCTCATGTCTAATGGACCTCTTCTATGGTAGATACTTTTGATTCAAACTTAGTAGACAAGGATCTTAAAACCTTTTCAACTAAAGTAACTTATTTTATCTCTTCACCCAAATTCTTCATGCAATTAACAATCTCATCTATACATAAGAAGTAATTAGCTATACTTTTGTCATTATACATTTTAAGAGTTTCATATTGAATTCTGAGAGTTTGTAGTTTTGCATGTTTTACGTGAGTGTCTCCTTCATAGCTTAGAATGATCTTGGCCCATATTTCTTTGGCAGATTTGAGCTGCATAACTTTGACAAATTTTGATTGTGACAGACTCACTAATAATGTATTGACAGCCTTGGCATTGGTTTCATATTTCTTTTTACTTGCCGCATCCGTAGGAATTGCTGATGGAAATGTGTATCCTCCTTCTACGATTTCCCAGACATTTGTTCCAAGAGATTGAAGATAGGTTGTGGTTCTTACTTTCCAATAAATGAATTCGCTCCCATCAAATATTCTTAGTCTGATGGATCCCTCTCTTTTGTGGTTACTCATGATGATGGATCTTCCTTCAAATGATCAAGCTTCTTTTGAAGGACCTACTCTGATACCAATTGTTGGAAATAATACTGAGAGGGTGGGTGAATCAATATTAGCAAGTCAATAATTTTTCATTTCCATAATCAAATTCATATATGCTACTTCAGTTAATGGAACTCACGTGTATATGCAGTTGTGCTTAAGGAAACTAGCGTATATCCTGCAAACTTATGATTCAATTGACTCATCATATGTTGATCTTTAATCAATGCATCTAAACCATATAAACAGTAACCAGGTGCAGTAAAAACAGAAAAGACAGTCACACACATGAACACAAGATATAAGGTGGAAACCCAATGTGGGTGAAAACCACCTGCTGCAATCGTCTCTATATTCCTTTTAAATTAGAAACTTCTTTTTACAATTTTTGTACTGGTATAGTCTTATACTAGTACGCAGGCTTCTACCTGCAGAAGGCTACAACCTTCTCTCATTCTCTAGCTTCTTCTGGAAGGGAGCTACAACCCCCTGGCTCTTGTACTAGTTGATATGTTTACTAGTACGTAGGTGCCGACCTACAGAAGGCTACAACCTTCTCTCTTCTTCCAGGGACCACGTTTTATAAATTTTTAGGCTGGATCCATCAATAGCATCATTCAATCATCAAATCAACCAATCTCCTTTGCACCAACCATAACTGAATCAACCAATCACTTTGAAAATCTTTCAATCTGATCTTTCAAAATGTTGTAACCAGAATACAGTAACCAAAACCCAGAACACTACAACAGCAAATAGAAGTAGCTAAAACATATTTGATGAGGTATACGCTACTTCAATGTGTTGAACCTACGTGCATATGCGCTTTTCTCAAGAAAAACCTACATACAGATCTGCAAATCAAATTTAAGATGTACATGTTGTTTTGATATGCAAAACCAACGTGTATACGCAACTTTTCTAAAGTGAACCTGCATACAAATATGTAAATGATGATTTAAACTTTACAACAATTCCATACTTCAGTTATACCCAGATCATCATATTTATAGACTACAACATGCGCTAGTTATTCAGATAAATGATCAAATCACATAAAGATACTTCACTTCAAACCTTAAGATTTTGACCCATTATTAGATCTTATCCTTTATCAAGCGCTAAGGTTCATCCTTGGTTCAGATCTAGCTATGCACCATAACCCAATAACCTATATACTATATCTTGCTCTTGATTAGATATTCAATACTTGAGTGCCTTTGCCTAATGATCTTCTCCTCCTTTTATAGTCTTAGGCCTTACTCAATACCATGGACCAAAAACCTCTTAGGACCAATACCTTGGACCAAATACCTGGGGTCAACACTTTAGATCAAATACCTTGGACCAATACCATGGATCAAAATACCATGGACCAAATACCACACACCAAAACTTAGTTTTCTAACATGTACACACCTTTCCTTCTATGAAAGTGCATGTGTACGTTATACGCCCCTTTTGGTCTGCTAAGCTGCGTGTACACGTGGCTTGGTCAGTGGGGAACCTGCATATACCTCTCTTTTCTTCATTCTGTGAGTCTGAACTCTGATCTGTCATTTGAGTGAGTTGCCATCAAGGACAACACCTGTGTCATAGGACCAAATCTGTGTCATAATGCCAACACCGAGTCGCCTATAAGAAAACTTCTTTCACTTTGATTTTGATCTCTCTATTGCTTCATTTGATTTTGTGCCAGAGAGAGTTTATTCTTTAAGAGTTGGAGAACTTTTTGTTGATGCTCGATGTGATCTTGTAGGCTTGAACCTTAGAATTTTCTCTTAAATATGGTATGATGGATGGTGGATGATATCCATAAAGTGCCATAAATAGGGTCATTTTTGCTGTAGTAAGGAAGGAAGTGTTATACCACCATTCAATGAGAGGTAATCACTTGACCCATTATGTTTGTTTATCAGATACAAAGCAACAAAGATATCCTTCCAAACATTTGTTCACTATCTCAATTTTCCCGTCAAATTGAGGATGATAAGATGAGCTATGTGCTAATTGAGTACCAACACAAGAAAATAATTCCATCCAAAAATTTCTAGTGAAAATGGGATATCTCTCACTTATAATAATCTTTGGGTTTCCATGTAGCTTTTGAATTGTTTCCATAAATGCAGTAGAAACTGTACTGCCTTTAAAAGGATGAGATAATGCACAAATGTGTGCATAGTTGGTAAATTTATCAAATACCATGACGATGACACTCTTTCCTTTAGACTTGGGTAAACCTATGATAAAATATACTGAGACCTCCTCTCAACGCTGAATTGGAATGGCTAAAGGTTGTAACAGACTCGGGGTCTTAATTTTCTCAACTTTATTTTGTTGGCAAAACAAACATTCTTCCACAAACTTCTGAATATCAGATTTAAGGCCATCCCAAAAATTTTCCTTCTTGACCCCGTGGTAATTTTTAAAAATCTCAAGTTCCCTCCTAAGGGGGGGTGTGAAATTACAAAATAATATTTTTCTTGAGTTGGTAATTCTTACAAATATATAAGTGACCTTTGTACCATAATGAATCATTTTTCCAGCAAAATGTATCAGATGTACTAGGATCTTGTGACAACTTTTGTATGAATGTCCACACCTTTTTTTCATTCTTCCATTCATCTCTTTCTTCAGTTAAACAATCAGGTTGGATAATATAAATGGCACAAAGCAATGCTTCCACATCATCATCCTTTCTTGAGAATGCATCTGCAACAACATTTTTCTTCCCTTTCTATAGATGATTTCAAAGTCATAACCAAAAATATTTGTGACCCATTTTTGCTACTCTTTTGAATACAATATTTGTTCCAAAAAGTATTTAAGACTATCATGATATGTTTTTACCTTGAAGTGTCTTCCCATTATGTAAGGTCTCCATTTATTTATTGCATGTAGTATTGCCAACATTTCCTTCTCATAAATAGGTTTGTGTAAATACTTTCATTTGATTGGACAACTTTCAAAATAAATGAGTCTTCCTTCTTACATTACAACAACACCAATTCCATTTCCTCGGGAATCACTTTCCACAATAAAGGCTTTTGGGAAGTCTGGCATAGCTAACACCAGTGCTTGGCACATTTCCTCTTTAAGATGTTCAAAGGCCTTAGTTTATTTTGGAGTCCAAGAAAATGAATAATTCTTCAATAATGTGTTATAGGTGCTACTATTCTCCCATAATCCTTAACAAACTTGCAATAATACCTGTCAACCCAAGAAATCCTCGAATATGCTTTATGGTTGTGGGGATTTTCCATTCCTTAATGGATTTAATTTTATTAGGGTCTAACTTAATACCCTCATGAGATACAATATGACCCAAGTATTCCATCTCTTGTACTCCAAAGAAACATTTGGAGTTTTTTTCATATAATTGTTTCTCCTCCAATATTTTGAGCACCCTGTCAACATGTTGAATATGATCCTTCCAAGACTTGTTGTAGATTAGTATATCATCAAAAAATACTAACACAAATTTTCTAAGGGTGGGTTTGAAAATGGAATGCATCAAACCTTGAAATGTGGAAGGTGCATTAGTAAAGCCAAAAGGCATGACCAAAAATTCATAATGACCCTCATGAGTTCTAAATTTCGTTTTCAGAATGTCTTCAATCTTCATTCTAATTTGATGATATCCTAAATGAAGATCCATCTCGGTGAAGTAAATTTCTCCATGTAATTCATCCAACAATTCTTCAATGACAAGAATGGAAAATTTATCATTAATAGTGAGCTTCTTGTGTTCACTATAATATGGACACATGCACCATGATCCATCCTTTTTGTGCACCAATACTATTGGAGCAGAGAAAGAACTTTCACTAGGTTGAATTGTACAAGCCTCTAGCATTTCCATGACCATATGTTCAATTTCACTCTTTCAGGCATAGGGATATCTATAAGGTTTGATGTTTGGAGGAACACTTCCTATAATCAAATGAATAGCATGATCATCATCAAAAATAGGTGGTAGTTCTTTGAGAGTCTCAAATACCTTGGAATGATAGTCTAATAAGTTTTGTAGATAGTGAGAAATATATGATTTCGATTTTTGAACCTCTAGTGAGCATAATTGTGAAATTATGGCCTATTTTTCTTTCTTCAAAACATTTTTCATGCCATTAGAGTTTATTATTTTTCCTGATTTCCCTTTGATACCCCTTAATTCAACTTCCTTCCCTTCCCCAAAACAATTCAAGAAACGTTCTTGGAAATTAAAAGGTATCATCACCAAAGATTGTAACCATTAGACTCCTAGTACAACATCAACACCACCCATTTGAATTGAAAGCATTGGAACATTCAATACATATTCACCGATGGTTAGCTTGATATTATCGCACTTTCTAGAGAAATTTATAGTTCCTCCATTTGCATCCATCACTTGGCACTCTGGTGCTAGATATAGGAAGCAATTCAATTCCTTCGCTATCTTACAATGAATAAAATTACGAGTGCTACCTGAATCAATCAATACTATTGACTTTTTCTTATTGATATATAATTCTATATTGAGAGTTTGAGGAATGGTAATTCCTATCAATGCATTACAATATATGGTCAGATTCATTTTTTTTTTCACTAGGGTTGCTTCGTTGTGTATATCCTCCTCTTTTAATGTTTCTTGTTCCTTTGCTTCCTCTTGTTCACAATCTATGTAGAATAATTTCTTCTCATCACACTTATGAACTTCAGTGCATTTTCTATTACAACTATAACAAATCCATTTCTCTCTTTCTTCCTCCAATTTTTATAGCGTCATCCTTGTAGGTTTTGGAAGGCTAGGAGTAGAAACACTTCCATATTTATAATTGTTAGTGGTAGACTTCTTTGTTGCCATAATTTTGTTTTTAAATTTTCTTGCCACCTTGAATGCTAATGCAGGAGCATCCGAACTTAGCCAAAAATTTGATTGTATGTTCACATGTTGTGGCTAACATGAAGTGAATTTCATTGACCTGAGTGGTCAAACCAATTCTTAGTAGAGAGGGTTGGATCTCTCGAATTTATATTTACTTCAATTATAGTAATAATTAGATCACTGTATTATTTTTAGAATAGGTGATAAGTTGTTCGGACAGGTGTGTATGAAAGCTTGAGAATAGGAATTTAATTGTTGAACTGATAAGAATAGAGATTGAGTTTTCAATGAAGTTAGGATAGAATTTGATCCATAAAAGAGGAAGAAATGAAACAATAAGAGAGAGAGAGAGCAGTAGAGAGAGAGAGAGGGAGATAGGACTTGATAGTAAAAGAAACATAAGTCAGAAAAATTGATGTAATCAAGCTAAGAGGGCCAAGACTCTATAATTCCCATTTGATTGAATAATTGATTTAAGTGTGGTGTTATGTATTATTCTGATGCAGAAGTTCCTTCATATCTGTGTATTCATGTTTATAACCTAACAAGGTAGTATTATTTCATTTATGCATTTTATTGATAATCGCAGTTAATTAGCATTAAGGGTTTTATTTCCAGTTTAAGTACTAAACCCTTTTCCATTATAAAAATATTTCTTTCAAAGTTCCATAGCGGGAATGTGGGTAGTATTCAAAACAGGAAATGTTATATCGCATGGAAAATAAATGGTAAGTGGTATTTTTCTAAATCACGCGATTAACCTAAGGTGTTGACACGTAGCACTGAGAAACCACTTATCCCGCGTGCTCTCGACCTGATATCAATTGTGCTAGAAATTGCATGATATTGCACGATATCCGTTGGATCTGGGTAAGCGAGATCAAGGATGGAGATTAAGGATCTTGGGGAGAAGAGAAAGAAAGTCAACGTGTGACTGGAAGAGATTGGTCAAGTAAGTGAGACCCTCAGTAAGAATCCACACGCATAATTTGATTATAGTGTGATTCATTTTAATTTAGGTCAAACTCTATTTTAGTTGTTGGTTGGCACATCATTTATCACTAATAAGGACATCATTTGGTATCAGAGCCCAAGGATTAAGTTTTGCTATAGAAAACATGCCACCTAGGAGAGGAGCTAGCATAGGTTGAGGAAGACCTGTAGCCAATGCAGTTTTGCTAGAAGAGATTCGGAACCTACGTATAAGGATGGAGACAATGGAAACTGCCCAAAGAAGAGCACATAATGAAGGACATGCCACTGCTGCAGAGGAATATTCTGAGGAATAAGAAGAGGATGAAAGAGAAGCTACCAAAGTTCTCCAAATGTTGGCCAAAGTAAGTGGAAGACTGAAGGTGGAGATTCCTTTGTATGACGGGAACCTCAATGTAGAATATTTGATAGATTGAGTTAGTTCATTACACAAGTATTTCAACTATGAGGAGGTTGATGATAAAAAGAAGGTGAAATTTGCAGTTACCATATTGAAGGGTCATGTAGCTATCTGGTGGGATGAACTACAAACATCCAAAGAGAGAAAGGGGAAGCCCAAGATCAAATAGTGGGACAAAATGCTGAGTAGATTGAAAGGTAAATTCATGCCAAAAGATTATCAACTAAATCTTTTCAGATAATTACAAAATTTGAGGCAAAAAGTAATGCATGTCAAAGAATATACATAAGAGTTGTATAAGCTTAGCATGAGAGCAGGACATGTAGAGGATGATGTAGAAAAGGTAGCCATATACATCAAGAGCTTGAGATATGACATACAGGATGAAATTAGTTTGTTAGGTCTGAAGACAATTGAAGATGCCCATCAAGAAACTTTAAAGGTAGAGAAGAAGATGTTGAAGAAGAAAAATCAGAGGAATAGAGGAAAAAGTCTAGCAGGAGGTAGAGGAGCTACCAGATCAAGATTCCAGCACCCTCAGGGTGAAGCAGGAGATTCAAGTAGTAGACTGACATAGAGAGGATACTTTGGTAGAGGGAAATTTGCACCTAGAGGAAGAGGCCAAGGAAGAGAAGTTCAGTGTTACACATGTAAGGGATGGGGACATGGATCATGGGACTGTCCTCATAATAAAGCAACAAATCAACAGAATGTGAATGTGGCTGAGGAAAAGGAAGAAAATCCTCAAATTGCAAGTAAGGAAGAATCACCCGAAGTAGGAGAATCCTTGTTATTGAAAAGGGTATTGCTTAAAGTAGAAAAAGAGATAGGAGAACTAGATCAAAGAAAGAATCTATTCAGGACTACATGCAAGACCAAAGGAAAATGTTGTAAAGTGATAATTGACTATGGAAGTATTGATAACCTTGTTTCTACAGAAATGGTGGACAAGTTAGCATCAGTGAAAACAATACACCCTACTCCTTACAAAGTATCATGGCTGCGAAAAGGACATCAACGTATTGTGACAGAACAATGCAAGATAGAGATCTAGATTGGTACTTATAGGGATATGATATTATGTGATGTGATGCCGATGGATGTATGTCATATATTGTTGGGAAGGCCTTGACAGTTTGATCAAAAAGCTATACATGATGGGAGAAGAAACACTTACACTATAGAGAAGGATGGGAATAAACACACATTGCTACCATTGAAGGATGAAGCAGGCAAAGAAGTGCCTGGAAACATTGTTATGCTAATAAGTGGGAAAGAATTGCTACAAGAAGTCAAGAAGGATGAAAAGATACATTTTGTTGTCATAAGGAGACCTAAGGTAATTTTGACTTCCACAGACTTAGATGATTTATCTGAAGAAATAAAATCTTTGTTGAATGATTTTGATGATATTATTGTGGATGAGTTTCCAAATGCGTTACCACCAATCAGGATTATTAGTCATCACATTGATCTAATACCTAGAGAAAGTTTTCCAAATAAAGCAGCATACAGGTTAACTACTCAAGAAAATGCAGAAGTTGGGAAACAAGTACAGGAACTGATGGATAAGGGATTAATCAGAGAGAGCCTTAGTCCATGTGTTGTACCAACAGTACTCAGTCCAAAGAAAGGTGGTGAATGGTGCATGTGTACTGATTCCAGAGTCATAAACAAGATTACTATCAGGTAGAGATTTCCTTTACCACGCATGGATGATTTGATGGATTGTTTAAGTGGGTCAAAGTATTTTACTAAAATAGATCTGAAGAGTGGATACCATCAAATAAGGATTAGAGAAGGAGATGAATGGAAGACTGAATTTACAACAAAAAGTGGGTTGTATGAGTGGTTAGTGATGCCTTTTGGACTCACAAATGCACCCAACACATTCATGAGATTGATGAATGAAGTCTTGAAGGAATATGTAGACAAATTTGTCATTGTTTACCTTGATGATATTTTAGTTTTCAGTCGAAGAAAAGAGGAATATCTGGAGCATATTATGTTGGTTCTGAAAACTTTACAGAAAGAAAAACTGCTAATAAATCTGAAGAAATGTAGTTTTATGAAAGAAGAGTTAATTTATTTAGGATTTGTAGTTTCGAAAGAAGGTCTGAAAATGGATCTAGAGAAAGTCCGAGCAATTTGGAACTGGCCTATTCCAAGAAACATATTTGAGGTAGGAAGCTTTCATGGTCTTGCAAGCTTTTATAGAAAATTTATCAGAATTTTAGTCAGATTTGTGCACCAATTATTGAAACAATCAAAGTGACTAATTAGCCATTCAAGTGGATAGAAGTAGCAGACCGAAATTTCAAGTTGTTGAAGGAGAAAATTATAGGAAAGCCAGTTTTAGGTCTGCCTGGTTTTGGAAAAAAATTCCAAGTTGAAACTAATGCTAGTGGAGTTGCAATTGGAGCAGTTTTAAGTTAGGAACAGAGACCAATATCATACTTTAGTGAGAAACTAAATGAAGCTAAGAAGAAATATTCCTCTTATGACAAAGAATTTTATTTTATTGTGCAAGCTTTAAAAAATGGAGACATTATTTGTTACCAAAGGTGTTTGTATTGTATTCAGATAACCATGCATTACAGTTCATAAATAACCAGCCAAAATTGAACCAGAAGCATGCTAAGTGTGTAGAGTTTTTGCAGAGTTTTACTTTTGTGATTAAACATACAAGTGGTAAGTTGAACAAAGTTGTTGATGCTTTGAGCAGAGTAAATTTCATTTTGAAAGAATTAAAAGTTTGGGTTGTAGGATTTGAAGAAATGATTGATATGTAAAAAGATGATGCAGTATTCAAAGATATTTATGTAGTTGTACAAAATCTAGCAGTTCATAATAGAAGCCAATGGTTGGATTATATTATCCAAGGAGGTTTACTATTCAAAAGTAACAAACTGTGTATTCCCAAATATTCTATGAGGGAAAACATAATCAAGGAGAAACACATTGGAGGGTTATCTAGATACTTTGGACAAGACAAAACCTTTGCTCAGGTAAATTCTTTTTACTACTGGCCAAAGATGCAAACTGGTGTTAAGAAATTTGTTGAGAAGTACAAGATTTGTCAGCATGCTACGGGGAGAAGCCAAATACAGGATTGTACCAGCCATTACCAATACCAGATCGACCATGGGATGCAGTTAGTATGGATTTTGTTTTGGGATTACCTAGAACTCAAAGAGGAAATGATTCCATTTATGTTGTGGTAGATATTTTTTCTAAAATGGCACATTTCATTACATGCAAAAAGACTAGTGATGCAACACATATTGCTAATCTATTTTCTTTAGAAGTTGTAAGGTTACATGGATTGCCTATAAGTATTGTGTTTGATAGGGATACAAATGTAGAATTTTGTAGAAAATTTTCTACAAATTAGCTAGATCTGATCCCATGTAGAAATTTTTCTACAAATTCACTAGCTCTAATACCATGTAGAAATTCCCACTATAGATCACCTGGTAATGAAATGTACTAAAGCAAAACACTTGATCTACTTCTACAAACAATTTAGCAGAAGCTTAATCAACCATGAGCAACATCAATAAGAACACATATAACTGATATGGAGAAATCAAACACACATAACACAGAAGATATAACCAGGGGAAAGCACCAACCTAAAACCCCATCTCTGTATTATCATACAAGTGGAAATATGTCTGGATTACACAAAGCCTTAGCTCGGAAGCTATCCAGCTCTCAGTACAATCCCTCTGCTGCTCATAGACAGTCAAAGGCTTCTCACAAACCTTCTCCTCTACCCTCCAAGCCTCCTATTTCTATGCACAGTTTTTCATGGGTCCTCTAGTTGCAACCTGTGTGATTCTCACCTCACACACAACACTGACCTCTGAAATAACTGCACAAACCTGAAGGAGATAAATCCTCATCATGGATGAGCTTCCTTTATAGGAAAAATATTCATCCAACTCATAGTACACTATCCCACATCTGATCTCAATTGGGTCTTTATCTGAACTGACATGCATGAGTTATTTAAGCTATAATATTCAGTTATCTGAAAATACCTATTGTTACATGCATGGAAGCATTAACAAACTGAATCTCATTAATTTAACAACTTGTTAAATTAATCTAACCGGACTTGGCTCAGTTAACTGAGCCAACTAATCCTATCCCTTTAACTGATGGATAAATTCACCAATTAATAGATAAACTGTTACATGTCCTCACATAGACTTCAAGTTTGTTTTTCCTTAACTTATTAACTCATGGAGATTAATTAAAGAATATTTTAGCCTACTGTTAAGACCAAATTCGTTTTTACTTCCTATAGATAGACTAGGGACTGCTATAAATACAAAGGGACCCAGAAATGCTATTTTTATAAGTTTCTATTTTTAGCAGTTTCACCTCTCACCCAATGTGGCCAATGACCTCACTGGAAAAACTGCTATTTTTAGACATGCTATTTTTAACATTTCTTGTTGCACATTTTTCAACAGTCCCTCTCAACAAGAAAGGCTTTCTCTCGAACCTGATCCTATAACTCTGGAATGTTCTACATGCAACATGTCTACCCGGTCCACTTGCTCCAACAACACTTGGAACAAAAACACTCCCAACTAACCACTCTGTTGGGCTAGGAACATACTGTGATGCTGAAGCTCTACCTATCACTTACAAGTTCTCCCTCTCTGACATCTGTGCTACTGCAACATCTCCATGCATCTCGCACCATTGCACACCTCTCTGTGCCACCTAGGACTCTGCAAAACACGTGTACCTCTCGCATTGCTACAGCCTGCTAGCTATGCGTTGTCCTGGGATTCCCTGCATTATCGCTCTCTCTGTCACTCCATTCGCATCTGTCTCTACCCAATCAGTCAGTTCTTTCTACTCCACATCGGGGCTCCTGTAGCAAGGTCTCATCCAAGAGGTTGGGTACCTCAAGGATCCTACCCCTCCTCCTTGGGACGATCAATCTATATTGCCCCACCTCCCACCTAGAGGCATGGCTGCATGTGATCCCTCAACCCACCTGGCTTGAAGTTTCCCCCTATTGGAGGTCTCTGCATAAGTAGATGTCTCTACTCGATCTCCTCTCAGCTTCCCCTATTGTGGCTGCTCCACAACCTCCTAAAGCTGCTGCACCAATCGTGGCTCCTCCACAATTATCTGAGACTTCTTCTGGCACTACATGTTGAGAGGTAATATACTATCCCTCTCAACCACCAAGTCTCTAACCTTTGCCTTCCTCCTCAAGGCATTGCATGCATCTTGTACCTCAAGTGCATACAGGTTTTTCGCTAGCACACCAATCTAATTCCACTTTCCCGCCATCACGAAATTTTCTAGAAAAAGGAGCTGATTTTAAATCAGTGATATCTCCCTCATCCGAACTCCGATTCAACTGTTTTTTTTTATTTTTTATTTTGGGTATTTTTCTACAAGGAATCCAAAAATGTTATTTATTTCTAAAAATTTTGTACAGAAATTGTCAGGTCTGCTCTGCAAACTCTCGACCCAAAACTCAAAACTCTGAAATCTCCTCTCAGTATAATGTTCTTGCTTGATCACCTGTGCTCTGATACCATGTAGAATTTTGTAGAATTTTTCTACAAATCAGCTAGCTCTGATACCATGTAGAACTTTTTCTACAAATTAGCTAGCTCTGATACCATGTAGAAATTCCCACTGTAGATCACCTGGTAATGCAATGTACTAAAATAGAACACTTGATCTACTTCTACAAACAATTTAGCAGAAGCTTAATCAACCATGAGCAACATCAATAAGAACACATATAACAGATATGGAGAAATCAAACACACATAACACAGAAGATATAACCAGGGGAAAGCACCAACCTAAAACCCCATCTCTGTATTATCATACAAGTGGAAATATGTCCGGATTACACAAAGCCTTAGCTCGAAAGCTATCCAGATCTCTGTACAATCCCTCTGCTACTCATAGACAGTCAAAGGCTTCTCACAAACCTTCTCCTCTGCCCTCCAGGCCTCCTATTTCTATGCACATTTTTTCATGGGTCCTCCAGGGGAAACCTGTGTGATTCTCACCTCACACACGACACTGACCTCTAAAATAACTGCACAAACCTGAAGGAGATAAATCCTCATCATGGATAAGCTTCCTTTATAGGAAAAATATTCATCCAACTCATAGTACACTATCATACATCTGATCTCAACTGGGTCTTTGTCTGAACTAACATGCATGAGTTATTTAAGCTATAATATTCAGTTATCTGAATATACCTGTTGTTACATGCATGCAAGCATTAACAAACTGAATCTCTTAAATTTAACAACTTGTTAGATTAATCTAACTAGACTTGACTCAGTTAACTAAGCCAACTAATTACAACTCATCCTTATCTCTTTAACTGATGGATAAATTCATCAATTAATAGATGAACTGTTGCATGTCCTCACATAGACTTCAAGTTTGTTTTTCCTTAACTAATTAACTCATGGAGATTAATTAATTAATATTTTAAACTGATGTTAAGACCAAATTCGTTTTTACTTCCTATAGATAGATTAGGGACTGCTATAAATACAAAGGGACCCAGAAATGCTATTTTTAGAAGTTTCTATGTTTAGCAGTTTCACCTCTCACCCAATGTGGCCAATGACCTCACTGGAAAAACTGCTATTTTTAGACATGCTATTTTTAAAATTTCTTGTTGCACATTTTTCAACACTCCCTCTCAACAAGAAAGGCTTTCTCTCAAACCCGATCCTGTAACTCTAGAATGTTCTGCATGCAACACATCTACCTAGTCCACTTGCTCCAACAACACTTGGAACAAAAACACTCCCAACTGACCACTCTTTTGGGCTAGGAACATGTTCTGATGCTGAAGCTCTACCTATCACTTACAAGTGCTCCCTCTCTAACATCTGCGCTACTGCAACATCTCCATGCATCTCGCACCATTGCACACCTCTCTGTGCCACCTAGCACTGTGCAAAACACTTGTGCCTCTCTCATTGTTGTAGCCTGCTAGCTATGCGATGTCCTGGGATTCCTTACACTATCGCTCTCTCTGCCGCTCCATCCGCATCTGTCTCTATCCAATCAATCAATTCCTACTACTCCACATCGGGGCTCCTGTAGCAAGGTCTCATCCAAGAGGTTGGGTACCTCAAGGATCTTGCCCCTCCTCCTTGGGACGATCACTCTATATTGCCCCACCTCCTACCTGGAGGTATGGTTGCATGTGATCCCTCAACCAACCTGGCTCAAATTGGCCCCCTATTGGAGGTCTCTGCATAAGTATATGTCTCTACTCAATCTCATTTCAGCTTCCCCTGTTGTGGCTGCTCCACAACCTCCTGAAGTTGTTGCACCAATCGTGGTTGCTCCACAATTGTCTAAGACTTCTTCTGGTGCTGCATGTTGAGGGGTAATATACTCTCCCTCTCAACCACCAAGTATCTAACCTTTGGCTTGCTCCTCAAGGCTTTGCATGAATCTTGTACCTCAAGTGCATATAGGTTCTTCGCTAGCACACCAATCTATTTCCACTTTCCCGCCGTCACGAAATTTTCTAGAAAAAGGAGCTGATTTTAAATTAGCGATATCTCCCTCATCTGAACTCCGATTCAGCCAATTTTTTTTTTGATTTTAGGTATTTTTCCACAAGGAATCCAAATGTGCTATTTATTTCTTAAAATTTTGTACAAAAAAATTCAGATCTTCTCTGCAAACTCTCGGCCCAAAACTCAAAACTTTGAAATCTCCTCTCAGTATAATGTTCTTACTTGATCACCTGTGCTCTGATACCATGTAGAAATTGCCACTGTAGATCACCTGGTAATGCAATGTACTAAAGCGACACACTTGATCTACTTCTACAAACAATTTAGCGGAAGCTTAATCAACCATGAGTAGCATCAATAAGAATACATATAACTGATATGGAGAAATCAAACACACATAACACAGAAGATATAACCAGGGGAAAGCACCAGCCTAAAACCCCATCTCTGTATTATCATACAAGTGGAAATATGTCTAGGTTACACAAAGCCTTAGCTCGGAAGCTATCCAGCTCTCAGTACAATCCCTCTGCTACTCATAGATAGTCAAAGGTTTCTCACAAACCTTCTCCTCTACCCTCCAAGCCTCCTATTTCCATGCACAGTTTTTCATGGGTCCTCTAGCTGCAACCTGTGTGATTCTCACCTCACACACAACACTAACCTCTAAAATAACTGCACAAACCTGAAGGAGATAAATCCTCATCATGGATGAGCTTCCTTTATAGGAAAAATATTCATCCAACTCATAGTACACTGTCCCACATCTGATCTCAACTAGGTCTTTGTCTGAACTGACATGCATGAGTTATTTAAGATATAACATTCAGTTATCTGAAAATACATGTTGTTACATGCATGCAAGAATTAACAAACTGAATCTCATTAATTTAACAACTTGTTAAATTAGTCTAACTAGACTTGACTCAGTTAACTGAGCCAACTAATTACAACTCATCCTTATCTCTTTAACTGATGGATGAATTCACCAATTAATAGATAAACTGTTGCATGTCCTCACATAGACTTCAAGTTTGTTTTTCCTTAACTAATTAACTCATGGAGATTAATAAATAAATAAAAATTAAACTACTATTAAGACCAAATTCGTTTTTACTTCCTATAGATAGACTAGGGACTGCTATAAATACAAAGGGACCCAGAAATGCTATTTTTATAAGTTTCTATTTTTAGCAGTTTCACCTCTCACCCAATGTGGCCAATGACCTCACTGGCCAAACTGCTATTTTTAGACATGCTATTTTTAACATTTCTTGTTGCACATTTTTCAACAACAAAGTTTGTTGGGAATTTCTAGAGAACTCTTTGGAAGAAACTAGGTTCCAATCTTAGTTCCAGTTCAGCATATCACCCTCAAACAGATGGGTAGACCGAAGTAGCAAACAGAAGCCTGGGAAACATATTGAGGAGTTTAGTGTATAAAAATCCTAAGCAGTGGGATTTAGCACTTGCTCAGGCTGAGTTTGCTTATAATGATACTCCAAACCAGAGTACTGGGATGAGTCCATTCCAGATTGTTTTTGGGATGAATCCAAGAGGATTTTATGAGCTAAGAAATTTGGATAAATAGGAGACAAGAACTACGAAGGCTGAAGAGTTTGTAGAGTAGATGCAGTGACTATAGGAAGATGTCAAAAACAAATTGCAGGGAAGCAGTGGCAAATACAAACAGAGAGATGATATGAAGAGGAGAGAAAAACAATTCCAAGTGGGTGATCCAGTGATGGTGTGTTTGAGGAAAGAAATATTTCCTAATGGGACTTACAATAAACTAAAGATGAAAAATATAGGGCAATGTAGAATTGTGAGGAAGTTTTCAACCAATGCTTATGAGATAGAATTGCTAGAAGGGGTTGGAATAACACCTATCTTCAATGTTGCATATTTGTATCCATATAAAGAGACAAAGTCAGAACTACAAGATGAACCTACACAAGATCAAGTTCAGACTTTAAATTTGGAAGAACAAATGCACAAGACAGTCGAGAAAGAGGTGGAAGCTGTTCTGGAGAAAAGAGTATCCAAAAGAACCAGAGGACAGATTTATTTAGTATCTAGTCAAAGGGAAGAGACAACCAATGGAGGATGCTAGTTGGTTAACAACAACAGAATTACAAAAGTATGGAGTAAATCCTGAAAGTTTGATGAATGATTCTTTTCTTCCCCGGAAGTCTGATGCAGGAGCATCTGGACTTAGCCAACAATGTGATTGTATGTTCACATGTTGTGGCTAACATGAAGTGAATTTCATTGACCTGAGTGGTCAAATCAATTCTTAGTAGAGAGGGTTGGATCTCTCAAATTTATCTTTACTTCAATTATTGTAATAATTAGATCACTGTATTATTTTTAGAATAGGTGATAATTTGTTAGGATAGGTGTGTATCAAAGATTGAGAATAGGGATTTAATTGTTGAACTGATAAGAATAGAGATTGATTTGTCAATGCAGTTAGGATAGGATTTGATCCATGAAAGAGGAAAAAATTAAATGATAAGAGAGAGAGAAGGAGTGAGAGAGAGAGGGAGATAGGACTTGAGAGTAAAAGAAACAGAAGTCAGACAAATTGATGTAATCAAGCTGAGAGGTCCAAGACTATGTAATTCCCATTTGATTGAATAATTGATTTAAGTTTGGTGTTACGTATTATTCTAATGCAAAATTTCCTTCGTATCTGTGTATTCGTGTATAAACCCTAATAGGGTATTATTTCTTTAATTTATGAATTTTATTGATAATAGCAGTTAATTAGCATTGAGGGTTTTATTTCAGGATTAAGCACTAAACCCTTTTCCATTATAAAAATATTTCTTTCAAAGTTCCGTAGTGGGAATGTGAGCAGTATTCAAAACATGAAATGGTATATCACATGGAAAATAAATGGTAAATGGTATTTTTCTAAATCACGCAATTAACCTAAGGTGTTAACACATAGCACCGAGAAACCACTTATCTCATGCACTCTCGACCTGATGTCAATTGTGCTAGAAATCACGTGATATGGCACGATATCCATTTGATCTGGGTAAGTGATATCAAGGGTGGAGATTAAAGATCTCAGGGAGAAAAAAAAAAAAAGTCAACATGTGATCAGCGAAGATTGGTCAGGTAAGCCGGACCCTCAATAAGAATCCACGCGCATAATATGATTATAGTGTGATTCATTTTAATTCAAGTCAAACTCTATTTTATTTTTGGGTTACCACATCATTTGTTAGTAATAAGGACATCAAATGCCTTCTCTAATGAATCACATTCTCAAAGGCAAACCTCATGTTGAATGTTATCCTTAAAATTCCCTATGAAGACACCAATCCTATTCTTCTCTTGCATATCAGTTACCCTAATATTCAATTTTTGGCTTTTCCATTGAACCCCTTTGTTTGAGATTTGTCAATTGGCTAAAGAAGGTGTTGCTCTTTGTATCCCCATAATGTGTTATCATTTCTTCCATAAAAATTGACAAAGTAACAAATGGTTTATGAGATAAAATCCATCAATACCATATAAATTGATTAGGTTCTAAATATAAAAATGCAATGTGTACCTTTTGGTGTGTGTTGCACATCATGGAGATCAAAACATTGCTCCATTTGTAGTATCCATGCTACCAAATCCTTGCCATCAAACTTCCTCATATTGATCTTTGGAATGTGGTGAGTCTTAGACCCAACATTGGGGTCTCTAAAATCATAATTCATATTCATTTCGTTCTCCGCATGAGTTTCATGGAATACCTTTTCATCATTAGGAAGTGTTTCTTGTAGTAACTTTGTCAAACCCTCCTTAAAACCTTCCATGCATGCTTTTAAACCATTCATGTCACCTTTTAATTCTGATTTTAGACCATCCATGTCTCCTTTTATTTCATCTTTGGTTTGCCTTTGTGAGAGCAAAATTTGTCGCACTTGATCCTGTAATTTTGATATATCATATTGCAATTATTCCTCTTCATGAGTCATAGTAGAGATTTATGAGCGCTTAGTGGGTGTAGAATTATTTTTTTGGAAGGAATTTTAGAGCAAAATACTGATATCTATGCTTCAATATTCCTTTTGAATCACTTAAAATTGGGTTTTCAAACAAAAGTTATGCAAAATTTAAACAAATACACACCTTTCTCCTGATTTTTAGGAGCTCGACATTGAATTTGTTGTGTCTCTGTAATTTTGAATCTCCAAGGTCTAAAATTCCATACTATGGTATCCCTTTAATTATTATTTCCAATCCCACAAGTCAAACTAAGATTGGAGTCTTTAAGAAAGAGTTATTCCCAGTTTCCCACAATGACCTGATTATAAACTAGTTCAGTAAAATGAAATTGTATGGAGTGCCACGAGTCACTATTTTGACCTTAGGCCCTTAAAATAATATACAAAAAAATAAAGTTGTGCACTTTTAGTCACTTTTTACAAAATTTAAATATGATTCTCGAAGAGAAAGTTATGATGATTTTCCCTAGTTCACCTGTTTGAGATGGAATTTTGGAGCCTGCAAAAACCCTAACTTCCTTCGATTATATCTTTGAAAATATAGGTAACCAAGATCTAAAACTTGTCAAAAGATTTCACCAACATTTCATCTCCACGCGGTTTCAATTTCAACTTTTGAAGCCTTTTATAGAAAAAGTTATATCGAAAATTCCAAGATGACATGTTTGAATAAGTGAAACCCTAGAATCCAAAGCTTTAATACCAAATGTTATGCAACCAGCTTACAAAATAGAAGAAAATATAGATCAATGACTTAAAAATTAGCCTCTTAGAGGGGAAATCCTAATTTTCATTACATAAATGATTAATTCTTGGATTATACAAACAATTAGACCTCCTTGGTATATATAGGAGTCTAAGGGGTCACAATATAATCATAGCATAAATAACAATAATAATTTAAGGCCACAATAATAACAATAGTGGGATTCTATGGGCCACAACAATAACAATAGGGGGTTACACTAACAATAACAATAAGGGGAATACACTAATATTATAGGGACCTAACATTTTTAGTAGATGATGACAATGTCCCCATGAAAATATAGAAACTTCCAAGTATTTAAGAAGTGTTTTAAATATTAAGTACAACCTAAATGAAATTAACGTATAATATGTGATTATTTTAAACTAATGACAATATCGTTTTGCAGGAAATGATGTATTTCATAGGTGTTTGTGTGACATAACATTGGAAATATTTGGGCCAACCATTCACACAAACTAGAAATGCCAAAGTTCTAGGTTAAAATATGAACTTATTAATGAGATGTATCACCTTTACGGTGAGGGTACCTTTGAAAAATCTAGATTTACCTCAAAGGTAGGACTGCATTTAAAATACTTGCTGGACTAGTATAGGTCTCAATTGGAAAGTGCTAGGTCACATGCGTGACTTCCATTGATTCAAGAGACGGAGTGGAGAGTGCTCATGGAAGATGCGCATGAGAAGGAACTTCAAAAAGCAGGGAAGACTTTACCCAGCTTAGGAAGGTATGAGGCACTTTTAATAATGTAATGATGATGCTTTATCATCATTGCGACATCTAATTAAGTTTCTAATTTTTATAAATATAGGATCCCAAATACTTCCAAAGCCATAATGCCTAGAATAACCAAACTTGGGTAGCCTCATCTTGGCCCGAGTGGTTACTCAAAATTGGCCGCAAAATTTGTAAGTATATAAAAAAATAATTTGCATCCAAATTATAAATTGTTAACAATTTTAATTTAATATCACAGAAGAATAAAAAATCATGTTCTAATGAAAAATTATAGGGGTCACAATTTAAAGAGGCTCCCACAGAGGAAGACCTAAAGTGTGTTCTCAAGTATGACTATCAAGTTATGGTTGAACAGAGGACAAGCTTGGTGTCTTCACAATCTTCCACCACCCAACAGAGCACTCAGGAAAATAAAAGGAATGAATAACATTTGTGAAACATTACTTGTACAATCTATTGTCTATTATTTTTGGCCATAAAGTAATGTGCTTGATTGTAAAAAGCAAATGAGAAATGTAGATACATTACATAAGCCTATTGACGGTGGAGTGCCTGATCTTGAGACTGATGGTTAGCTCGGTAATGGAGGTATTTCATGTGTTAAAAAAATTGTAGCATGGAATACAATTAAAAGTATTTAAATGAAAATGGTGTATTAATTATAACCTTTATTTCTTCTACACCAGAGCATGTACAGGATGTGGCCAGAGAAGAGGAGGAACATATGGCCACATCAAAAAATATTTTTCTTCCCTCCACTACCAAAGTAGGTAAAGAACACTCTACTACTGTTTTTATTAATAAAATAATTGTAATAATAATAACTATAGATATAAATTTAACATTTCTTTCTTATTGCAGTTGATACTCAGTCCCACTTGGAGCAACATAGTTGTAGGAATAGGTAAGTAGAAAAACATATTATACTATAGACCACAACAATTGAAGGGGGCCAAGATCAAGAGATCCTTGCCAACAATATATTAAAAATAGAAAGACACCTCATAAAAAAAATTGCACTTGTTTATTTAGAACTCGATTTTTTGAGTACCACATTTGTGACTAAGAGGTTGAATGCCTCATGGCATGTTCACATGTAATTTTAGACTATCTTAATAGAAAGTAGTGATTTTTCAGTTGCTAAAAATTAGAATGATTTATGAAGTAATCAAAATCATTATATGCAATAAATGATTGACAAAGCATGGATGAAACTTGCTTCAATTAATTCCTAAAAACACGGTCTTTTACATCAAGTAGACAACATTCAACTCCAGAAAGACGAGAGGAGTGATCCACTGGTGTTGTCTTGAGGGGGGCTGACCCAGTTTCAGCATTAGTTAGCCAAACAAATCCCTACTCTACTAGCCCTTTTGGCATCAGCCCGCAGAGCGTGGACTGAAGTCTCACCCGAAGTAATATGGGAGGATGTTGGAACCAAGTGTCTGCACCGTTGAGATGGTTGTGATGTTGGTTTATTCCAGCTATACCTACCTTCACACAAGTCGCTTAGCCCTCTGTTCCACCATTCAGTACCTTCGCGAAAGGGTACAATTGGCTTTTGCGCAGCCTAACCTGCAGCTCAGGGACTTTCACGCTACTAGGGCAGCAAACTGCGATATCTCCCAAGCTAGGCTAAGTGTTTTACTTATCTTATTAACCGATCTTCGTTAGCTTCGTGTAAACAGATGTTCTTAATTACGTTCACTTAACCAACACATTTATATACATTCACGCATCATATAAGCATTATACGTGAAATTCATACCCAACCTAACAATATGCATAAACATGAAAGAAATACGCAGAAATTGTAGAATACTTCTCTTTATTGATAATTCCGGACAATTACAGACTCGACCCTCCCTGCGCACTTAGTTGTAGGGGTCCATGCACTCAGCTACAGAGCCTCTACCTATGCTACAACCTGAACTTAGACTTCTACTTCAGAGCTATCTCTCATACATCATATCTTCATTGCTTCTATCTTCTATTCCTTGATTGATTCTAACTACTTAAAGCTTAGCTCTATTTATACAATCCCATGGTCCACGGACCATGGGGATCTTTTACAGCCAAAATTACATTTCCAAAATAAGGGTGGACAACCCTATGACTCTTTCACATCTACACACTCCATGACCACAAAATGTGGAGTCTTTACACTTGGATTACAAAATTTGACCAAAATATGGGCTTTTAGCCCCAAAACTGCCATGGGGGGATCCCTTGCCCAACAGGTCCCCAACACAAACATCGTGACTCGCCCTCGAGTCACTCTGCAGGTGCGGACGTCTTAGCGCGAAGACCTCCCAGCTCTGTTTGGATAACTGCAACCTCAGCAATGCACTAAGTGGTCACTTGCTGGACTTCTTCCACTCGCTGCTTGGTGACTACCGCTGAACTGCTACCCTGAATATTCTGTTGAATTTCCTGCAGTGTCACGAGCTTTCCTTCAATGGAATTTATGATTGTATATGCCTCATCTATCCATGGTTGTAGGCACACTTTTAGGACCACTTCTTTGTGTTGAGCGGCATCCATCTGTTCCTTAAGCACCTTTCACTCCTACATCCATGCAGTCCTCTATGTAAGGGCGACTGTCTGCGCAGTCCCTTTGACCTCGTCATATATTTGTTGTAGCTCATGCACCTTTGTCTCCAAGATTTCCACATTTGGGTCCTCCTGCAAGGTGGTTAGGACCTCGAATGACTGTTCAAAAAGGTGCATGCAGTTTGCCACTAAACTGTTAACTACCACTATTGTTGTTGTAACATCGGTGGTACGTTGTTCCCTAACTTCCAGTGGAGTTGAAGGCTAAGCCCTCAACAACAATTTTGTGATCTGTAGGTTCAGTTCCAACTGAATCCTGGCCATCTCTGTTTGAGCGTTGCACACCCCTGTGGCCAACTTGCGGACGTGCACCTCAATCGGTTCTTCTATCTAAATGTCCAACTCTAGGACCATCCAACAGGCTTCCTCCAATACTGCATGATTTTCTTGTTTTGTTGTACTACCTCATTACACTACAGGCCAAACTACTCAATATTGATGCATTGCTCGCTCATCACATGTAGAGCGCGACTCTCCTAGGCCCTAAGTTCCGCGATGACTCCATCTTGCAAGAGGTAGATCGTCTCTTGAGGGAGTGTGGCCATGTTCAATCCCACCCCTTTCAAACTTCTAACGGTGGGCCTGCCGGCCTCTTTGTTTGTAGTAAGTGCCCCATCTAGTAGCAGTATCACGTCAGTTGCCCTTGTGTACAACATCTCCTCGGCAGTTGAAGTGTCTATCGTGAGGCTGGTGACACTATGCCAGCCTGAGGAGTGCGAACCTGCAACTCCAACAGCTCTATTTGGAGAGACCCTAATACCAATTGTTGTTGTTCTTCAAACTGTTGGAGGGCCTCCGTGGTGACATCCCTCACTGTTTCTCCAATATCGTGCAAATACCCCTTAATGAGGGTGATTGGGTCGAAGGATGTCTTTGACGCCTTGGTTTTCTTCTCTGGCATTTCCTTTTCTTGTGGTCGCTGACGCTTGAGTTGGGTGGATGTCATCTATGGGTCCAAGCCACCTTGTTTCATTGGCTCCTCTATTTCTGCTTTAGTCCTGGGTGAAGGTGACTTCTGTCCTTCGTGCTCTTCTCCTCTAGTCTTCAGTTGTTCAGCCAATTTCGCAATGTTACGCACTGCTTCGGCCTTTGCCTCTTCTTCCTCCTTTCTATGCTTCTCATCCAGTTGTGCCATTCAGATCTTTGTTTCTTCCTTCTTACACTATGCAGTGGATTTGTCTGTTTCCACCATGGAGCATGCCACTCCGGTGGCCAAGACTCGAGGACTACAAAATTAACATCATCAATCCCTAGATATGGTAATGTATGTCATGTCTTTATGGGGTCCTTCCACACCCTGATAATGGCATGGTGGAAATTCACTTTGAACTTTGCAAATCTCTACAAACTAGCATATATTGTGGGCGACAACTGTGGCTTGCGATTGATCCCCATCCAGATACTCATCTCCATGAAGATCCAAAAGATCTTTCTTTCTTTTATGTGTTGCGTGTCCTTGGTCACCCATAGCGAAGCATACTTTGCTACCTCTAGAAGGTCCGATGCGACCGAAGGGAATTAGTTGTCTTTTGGCAGCTCCCATGCCACCAGTAAGATCGAGAGCAAGAGCCATGCGTAGTGGAACATCTTTCCCCACTCTTGTGCCTCGCAACAGTTTGCAAGGAGCCTGCTGCATAGATAATTCACCCAACTGAACTGGACTCCTCCAGCGCATTTGACCGCTATTTCAATCACAAGTGCGGGCACCTCATCCATGTGGCACTTCCACATCACTTTCCCTTCTAATATTTGTGTTGCTACCTTAATTGCAGGTTTGTTAATGCTAGAGATGGCATATCCCTGCTTCTTCTTCTCCAACTTGAATTTCTTCTTCATAGCTTCCACGAGGGCCAACTCACCACATTTTCCCTCTAATATATTGGCTAGATCCTCACCTGTGTAAGGCAGCTGTGTGATCAAATGAACCAAGTGGTCTGTGATAGGAATGGGCTCCTCCAGCCACAAACACCCATCATACACCAAGAAGAGAAGCTACCTGATGATGAAGAAAGTCTTCAATCAACTGCCATTCACCTTTCCTGGGAAGGGATCTCCATTCAACTTAACCAACTGGACCACGCCACCATCGGTAATCTCCTTAATAACATAGGGCCCTAGCCAATGCATTCTGAATTTCCCTGGAAATTTATCAAACTTATTGTCATACAACAGCACCAAGTCATTCACCTTAAAGGTGTGCAGCTTAATATGTCGGTCATGCCATGCTTTTTCGCACTTCTTTTGGACCTATTGATGAAATCCAGCCAAAAATCTCTCTTCTTCAAGCTCATCCAACTGCGCGAGCCTCTCTTCCAGCACTCCGTGATCTATCATGCCTATGAGCGCTACCATGCGTAGACTAGGCACGATGTATTCCATAGGCATTATGGCTTCCACACCATAGACAAGCCTAAAAGGCTTTTGTCCTGTCAGCTTCTTGGATGTTGTTCAATAAGCCCACAATATTGCAGGTATGCCTAGGTCCCAATCACTTTGTTGAGCATTTCAAACCTTGGTCAGTGCGTTTTCAAGCACATTGTTGAATGCCTCCACTATCCCATTAGCCTGTGGTGATAAGGTGTGCTCTTCTGGTGATATATCTAAAATTCCTCCATTAATGCGTTGATCATCTCATTCAGGAATTGTGTACCACGATCACTCATCAAGATTCTTAGACATCCAAATCATGTCAGTACATGTTCAAATAGGAACTTCGCGGCAGTCGTGCCTGTGCAATCCTTCACTGGCTACGCTTCTACCCAACGAGTCAAGTACTCCATCACAGTGATAATGTACCTCATTCCTGTCTTCCTTCCAGCTAAATGGGTCCTACAAAATCTATTTCCCACTTTTCGAAGGGTTGCAACATCATTTGTGGATTGAAAGGCATTTCATCCCTTTGCGATGGCCTACCTATTCTTTGACATACATCACACGCCTTGCAATATGCTTTTGAATCATGATGAAGGATTGGCCACCACAACCTGACACGTAGAATCTTCTACGTGGTTTCTCTCCCTACATAATGTCCTCCCGCAGTGACCCCATGAGCATCCATGAGGATTCTGCTTCATTCAAACTCATGTACATACCTTCGCAGTATCTCATCAATCCCCATTTTTTATAGATGCCCAACAATGACAGAGAAATCTGCCATGCGCACCACTAATTCCTTCTTTTGCTGGATAGAGTATCCTTCCATTGTAGTTCTTGTTGTTAGGAAGTGTATTATATCCTCTAAATGATCATTCGTGACATGCACTGCAAATAGTCATGTGTCAAGTAATCCTTCCTCCAAGTTAGTAGGTTCCTCCCCTATTTCAATGCACGACAGATGATCTCATCCTACGTTCAATCGTCCAAGCTTCACAACAACTTCAAAATTGCACTCTTGGAAAAATAAGAGCCATCTAAGATTCACCCCCCCAACACAGCCTTATTGACCAGGTACTTCAGCGCAGAGTGATTCGTGTACATCTTAAAGTGGCCTCCTAGCAAGTAGTGTCAGTACTTCTGGAGCACATACACCATAGCTATCCCCTCGCGTTCAGTGGTAGATTAGTTCTTTTCTACTTTGGATAATTTGCGGCTTGCAAATGTTATATGGTGGTCCAAGCCTTCTCCGCCAACCTGAGTTAGTACTGCCCCCAGTACTATACATGACGCATTGACATGTACATGAAACTCTTTCTTCCAGTTTGGGAAGACTAGAATTGGTGCGGTAACCATATTTTCTTTCAATATATCTAGGATTTTCTCACAGTCATCGTTCCAACAAAACGTGACATCCTTCAACAATTTTTCCATCAGCATGGTGTTCTG
Source organism: Pinus tabuliformis (assembly GCA_031772625.1). NCBI lineage: Eukaryota > Viridiplantae > Streptophyta > Pinopsida > Pinales > Pinaceae > Pinus > Pinus tabuliformis. The sequence continues at coordinate 183,302,977 of CM062817.1, forward strand.
GGCATAGCTTTTGATGAACTTCCTGTAATATCCCATATGTCGCAGAGTAGCACACAACTGTTTCACATTCCTCGGTGTTTCCAAGTTCAGAATCACCGCGATCTTCATGGGGTCTACCATCAACCCTTATTTGCAAACCACATGCCCCAATAGGTTCCCAAAAGGAATGCAAAATAAACACTTCTTGAGGTTGAGCACGATCTGGTATCTTTGACAGGTATCCAGCATCAAGCACAAGCTCGCTACATGGCACTTGACCAGCCCAAATACAATCTAGTCATCAAAATAGATCTCCAGGAATTTATGAATAAATTCCTTGAATTTCGCAACAACCACGCGTGAATTGATAGCAAGTGCATTCTTCAATCCAAACGGCATTACAATGTATTGAAAACAACCCCACTCAGTCGTGAAGGTTTTCTTTCTCCTATCCACTGACGCAATTTTGATTTGGTGGTACCCAGAGAACCCATTAGTGAATGAATAAGCTTCCTGGCCACCTACATTTTCCAACACTTCATCTGTGAATGGAGTCAGGAAAGGATCATTGACACAAGCGTCATTCAGTTTTATGAGATCCACACATATCCTTATCTCATCCATCTGCTTTTTCTCTTGCACCACCATTGGGCTTACCCAATCGGATTCTTCCATAGGCTCAATGATGCCTACTGCTAGCATTTTGTCTAGCTCTAAGTAGACCTTCTCCTTGTATTTCAGATTTAGGCGGTAAGGCCTCTGCTTAATTGGATTTTCATCGCATTTTAACATGATCTTCATCACCCCTAGATCTCTGATTATTCCCTTCAAATATGTAAACTTGATAGGGAATAAGTCTTGGTATTCGCAAAGTAATTCAGTGACCTTATCCACCATCACGTTGTCCTTATAGTCTCCAATCTACGTGAATTTGGGTTCTGCCTCCATACCAATGTTCACCTATTTATTTTTCACCAGTGCAGTTATATTAGGGTTCTCAATCTACGGTAATTGAACCTCACAGTGGCCTTCTGTTTCTGGAATGTTAACCTTTCGCAGATCCTCATCCTCATCTTCAACAGTTACATTATAACATTCAAGTGCGTGACTCAGCTGAGTAGCCCATTCAGGCTGAATCAAGTCTAAAGGATCCTACGGTATCCTAAAGATGGTTGCTTTCACCTCTTGTAGCGCTTCGTCAATATTGTCAAACCTATCCTAAAAAATGAATGTCATCATGAATCCCTTGTGTAGGATATCCCAATCACCTGTCCCATGGCAGAGCTCCATTTATATATACCAATTCATTGGGATAACATCCAGGGTATGACAGAACAGGTGCACCCATTTAGGTTGTCGCTTTTTTCCATAAGCCTGCTTCCATTTGGCTAGATGTACATGCAGATCATTTTGTCCATCGAACTTGTTTGTCAGTTGCATCTTAGGCTTCCCAAATTGTTCTCTCATCATCCTCCTACATTCACACCAGTTATCAAAGATCCCCTTGTGCATACCCCACCATCTTGTGGGCGTAGTGTGCAATGACTAGTCCAAGGCCTGGAAGCATTGCTTTTCTGGCATCTCCCTTTGAAATGAATCCAAAAAGACATCTACCTCATTTAGACCATCATAGCTAGGAAGATTTCTTTCCTCTAATGACACACAACTCAACAACCGGGTCATCATGTTGCAATTCAGCGTAGTTACTTCATGTAACCAATTTTGCCAACGTTCTATTTCTTCGTTGGAGTCTGAAGTGCAAGAACTCTCGCGATCCCATGTAATCCATCTATCTACGATGGGATTCACCCAATATTGGTCTCACATTGTTATCTTATAGATGCATTCCATATCATCATCACTCTCATAATTGCAGACTGGTTTCGTATAGCGCGATCCTTCAACAGGATCCAGGGATATTATTACGCGCAGCGATTTCTTCTCAAAGATCATCTTTCGCTTCTTTAGATTGATTACCACGTTTAGATCAGTAGCCCAATCAACTCCTAGGAGCGCAGGGTATGGATTGTTGTCATCCACTATCTCTATCACTTCAAAATCTGCCAGTGCGCTTGCTCCCTCAATATCCATGGTCACTCCCTGCAGCCGCTCCATGGATATGATTTTCTACTGATTCGCCATCCTTAGTTGAATTAGAGACCATTGCAACATAGGTCCCCCCATTTGCTCCCAAGTCTGCCTTGGTAGGACATTCGCATATGACCCCAAATCCAGAATGACTTGATCCATTTCGTATTCTCCGATCTGCACGATGAGTCTCATTTCACGCCCCATCCTTGTCTTATGCTTACCAATCTTTCACACTACGTGCGGCTCACCTGGCACAGTTATAGCGCATCTATCGATGAGTTCTTGTAACCCTTTCATGGCCTTACTGTCACGTAGTAACTTCATACAGGTTTCCAGGAAAGTTATGAGCATAGAGGGGTCCATCTCCGGCTCAGGCTTATCCTTGCTTTTTGTGGTGGAGACCTCAGCAAAGCTCTTCTTAGCTTCCATGAATGATTAATGAGCACACTCCAAATTGAACTCAGCCTCTTTTGTTGGGGCTTTGCGAACCCAGGTACTGTCTTATAGTTATTTCCCCTTGTCATCTGTCATCGTGATTCCAATCCGGAGCACTATATTTACGTTCGGATCTTCCGCACATGGCTCAGACCTCATCATCTATAGGTTCTGAGTCAGGGAGGTGGTAACGCTCCTTTGTCACATATCCTAGCTATCAGCATAGGACAATATTTTGTCTCATGATCAAAAACCATGCAATATTTGCACGACGGATGCGTTGGATTAGTGTAATCACGAGAATAGTGTCCTGGTCCTCCACAATTGTAGCAAATCAACTATCTTCAACCTCTACCAGGTCCTCCTCTGCCTCGGCCTCGTTCGCGCCCCTAAAATCCCGTCCACGCCATCCCTACATTTGGGTCAAGGGGTCGTGTTTTAGCCTAAACCCTGTAAGCGGGAGTTTTATCCATCATCAATTCATAGCTCCTACAAGTATGCTCATCATGTCTTACCGACATAAAAAAGTTGCAAAACAACTTTTGTGGTACTTGTACATACTTCTATAACAAGTGACAGTTATTCGTGGCATGTTTTCCAGCTACTTGACAGATAGCGCACCATAAGGCAAGCACCACGCTAGGTCCTGCTTGAGCTTCCAACCTTAAAGGCATCAATCCTCCTCCTGTGAGATAATTTTCAAAGACTGGGCAATGGTCTTTGTCATGACCCTGACTCTTGCATTTCAAGCACCATACCTCTTCGCGTACCTCTGGTTGAACTGTCCTATATTGCTTCAGACTTTGCATCTCAAGGCATAGATTCTTCAACTACGCATGGATCTACTAGACTCCTAGATTAGTATATTGCATCTAAGTCTCATGTAGTCTCATGGCAATCTCCAAGGCCTCTACTTGAGTTGTTATCTTTTGCTGCGATAGTGCACTCCTTAAGTGTGGTAGTAGCGAAGCCAGAAACCACTCACGAAGCTGTCCATCTATCAAATTCATGTTAGCTTCACAAATCATACATTTCAGCCTCTGACCTAGTTCCCAAGGTGTCTTTCCTGGGTGCATTGTGATCTCTTTGAATCCCACAATCAATTGCGCTTCAGATTTAGGCCTACTAAATTCCCTATTTAGTGTTTCTTAGATGTCCGTTACTCTAGCATTCGGGTTATCGTTGGAGCACTTAGTGTACTAGGTTAGCATGTGATATTGAAAAGCACTAACCAATGTCACCTTCTTTATGTGATCATCTATAACATCTTGAGCTTCCCATACAACCCTCACAATGAACCAGAATTGGTCTGGGTCCTCATTTCCCAAGCCTTTGAACAAAGGCAACTTCATTGTATTTGCCATACTGAATCATGGTGGAGGTGGAGGTGGTACGGGTGAAGTTGGAGCTGATGGCGGTGAAGTCGGAGGTGTATGGTTAGAGATGGTATTCACGGGAATCCTTGTCTTATTAACTAAATAGCACTTCACAGAGAGACCTTCGTTATTCCTTATTCGTCTCTTTGCGGAGGTGTAATCAAGCGGCTATATTCTCGACCCTTATTTCATTCATTTTTGTAAATTTTTCCACTTCGTGTAGTCCCGAACATCAAGGTAGTTGAATAACCCCTTTTTTGCACAACAGCATTTTAATTCAAGTATTCAAAGATTTTATGTACTTACCTCTCGGTCCTTTGAAAAAGCACTGCTCTACCTTGCTATAGCTAACTGAGGTGTCGACTGTGAATTTAGTAACAAATCCTGCTATGACGTGATCGAGCCAATGATCGACATCGCAGGCAATCTTATCCTCTGATGCTTCCAACCTTCGTACTAGCTCTAGGATCCATACAATAGGACCGTCAAGTTTCCCCCTTCCTTGGTAATTGCTAGCTTCGCGATCCACTCTTACAACTCAGTAGGAAAGGAGGAAAAAAAGATTTTGTGGATCTCCATATACAGGTACCAGTCGAACCATTGTTCTTTTAAGAGTCATGGGTTTCTGTTCTCTTGTGTTGTAAACTCATGGATCCTTCTGTCCAACCAACCTTCGATTTCTTTCTTAGTTGCATTACAGTGATATGACATCATACATATCTTATGCAGATTCTGGTCCTGGCAATGGAACCATTTGTTGGCTTGAGGGGTCCTGACCCAGGTTCAGCGTTAGTTAGCCAAACAAATCCCTACACTACTGGTCCTTTCAGCATCATTCCGTGGAGCGTAGACTGAAGTCTCACCCATAGAAGTATGGGGGGGATGTTAGAGCCAAGTTTCTGCACCCTTGAGATGGTTGTGATGTCAGTTTATTCAGGATATACCTACCTTCATGTAGGTCACTTAGCCCTCTATTCCACCCTTCAGTACCTTTGTGAAAGGGTACAATTAGCTTCCGTGTAGTCCTAACCTGTGACTCAGGGACTTTTGCGCTGCTAGGTTAGCGAACTATGATATCTCCTAAGATAAGCCAAGTGTTTTACTTATCTTATTAACTGATCTTAGTTAGCTTCGTGTAAACATATGTTCTTAATTGTGTTCACTTAACCAACACAATTATATACATTCACGCATCATATAAGCAGTATAAGTGAAATTCATACCCAACCTAACAAGATGCATAAATAGGAAAGAAAGACGCAAAAATTGTAGAATACTTCTCTTTATTGATAATTTCGGACAATTACAGACTCGACCCGCCTTGCGCACTTAGCTGCAGGGGTCCACGCACTCAATTGCAGACTTCTAGGCCTCTGCTCACTCAGCTACACAGCCTCTACCTACACTACAACCCGAACTTAGACTTCTACTTTAGAGCTATCTCTCATACATCCTATCTTCATTGCTTCTATCTTCTATTCCTTGATTGATTCTAAATACTTAGAGCTTAGGTCTATTTATACAATCCCATGGTCTGCGGACCATGGGTAGATCTTTTACATCTGACATTACATTTCCAAAATAAGGGCAGACGACCATATGACTCTTTAACAACTACGCACTCCGCGACCACAAAATGCAGAGTTTTTACACTTGGATTACAAAATTTGACCAAATATGGGTTTTTAGCCCCAAAAATTCCCTTGGGGGATCCTGCGCCCAAAATATGGTGATAAATGCATGATGCTACATTGGGACAACTCCTCTTCCCTTCTGTGCACTTCCTACTATGCACTACCTCTGGCTTGATCGATTTCCTAATTCATGTATGTCTAATTAATTGACTAATTTATGTTTGCTCCAGTTGATTTCTTATATAGACATCGAATTACATACTGGGCCTTTTAATTCAGCCAATTAAAATATAGAATATTATTAGTTTTAAAAATTTTCCGAAATAAGAATTAGTTTGAAACTAAGTGTCGAAAGAGGGAACGATTCTAGTGAATTGTTCCTCTTTTCCTAGAGTAGCTATTGCTGGAAGGTGCGATTCAACTGCCCTTCAATTTCATGTAATGACTTGCCCAGTCATTGATACGTCCCTCATGGCTTTCAAATACAATGTTGGAAGATTCCGTCATAATGGATTCCCAACCAAGGGTAATCTTGCCACTAAGTAATATTCAACACAAATGAGAAATGGATTCACAAACTTAGTGGGAGATAAATTTGGGATATAAAGTGGCACCAACGCAGAAGAGATGCCAATACCAATATTAGCAAGCAACCGACATGTTGTGGCACTCAGAAAAGCACCAATATCACATCGAATTGAAATGACCTCCTCCTGCAATGCACCTCCAGTAAACGATCCAACAGTGGCACCAGAAGGTTTAGATTTTCTAGATGCCATCGTACGCTGAGATGGAGGCGCGCTTGCAGTGTGGGAACTGAGTAACAATATGAACCCTTTCCATAGTCATGCACCTCTAGTTATCGATTGAACTACTAGAAACTTGAATTTCTAATCAATCAATCTGATGTGCAGAGATAGCAGGGAGATGTCAATTAACTTGCGTTGATATGGGACCCAAGTTATGTGCTCAAATGCCAAGTGTCCCTTTCCACCAAAGTTAAATTCCGTATCAACTTCCTTCATTATCAACATATTATATCAGAATTACCATCTTCATAATAGCCTGGCTCATCCATTATGAATCCTAACGCAGTTGTTGCTAGGAGAAGCGGAAGGCATGTTCGAGCATAAGTTCCAATTGCAAGGGGTGAAATAATAGTCAATATAAATGAAACCAGCAAGATACTATCATCATAGCTTCAGGACTAACATTTGGCCTTACTACGAGCTTGAGGCCTAACACTGATCGAGTGAGAACCTTTATAGACTTTGAGGTAAGATCAGTCCCGTGACGATAATCAAGGCCATCTCTTCACTTCGGAAAGTATGTCAAGGGCATGTCTTGCCATGCCATCTGCAACATGCTCTTTCATGTGATGAGGTCTTGCCAAAGTGCACGGTCTGTGTATCTTACCCAAAAATATTGGCCACAATTCAAGCCCCATGAACTGGAGGGTTCAAATATAGGCACAACTTCAACTGCAAAGATATCACTATAAGAGTTTGCATGTTGCTAACAAAATACCACTACCTTCATGAACAGAGCATAAGACCAGGTTTGAGTTCAGCAAAGTGCGGGAAGCCATAAAATGGTGCATGCATTTAAATGCAATGTGCAGGCATGTGCCAGAGTATAATCAAACCGGTTTTGATCCTGCAACATACAAACCTTAATTAAACTATCATTAATGCTATTTTAATCCTATTAAAATAAAAAAGTAACAAATACTCTTCAAAAATAATCATTTAGCCAATCGACAACATGAGAGAAATAAATAAAAATAAGACAAAAGGGAAACCCAACACCCATCTAGATAGATTACCCTGGTTAGGTATCTAGTCAGCAACACTGAGTGTGCTAGAACTCTTCATAGTTCATTTTGGATATCTTCCACGTACATCTATAAATATAGGTGATTATGAATACCTCCCTAGTTAAGAGGGAGTGTTAATGAATGTAACTAGTGTCGGTCTTCATAATTTTACTTGAGTTATGATGTAATGTATTTTTCAAAATAAAGAAAAATATTTTTTATTATTGACTTATTAAAGCATGGATTTCATGTTTGGGTCAATGGTTCTTAGATCAAAGCCTCCATTGTAGGCTTCTAGGGTTTATGTCAAGTGTCCTTTCCCATGTTACATTGTAAAATACCTTTCTTGGATTTGTTTGTCAAAGAAGAAATTTATTTTATTATAAAATAAAACAATTAGGCCTCCTCCACGAAGTCAGCGTCGAACTAGATAAGTCGGCCTAAACTAGGGATCAGAATCACTATATAAAGGAAGCAACTCAACCTCATTTGTCACTCACTCACAACAAGTTTGATCTTCAACATCTAGGGTGAGAAAAAGTGAAAATTCCAAGGAAGAATTAGGAAAAGGATAACGAAGGAGACGAAGGTCTCTCACAAGCATAATAAGTTGAAAATTATCTCTCTTTTTCCCACACGTGTGAAGCTATGAAGCTATTACAGGGGTTGAAGTTCTGCAGTTGCTGGGAGGCCAAAATTATGAAGCTGTTGGTGAAGTTGGGGGCCAAGATTTTAGGGTTGATGCTTGGTTGAAGATACTAGAAAAGAAGAGACTACTGAAGTGTGCTAAAAAATATTAGAAAGCTAACTTAGTGGAGGAGGAAGGTTTGTTGGTCTAGGGTCTTGGTCTATCTCATTTGAATTACTGAAGGAAGAGTTATTTATTAGGTTTTCCCCTATATGGGGGTTTTTACTTAGTTGTGCACCTACATTTGGTGTCCTTGATCTTCATGTTTTAATTTTGGTAATTTCTTGATGAACTAAGATAAAAGAAGAACATAAGAAAGATCATAATAATTGAAAGAAATCACATGTAATTATCAATAAAGAAAATATTTCTACCTTTCTAATTTTCTAATAGTAAGTAGTCTCATAATTATTGGTAAATCATTGGATATCATTTGGAAGTTGAATGCATTGATCTTATAGCTTAGTTTTGGTATATAGCATCACTTATTGAATGTTGATATAAAATTGCAGAGCTTTGAAAACAAGGTTGCGACAGCGATAAATCATACATAACTCTCTAAAATTGGCTAAGGTAATTTTACAATTCATAATTATTGATGGTTGATGTGATTTAGGATTAATTTTAGTCATTGGCATATTTTTCACTATTACATTCACTCACATAAGTGCTCTAAATCAAATTGGTAATTTTGATAAAATTTTCTCTAAATAACATTGTGGATTAATGCTCTAAGTTTCTCACAACCATTGGATAAATATATTAATTGCTAAATTGTATATCTCATGTGGATGATATTCTAATAATAATTGTGATAAGAGATCTTTCTCTCATGTATATCTAATTGGAATAAGTGGTGACTTAGTGGATATTATCTTGAATACTGCTAATTGTTTTAAGAAGCATTTATCATGTATTGTTTATCTCCTAAGCTAATTTTCCACTAAGCTAAGTTCACCTTAAGAGAACTCATCCATCTCTTGCACTTTCATAATAGGATTAGTATCTTCCATTGATAAAATTACTTCCAAGCTTAAGCTTGGTCTATAGAAATATAGTCCCACCTTTCTCACCTAGATTGAGGAGTTTAGAAGCTCTTTAGTGGTTAAGAAAGTGACCTTGCAGTCGTGATAGCCACAGTCTTTGTAATGCCATAGGTGTCAAGTGGTTAGAACCCCAGGGGAGGTATCATTAACTAAGCCGCAGCTTGCTTCCCCCTCGTTTCTCTCCCATGACCTACTCTAGAGTCTAGATTCAAAATAGTTAAGAGAGAGGAAACACTTAGAATAGGCATATAATCTAAAATTAACTAAGATTGTGCATCTCACCTAGTGTGTAGGATTTGCATCTTATTTAGGATAGTGAAGAATCTTTCAAGCAACAATTGTTCATCTGGTAACTTGGTAAACAATCTAAAGCAAGTAATTGACTCCATTCAAGTCAATGGTCCTTCACAATAATTTAATCTTATCCTCATTAAAATCAAGTTGTTAGACCATTCAGTAGTGTCTCTCGGACTTGTTGGTTGCCAACAAGTCTCTCACATTGAAATTTCATACGGACTACACCCCATAGTTTGTTGTAGGGAGACAACTAGAATGAAGAGGGAAAGGATCTGAGTGACAGTGCCCACCTTGAACATTTTCACATATTTCTTGTACAGTTTGGGTGAGAACAGGTCCTAATCACAGTGTACAAAATTTTCCTTTAGAATCCTTATGCCTTGAATCAAATAATATGTCATAATAACATTCTTTCCATTTTTTTCTTTTTTATGCAATTATCACGCCATTTCACCTATTTTTGTTGGATGATAGTCATTTGTTGAATGGATTCTTGGCACATTTCATCAAGCTCATTCAGTTGGTCCAACAAATGCCTTTTAGCTTCACAGAAGTCCATTCTATCTTTCAAGGAAATCCTTAATTTTTTTACTTCAAATTCAATAGGAAGAGTAATTTTCTTACCATATACTAGCTCATATGCTATGAAACTAATGGAATTTTTTCAAGCAACTCTATAGGCCCCCATGGCTTTGGGAAGCTTCCATTCTAACTTGCAATGAAATCCTTAATTTTTTCTACTTCAAATTCAATAGGAAGAACAACTTGCTTACCATATACTAGCTCATATGCTATGAAACCAATGGAATTTTTGTAAGTAACTCTATAGGCTTCTAGAAGCTTCTCAACGCAATATTTATGATGATGGTATATTCTCTTTATCGGGATAGCATTCAAAACCTTGTTAGTAACTTCCATTTGTCCACTTTCTTGAGGATGGTATGGATGACATCTAGTGTTTTATCTTGAATTTCTCGGTAATGGACTAAACAAACTTGGAGGTGAATTGAGTTTCCTTAATCAGTAACAATTTCCTGAGGTACACCAAATTGAGCAAAAAATTATTCCTAAAAAAATTCAACCACTATTTGTTTCGTTGCTTTTGGTAGGCATTTGACCTCAACCCACTTAGTTACATAATCAAGACATACTATGATGTATTTTTTTTATCTTGATGGTGGATTGATAGGCCCTACAAAGTCAGGAGCCCACTTTTTGAAAGGACCGATCATGACTTAGAGTTGTAGAGGAATCTTGTCTATTTTTGTTGGTTTTTGAATTCTTTAACAGTCGTCGCAACTTTTGACATACTTCTTAGCATCTTAAAAGATTGTAGGCCAATAATATCCTTGTCATAGAACTTTATTTGCAGTCATTTTTTCTGCAAAATTACCCCCACAAGGTTCATCATGAAATGCCTCCAGGATGTCATAAATTTCATCTTCTCGAACACATCATCGAATCAAATGATCAGGACTCGTTTTGAATATGTACATGTGTATATAAGAGTACATAACACTATTTTTTATGATCTTTTTTCACTCTTGTTGTGGTCACCAACAACCCCCCTCTGTTGGAAATAATACTGAGAGGGGGGGTGAATCAGTATTATCTAACTCTTATAATAAATATTTCTTATTTGTTCCTTGAATTATTTTTGCATGTCAGTACCATAAAATAATGAACATGAATAAAGAAAATAGATAGTCACACCAAAGAACACAAGATGTAAGGTGGAAACCCAATGTGGGTGAAAACCACCTGCTGCAATATGTCTCTATCTTCTTTCAAATTAGAAACTCCTTTTACAATGGTTATGTACTGGTGCAGTCATTTACCAGTACGCAGGCTGCAACCTGCAGAGAGCTACAACTCTCTCTCTTGTTTTCCAGTCTCTCCTGGAAGGGAGCTACAACCCCCTACTTTTTTCTTACAAGGACCACTTTTCATAAATTTTCAAACTGGATCCATAAGCATCAAATGATCATCAAGTATAAGAGAATCACCCAATCAACTGTAGTAACCAGATCAACAATAATAGGACCAAACCCAGAACACAGCAATGATAAACAAAGATTTTAAGAGAAGTAAGCAGCTTCACCCATGTACTGCCTGCTTACAGTAAGCACCCTGCTCAACTGCTCGCTTGCTTACGTACGCACCCTGCTCAACTGCTCGCCTGCTTATGTACGCACCCTGCTCAACTGCTCGCCTGCTTATGTACGCACCCTACTCAACTGCTCACCTGCGTACCTCGCTCTGAGTCCATTGAACTGCCTGCGGACCTCTGCACCTGCAACCCTTCTGTGCCTGCGTACCGGCGCACCTGAAACGCTTCGTTCCTGCGTATGTACGCACTTTTCTTTCACTGTACCTGCGTACCTTCGGGCATAGATGATTTCAAGACTTCAGAAATAACCCAGACAGTCAGATCTACAGATCTGAACATGCGCCGAAGAGATCTCAATCCATCAGTAGATTCGCCTTATTTAGATCTAGACATACTCCCAAGAGATCATAATATTTCAGATCTAGCCCTCATAAGATATTCAACCCAAAACATACACAAGCCAAATGATCTCCTTTGCTTTATATAGGAAAGCTCTTCCTTAAATCATGGATTAATACCACGGGCCGACACCATAATAACACAAAACCGTCGGCTAAATACCAAAGGTTAAACATAAGAAACCCCACGTGTGAATTTCTTTGCCTTGAAATGTGTGCACTGGGGGTACGCACCTCCTGAACGGGATAACTGCGGGTATGTACGCACTTTATGTAACACCGACCTGCGTGTACGCACCTTATGTAAGGTGTACTTGCGTACCCCTTATTTTCTTCAATATTTGATAGCTGATCATCAATCTCTGCTGCTGACTTGAAGTACTGTGATCTATCACCTGAATGGGTTGCCATCAAGGACAACACTTTAGCCATAATGCCAACAATCTCCCCCTTTGGACATGATGGCAACCTCAAAACTTCAGCTTCATTCTCCCCCTTTGACATCAAGGGCAAAGGGTTATGCTCCCCCTAAGAACATGCTCCCCCTGAATATGAACCAGATCTGCAACGAAGAACCATAATCCACCATGAAAGAGATAGAGACATATGGCAGCTACTTCCAAGATCTCCTTCTGCACATCCTCCATAATGCCAACAATGCATTATATGCTCCCCCTGAACCTATACCATCACTCAGAAGAGGTTCAGCAATAAGATGATGCATCAACAACCCCCATCTTTTGCCTGAGGTATTCAAAAGTGTCCCTGGGCAATGGTTTGGTGAGAATATCAGCAACTTGTTCCTTAGAAGGAACATACTCCAACTTGACCTTCTATTCAAGCACTTGTTCCCAGAGAAAATGATACTTGATTGGTATGTAATTGGTTTTTGAATGCATAACAGGATTCTTTGAGATGCTGATTGCACTTGTGTTATCACATAAGATGGGGATTGGTGGAGTACAAGTGATTTGAAAATCCTGCAAAGTCTGCATCATCCAAAGGAGTTGGGTGCAACAAGATGCAGCAACAACATATTCCGCTTCAGCTGTAGACAAGGCAATCGAACTCTGTTTCTTGTTGAACCAAGATACCAGTCTGGAACCCATAAAGAACGCACCACCACTTGTGCTTTTCCTGTCATCCACGCTTCCGGCCCAATATGCATCTGTATAAGCATGAAGTGTAAGATCTGTATCTCTAGGATACCATAAGCCATAATTTTGAGTCCCTTGAAGATATTTGAAAATTCTCTTCACTGCCTGAAGATGAGTCTCCTTCGGATTTGCCTGAAATCTTCCAACTATTCCAACTGCATGCATGATGTCCGGTCGGGTACCTGTCAAATAAAGTAAACTTCCAATCATAGATCTGTAGGTTGGTTGATGTACTGCTGCAGATTCATCATTTGCACTGAGGCTACATCCTGTGACCATGGGTGTACATACTGGTTTTGCATCTTCCATACCATATTTCTTCAAAATCTGTTTGAGATACTTGGTTTGAGATAAAAAGATTCCTCCTTCTTTTTGTTGGATTTGCAAACCAAGGAAATATGTCAATTCTCCTAGCAAGGACATTTCAAAATCTTTCTGCATGACCAAGGCAAAGCTTTGACTCATAGCTTCTTCATTGCTCCCAAAAATAATGTCATCTACATACACAACAAGTATTAGCAATTTGTCATTTTCAACTTTTATATAAAGATTGCTATCTGCTGATCCTTTTGAAAAGCCTTGTTGATGAAGATATTTGTCCAAATGGTAGTACCAAGCCCTTGGAGCTTGTTTGAGACCATAGAGAGCCTTTTTCAATCTGCATACAAGATTTGGATCATTTCCAAGAATGAACCCATCTGGCTGTTCAATGTACACTTCTTCTTCCAAGTCTCCATTCAGAAAGGCTGATTTCACGTCCATTTGAAATAATTTGAAGTTTTGAAAACTTGAGAGAGCAAGGAACATTCGGATGGCCTCAAGTCTTGCAACAAGAGCAAAGGTTTCTTCAAAGTCTATTCCTTCTTGCTGCACATACCCTTTACAAACAAGTCTGGCTTTGTTTCTAATTACTTCTCCATTTTCATTCAATTTATTTTTGAAGACCCATTTTGTTCCGATAACATTCTTATCTTTTGGTCTAGGAACCAGCTCCCAAGTGTTGTTCTTTTCGATCTGCTCAAGTTCTTCATCCATTGCTTTCACCCAACATTCATCTTTGCATGCCTCTTTCACATTTTGTGGTTCAGTAGAGGAGAGTAATGCCAAATAGCTTGAAGCTTCTGCAACTATTCTTCTTGTTTGTACACCTGCTTCTTTCTGCCCCATAATCTGAGATTCTGGATGATTCTTCTAAACATATCTGGATGGAGTCTTTTCTTCTATTCTTGTTTGCTCCTCTGGTTCTTCTTGAGGTTCTTCTTCTTCATCATTCTGTCGTTGGGGGTAGCCTTCATCTTCTTCGATGTCTTCATGATGTACTTGCCTAGGAATGTATCCCTTCTCATCAACCACTACATCAATGCTGTCAACAATTCTGCCAAGTCTTTTATTGTAGCATTTGTATGCTTTGCTATGTGGAGAGTAACCAAGAAGAATGCCTTCATCTGCTCTAGGTTCAAGTTTTCCAAGCTGCTCATCAGTATTCTTGATATAGCATTTGCTCCCAAAGATTTTGAAGTGCTTTACCGAAGGAGTCCTACCACTCCAGAGCTCATGAGGAGTTTGAGTGTTGTTCACCCGGACATTTGTTTTGTTGAGAATAACAACTGCAGCTTCACCCCAGAAAGTTGCGGGAGTTCCTGACTCATCAAGCATAGCACGAGCCATTTGTTGGATTGTTCTGTTCATTCTTTCCACAACTCCATTTTGCTGAGGAGTTCTTGCTGTAGAGAATTCTCTTCTTATCCCATGTTCTTCACAGAAATCAAAAAATTCATTTGAAGTAAATTCCCCACCTCTGTCGGATCTGAGGCACTTAATTTGGTGACCTGATTCATTTTCAACCAAGGCTTTGAAGGATTTGAATTTTTCGAATGCTTCATCTTTGTGCTTCATAAGTCCTAACCAGACAAACCTGGAGAAATCGTCAATGAATAATATCAAGTATTCTTCTCCTCGAGGTGTTCTTTTCCTGAAAGGACCGCATGTATCTGTATGTACTAGCTCAAGAGGCATGCTAGCTGATCCTTCTTTCTCTGGAAAGTTAGTTCTGGTTTGTTTTCCAAACTGACATGATTTGCATATGGTGTTGTCAGGAATTTTGATGTCTGGAAGGTCGCGAACTGCCTGATATTTGCATGCTTTCCTTATTTGTGAAAAGCTTAGATGTCCCAACCTCCGATGCCATAACCAGTGCTCATCATCCTTACTCAGATAACATTTTTGTTGTCCTTCTTCAAATATGTACAGATTATTTGGAGTTCTTTTGCCTTTGATCACTGTTTTACCTGTATCAAGATCACGAACAAGACATCCATTTGATCTGAATATAACCTCGGTTCTTTGATCACACATCTGGCTGACACTTAGAAGATTATGCTTCAATCCATCAACATACAAAACATTTCCAGCCTTGACCTTTTCTTTTAACTGAGCAATGCCTTTTCCTTTTATAGTTGCAGGAGTATCATTTCCAAAAGAGACTTTCTTTCCCTTTTCTAGAGCAGAATAAGACTCAAGTTTTTCTTTATCACCTGTCATATGCTTTGAACATCCACTGTCAATGTACCATAGATTTTCCTGTCCCTCTGCATAAAATGCTATCCCACATCTTTCTGTTTGAGGTTCCTTTATTCTCCATGTTTTGGTGCTTGAGGCTTGTTCCTTTTTTTGCTGAAACCTGCTCCTACATTCAGAGTCTTCATGACCAAAGTTATTGCAAATAGAACATTCAACTTCATTTTCAAGAACCGAAAAGTTGTTATAGGTCCTTTTTGTAATCCCCGTCATACTTCTTTGTTTTTGAGCTTCCCTAGTCATGATCGTTTTATATGCAACACATTGAGCTGCTTTGTGACCAAAGTTATGGCAAGAAAAGCATTGTCCATTGAAGAAACTTTTGTGGTTATCGAATCTACCATCCAATTGATTGTAATTTCTATTGTCATCTATTCTTGAACCAAATTGAGAAGATTTTACCTGTGGCTGGTTGTAGCTTTTGTTCACCCTTAAGATGGATTGCCCCTGATAGTTTCTGTTTGTAATTCGTCCCTGCTTTACCTGATGATCTTCATTGTGCTTTTGCTCATTTCTTCTTGATGCATCAAGATAACTTTTTGAGGTGGATGCTTGAGAAGTTTCTCCATTATAGCCCAGACCTGTCTTGTTTAGTGGAGACCGCTGCACATTCATAATCTCATCCAAAGTTTCAGACCCTTTGACAAACTTAAGATTGATAGCTTTTGTTTTCTCAATCTCTTTTCTAAGACCAACAATTTCACCTTCTAATTTTTCAAGATGTTTTTCTTTTTCATCAATTTGAAATTGTAGAGTATCAATGATCATATTCTTTTCTTCTATACATCTCTTGAGTCTAGTAATTTCATCATAAAGGTTATCCACATCTATAGCATCCATATAATCATCATCTTCAAATGCCATTAACAACTTATATTCATTACCTCGTTCATCTTCATCACTGTTTGATAGACCATCACTATCTTCATGAGTGTAGTAGCTTTTCTTATTTGCATTTTGTTTCTTGTTCCATCTAGCAGGTTCCTTTCCTTTATCCTTATAAGGACATTTTGCAGCATAATTACCTACTCTTCCACAAGAAAAGCATTTAAAAGGTAACTTACCTCTGAACCTTCCAGAACCCCTTTGAAGATTTCTGACAAAATTTGATTCTTCTTCTTCTTCTTCTGGGACGTGGCTTGCTTCATAATAATCTCCTTTACCTGATGCCTTGAAAGCAGCTTCTCTTCTGTCTGATGGACCTCCCTTTCTCATTTCATAAGCAGTTAGAATTCCATGTAGCTGAGACATAGTAAGGATTCGTAGATTTTCCTTTTCTTCTATTGCAGATACTTTAGATTCAAACTTGGGAGACAATGATCTTAGAACCTTTTCAACCACAATAGCCTCTTTTATTTCTTCACCCAAATTTTTCATACAATTAACAACCTCATCTACCCGAAGAAAATAGTTAGCCACACTTTCATCATTATACATCTTGAGAGTCTCATACTGAATTCTGAGAGTTTGAAGTTTAGCACGTTTTACCTCTTCATCTCCTTCATAGCTCGTGAAAATTTTGTCCCATATCTCTTTTGCGGATTTATAGTGCATTACCTTCATGAATTCTGATTGGGATATACATCCTAATAGAGTACTGACTGCTTTCGCATTTGTTTCATACTTCTTTTTCTCAGCTGCATCTGTAGGAGTGGCTGAAGGAAAAGCGTAGACTGTCTCTATGATGTCCCAAACTTCTGTACCAAGAGATTTAAGATAGGCAGTAACTCTTACCTTCCAATAATTGAAGTTTGTCCCATCAAAAACTGGTGGCCTGATTGATGCTTCTCTCTCGTAGTTGCTCATGATGAACGATCTACCTTCAAGTGATCAAGCTTCTCTGAAGGACCTGCTCTGATACCAATTGTTGGAAATAATACTGAGAGGGGGGGGTGAATCAGTATTATCTAACTCTTATAATAAATCTTTCTTATTTGTTCCTTGAATTATTTTTCCATGTCAGTACCATAAAATAATGAACATGAATAAAGAAAATAGATAGTCACACCAAAGAACACAAGATGTAAGGTGGAAACCCAATGTGGGTGAAAACCACCTGCTGCAATATGTCTCTATCTTCTTTCAAATTAGAAACTCCTTTTACAATGGTTATGTACTGGTGCAGTCATTTACCAGTACGCAGGCTGCAACCTGCAGAGAGCTACAATTCTCTCTCTCGTTTTCCAGTCTCTCCTGGAAGGGAGCTACAACCCCCTACTTTTTTCTTACAAGGACCACTTTTCATAAATTTTCAAACTGGATCCATAAGCATCAAATGATCATCAAGTATAAGAGAATCACCCAATCAACTGTAGTAACCAGATCAACAATAATAGGACCAAACCCAGAACACAGCAATGATAAACAAAGATTTTAAGAGAAGTAAGCAGCTTCACCCATGTACTGCCTGCTTACAGTAAGCACCCTGCTCAACTACTCGCCTGCTTACGTACGCACCCTGCTCAACTGCTCGCCTGCTTATGTACGCACCCTGCTCAACTGCTCGCCTGCTTACGTACGCACCCTGCTCAACTTCTCACCTGCGTACCTCGCTCTGAGTCCATTGAACTTCCTGCGGACCTCCGCACCTGCAACCCTTCTGTGCCTGCGTACCGGCGCACCTGAAACGCTTCGTTCCTGCGTATGTATGCACTTTTCTTTCACTGTACCTGCGTACCTTCGGGCATAGATGATTTCAAGACTTCAGAAATAACCCAGACAGTCAGATCTACAGATCTGAACATGCGCCGAAGAGATCTCAATCCATCAGTAGATTTTCCTTATTTAGATCTAGACATACTCCCAAGAGATCATAATATTTCAGATCTAGCCCTCATAAGATATTCAACCCAAAACATACACAAGCCAAATGATCTCCTTTGCTTTATATAGGAAAGCTCTTCCTTAAATCATGGATTAATACCACGGGCCGACACCATAATAACACAAAACCGTCGGCTAAATACCAAAGATTAAACATAAGAAACCCCACGTGTGAATTTCTTTGCCTTGAAATGTGTGCACTGGGGGTACGCACCTCCTGAACGGGATAACTGCGGGTATGTACGCACTTTATGTAACACCGACCTGCGTGTACGCACCTTATGTAAGGTGTACCTGCATACCCCTTATTTTCTTCAATATTTGATAGCTGATCATCAATCTCTGCTGCTGACTTGAAGTACTGTGATCTATCACCTGAATGGGTTGCCATCAAGGACAACACTTTAGCCATAATGCCAACACCCTCTTTGTTTAAGTATTAGCAATAATATCAAGCAAAGGGGGACCCTTAACAAAAAATCTCAAAAATATTTTTATCAAAATTTTTGTATTTAACTCCCTAAAAGCTATATCGCATCGCAAAGAGGAAGTGAAGCGTTTTTCCTATGCGCGTAAGTAAGCTGCGATGAAGCGATGCAACATTCATCGCATCGCATATTCTGAAAGCGCCCTTAAAAAGAAAAACCTAAGGAATCGCCGATGGCCGATATGCGACATCGCATATCGGAACGCCGCCTAAGAAGCACACAATGAGCAAATGAAAACTGCGATATCGCGATTTGTGATCTGTGATCTTACAAACCGCGATTTTGCGATTTGCGATCTGCTACGAATGAGACTATTAATTGCTGTGATACGAATCGCAGAAACCACTCATCGCAAAGTTTCTTTGGCATGATTTGTAAACCCAAAATCGAGCGCGCACCTTAAGGGAAATTAATGATTGCACGCCTGAGTACCCAAAGATGATCGTGTTGCGTTTTTCGAAGAGTCAAGTCATTATGAGTGTCATGATTATGCATTCATTAGAGTTTAAAGCTTTCATGTCAATCTTTTCGTCATGTCTCTTTTCCTTTGCGTAAACTGTAAGGCATTAACTAATATAAATCTATATGCAGGAAACATCTAAGGAAAAGGGGAAAGCGCCAATACTTGAAGAACAGAGAGGAGATGCCTTCGCAAATGAATGCCGCATGCAGCAGAGCCGCGGACTCCAGAGTATCACTCCACAGACACTGATGAAAATAGACTATCCAAGACTCAGAGTCAAAGGCGCACAAAAGCAGCATGTTTGCAAAAGATCCTGAAGCTCAGATTGGATAAAGCAAAAAGAAAAATGCTAAAAAGGGATGATGCTTCAGAAAAGCCTGAAACAAAGAATGGAAGCAATTTTCAATACGTAAGATTGTTCAGGCAACGAAATCCCTAACTCATTGAGTCATTCACACGGCTGGAAACCGAAATAGCAACAGCACAATCAGTTTGAAAGAAATCTGGGTTATACTAAGTATACACACAGCAAATACACCCAGCCAGAGGAAGATTTTCAAAAATATCTTCTAGTTTGTCAGAAAGAGGTGCCAGCTTTTGTTATTTATACTTTTATCGTCCGAGCAAAAAGAAAAGACAACCAGCTGACTCTTTCCAGGTGAACCTCACATTGCTTATAGCACTAAGGAGCAGATACAGAAACGGTTAGAAATTAGATTCAATTTTTAGAAATAAATTTGCTTTAGCAAAAGGGCGGTCATTTGAAGCCGTTGCCTAAATTTGTGTAATTAAGATTAGTTAGTTAGTAGTATTTAACCCTTCTCATGGCATTTGGAGAAGGGTCCGGAAATTTGTCAAAAAACTTGTCCTCAGAACATGCACTTTTGCACCCTCGGAGGTGGTTTTTGGTGAATGGATGGATCGAGATTTATTTATGTTTGCATTTTAATGTCTGCTACTGATGTTGCACTTCTGTACTCTTAGTAGATGTTAGAAGTAAGTAGAGATAAATCGTTATTGCTTGAAGTTTGTGAGTGAAAATCAGTCATAAATGATACTTTTATCTCTTGATTAATTTCTGCTCATATTCTTAGAGTGATATACAGCTGATTTGTTTATATGTTGATGTATGAATGTCTGGATTACCATTTGGCACTTTTGTATGGTGGAATCATTTGTTTGTGCTTAACATATGAATAACTTATCATGCGATATGTTGTTCACAACTGTTTTGCCTAACTTCTTATGCAGAATGGTTTATCTTAATTGATTTATATTCTTATGATAGCTGAATGATCTTTATTACCAGTTATTGTATGAAATCTTTTTAGATCGCATGAAGAAAGAATCCTCCCCTGGGTTAGTATAGATTAGATGTGTTGTTTTTGTTAGATTACAGTAGCATAGAGTCAGTTTAGAGTTTAGAATTAGAGTAGCTTGAAATTACCTTTAGATTAGCATCATCAAAAATCTACACACACACACACATCCTTTTAAATTGGGAAGCTGGTCCCATCATCCCCAGTCGGACCCGCTACACCAAACGGGCAAGGAGCCGCCAACCAGGTTCCGGACCGGGTGGGTATCCCCCTTGTTGTTGACCCGATTTTGGGCCCCTCAACAACTCTCTAGGTGAACAATGTTGTGGAAGTTTTTCTGTAGCCAAGTAATTAGTGAAATTTGTAGACCAAGATATATTAGTAGATAATGCACACAAATGTTCATCAAGGAATTCATCTTCTACCAAAATAGACTCATTATCATGATGAATTCGAGACAGGAGATTAGCAACAACACCTAGGTTTATCAATAATAGTAATATCAAATTATTGTAGGAGGAGAAGCGAGCTGGTAACTCTACCATGTGTAATAGGCTTATTCATAATATAGCAGATGTTAGAGTGATAAGTATGTCCAAAAATAGTGTATCTTGTAATATAATGATGAAATTGAATTATGGCATGGAGCACAACAATAAAAATTTTCTCAATTGTTGTATAATTCATTTAAGCTAGAGTTAAGTTTTTATTGATATATTAAATAATATAAGGCTTTTGTTCTCCCTTTTTACCCAACAAAACCCCAATGGATATATAAGGAATCACTATGTATGTGAAAAGGTAAGGACCAATTAGAGCCTCAAATAATAGGGGCAAAAGATAGTTTTTCTTTCAAAGTGATAAACGCTAATTGGCATTGATCACCCCACTGAAATTTAGCAGTTTTTGTCAAGAGACGAAATAATGGGGAAGCCACCTTCGTGAAGTTTTCTATAAATCTTATATAATATCCCACATATCCCAAGAAGCTACAGATATCCTTTTGGGAAGATAGAGTATATAATTTAATTTACCTCAATTTTCACATGGTCCACTCGAATACCCTCAGATAAAATATGGTTTCCTAATACAATTCCCTCTGTAAAAAGAATTTTTCATTTTCTGTTACTAAGGGAAAAGTTAGTTTATTGGCATCAGATCAATACCTTCTCAAGATTCTTTAGAGATTCTTCAAATGTTTCCCCATGCACTATGAATTCATCCATATATACTTCAACATAATCATTTGTTAAATCAGAGAAAATTCCAAGAGTACATTGTTGAAATGTTCTTGGAGCATTGCATAAGCTAAATTCAAGTACTCGATAAGAAAAATTCCCCTAAGAACAATTAAAGGTTTTGTTCTCTTGATCTTCGGGGGCAACTTGAATTTGGTTGTATTCATTAAACCCATCAGGAAAAGAAAAGAATTTCTTTCTTGTAATGGTGTCGAGGACTTTATCAATAAGGGGCAGTGGAAAATAGTCCTTTAAGATAGCTCTATTTAATTCTAAATAATCAACACATACTCGCCATTTCCCATTTTTCTTATGGACAATGACTAGGGGAGAAACCCATTTACTATCATAAATATGGTAGATGAAACCTACACTAAATAGTTTATGCATCTCTTCTTTAACTATATCTTTGAGTTTTGGGTTAATTCGTCGTTGGGACTACCTAACAGGTCAAGAATCCTCCTTTTTATAAATATGATGGGTACACAAGGTAGGAGAAATCCCCTTCATGTCAGAGTAATCCCATGCAAAATATTTATTATTTCTTTTAAGCATTTCCACCAATAGCTCTTGTTGAGAGGGTTCAAATTTAGCATTAATGTTTAAAGCCTTCCCAAGATAAATTTCAATGGTTTTGGTTTCATCTTCTAAGACATTATTCAAAAATAATCGTTTCATTTCTTTGGTTAACTCAATGGGTGAACATAATTTCTTGGAATTCTTCCTTGGAATCATATTCATTGATGGATTTTTTTATGTGTGGACGTGTTAGAAAATATCAAATAAGATCATCCTCATTACGTTCTTTAAAATTGGAACTTGATCAATGGTAAAAAGAGGTTGAGCAGATTCTTCATCACAATCATCGAACCACAAAGGATTTTTTGTGTCCGAGAAAGGTTTGGCTAGAGGGTAAAGAGAAAGTATCTTGGTAAAATTCCCATGGTAATGTCATGTTCGCAAACCTACAATGGTTGTAGGCATATTCTTTGGCTAACTATGGATTTCCAAGAAATAGTGGGTAGCCTTCGAAGACCAGGTAGCCTTAGATTATCCAGGGTTTCCTTGGCCATAATATTAATAGCTGCCCCTAAATCTATTAGGGTGTTAGATATATGGGTATTATTTATGTATAGAGTAATGACAGGAGTTCCTGGATCACCATATTTTATTGTACAGACCTTACCCAACATTAAATCAACTAGTTTCCCAACTACTTGTAATGTGTTCAAATTTTTTTTTCTTTAT
Organism: Pinus tabuliformis; assembly: GCA_031772625.1. Lineage (NCBI taxonomy): Eukaryota > Viridiplantae > Streptophyta > Pinopsida > Pinales > Pinaceae > Pinus > Pinus tabuliformis. Next base: position 183,326,160 of record CM062817.1, read on the forward strand.
ACCTAGATTTTTCAAACAAAGTTCCCAAAAAACCTTTGCATAAATAGGAACATCCTTGATAGCTTGAAACAATGGAATCTTTACCTAGACAATTCTCTATTCCCCTAAAAATTCAAATTTAGGTTGGGTAGGGATTTTTTCAAGGCATAGCCTCTTTAGATAAGGAATAGATTCAACTCCTTTTCAGGAGATTTTTTGTGATCAGAAGAATGTATTATTGTCTTTGGTAAGCCATATTCCTCATCTTGTTCTTAAGTTATGGAAGAGGTTTTATTTTGGATGGATTTCCTTGAGTGCAAATGACTGTCTCTGCAGTCCACAACTGAAAGGGGATAGATAAGTGTTGTAGATGCAACAACCCCCATTTTGGCTTGGTGTTCTAACAATAAATGGGGACCCTTCTCATTTTGCTTTAAGTTTGCTTCTAGTCTTGTTTACATTTTTCCATCTTTTCTAGTTACATTTTCATAACTTCTCACATTACACATGGGGTCTCACGTTCACTTGGAACACCTGCATTAAGAGAAGTGGATCAGTCATCTTGTAAATAATTTGTAAATATTGATAATTGTTTTTGTTTTTATTAATGTTTTGTTTTGTTTATTAATATTTATGTTTTGTCTGCCCACGGGGCTTTGGATTGACGGTGAATGGGTGCGCTATTAAGGCACTCCTTGCGATAGGTTACCGGTTCAAATCCCCTGTGGGTACTTAGGTTAGTCTTAACTAGAGAAAAAAAAGAAAAAAAAATATTTATGTTTTGTCCGTTAATATTATTATTTTGTTGACAAATGCTTTTGTTTTTTAACAAATGTTTTTGTTTATACATGTTTTGTTTGTTATTATTTTTTTTTTATTCTTATTTTTGTTATTATTATTATTTTGTTTTTATTTATTATTGTTATTATTTTGTGTTTTCTTCTTTTTTGTGTTGTTCATTAATGTTATTGATTTGTTTTTTTATGTGTTTTCTTTATTAATATATTTGTTAATAAATGTCCTTTTTCTTTTAGTTAAATAAATGTCTTTGTTATTACAATTGTTTTTATAACATTTTTTCGTTTGTTATTGTTTTTTGTTTGTTAGTAATTGTTTTGGATGGTAGAATATATGTGTAAAGATATGTAGTAATATATTACACACCAGCCAATCAATTTCAAATCCTATTCATTCGAAGATCCACTTGTGCAACGGTTAAATATATATAAAGGGAAAAAACAAAGTGACTTCGGCATGTCACAAGGTGTCGATTTTCAACATTTGTCAACCTAAATTCCTATTCTCCAATCAACGTTGAGTATCAACCTTATGACAACAATAGCGATGGCCTATCCTTTTCCTAACAATCGTCAACACAACAAATGTCCAAGAGCTATTTTAATGCAATGAGATTGGTCAACCTCCAAGCTATTGGTGCAATATCTCCACTCAACCCTCCACACTGGCTCATGAACTCAATGAACCCTCCACGCAGGTCGACCTCCACGCTATTGGTGCATTCTTCCACGCTGGTCGACCTCCACGCTATTGGCGCATTCTTCCACGCAGTTGGTGTATTACTCCACGTTGTTTTTTTAGCGTTGATATATGTTGTGCGTTGAATTCTATTTTTGTGTGTGAATTCATGAGCCAATGTCAGTTATTGATATCATAAAAATTGTGCCATGGAATTTTTTTTCGACTAATTATTTATGTTTTGGTTTTGATTGCAGGATCACATGGAATTCGGAATCAATACAACCAAACTCGAAATACCAGGAAGTCGTTGAGTTAGTTCTAATGGGAATAATGGTTGTTTCTATGGCCTCCTGAAGATGGAAAATTCTAAATAGATGGTTATTCCAGGAAGCCACGCAGGAATATTCCTCTTGTCGTTGATTGTGTTCTTTTCAGGTTGAAAGGATATGTAATAGAATGAACTCAGTTGTATACCAAAATGAGGAGGATCCTGAGATTCTTGGTCCACTTGACCAAATCTACTCAAAATCAAACACTCTAGTCGGTTAGGTACATGTGACAGTTGTTAAACTCACACTGATCAATCTGGAAATGACCAAATATGCCAAATATAGTTTGGATGACATCTTGTAAACATTTAAAATTAGTTTTCATTTTGTTTGGATGGCATCTCTTAGAGAGAGTCGAATTCTCATGACTTTGTAGGCTATATAAACATCAATAGATCTCTGAAGTAGCGGTTCAGAAATTGTGTAAGAGACTTCTTAGTAACACTATTGTTCTTAGTTATTTCTTCTGTTGTAAGCTGGACCACTGATCGGTTTTGGATTTTCAAGGAGCGATTTTCTCAACATTATTGTTGGTAAACTGCGCTTGTTTTTTTGTGAGATCGATTTGGTTTATTTACGCTTTGCTTCAAGTTAATATACGTTGGTCGCGTTTGTGGATTGCATTTTATATATGAAAAATGGTTAAGATGTTTGTTTAAAATATATATATATATATATATGTTTACTTTATAGTATATATATAACACCATCTTTTCAAACTTTTTTAAATGACAAAGTGATATTTAAAATTTGTTTAACAAATTGTTTTTTTTATACATCACTTTATATATATATGTGTGTGTGTTTTTTATATGTGTGGTATAATTCGTAGTTTTCTTTTATAAGAAGAATGTGAAGTTATGAAGTTTGTCAATTTTCATTAAGCTTTAATCATTTAAGGTTTTTTGAATTTTTGACCGGATAATCCACAGTAGTAGAATTTAAGGTTTTTTTATGGACAAGTTGATTATAAATGGATGTCATATTAATAGATTTGAATCTATTAGTCATTTTGTTTATCTTCTTAACACATATTGATGTGTTGTTATTCGTATGTGTGTGGATGTTGCAAGTTGTATTAAGTTCATTTCAGACCATTTAAATATATTTTACTAACATCATGTAAAATTCAAAGCGATCATTTTTGTTAGATTGATATCTTGCAAATGGTTTTTTTTTTTTCACATACATATCGATTTATTTTGTATGTTTTTGGAAACACTATAAATTTTGAATTTGCAACTATGCTTTCGCTAGTAGTTTTTCGATTAATCTTCGATTGGCGAATTTACTATGAACCTTTTGTTTCCATGAACTTAAGTTTAACCCTAGGCTCGTACATACATCAGTAGCATAGAAGTAGAATTGCATTTAGAGTAAGCTTATTCACTGTGTTTTCTTCATATTTTCAAAAATACAAAAAAAATTGTTTTCCCCAAATCAAGTATCCATTCTTGGGAGCCTCACCTCGTGAAGGGTAAACAACACCCAAAATTCTAGTCAGGACTGCCATCAATGAGAAAGAGTTTGATCGGGACTCTAACATAGTTCCTCCCATGTTGAGTGAGGACATTTCCCGACCTCAATAGTAGGAAAAGGAGATAGTTCAATACTATAGGTGGGTTGAACCATCTTATTACTATTTGGATTTGGAATAGGCTAGGTAGGAAACTGAGGTCTCTATTGAGTTTGAGTTGGTTGATTGGAAGGAAATTGCATTATTAGTAGTGGTCCCCACCATACCATGTGTTGGGGTTTTAATGGACTTTTTATTTCTCCTACATATGATGTTTTAAATGCATTTATCATGATATAGTTCAAAGGAAGATGGTAACTAGATTACTAAAAGGAGAAGTTATGACTCCTTTGGTAGCTTCTAGCCCAAATATCCTTTGTTATATTTATGTAAGAAGTATTGACTACTTGAGCACCTCCCCAACAACGGTGCCAAAAATGGCAAGTGATTTTATTAGTTTTAAATATTATTAGTCATACACTATCAATTTAATTATTAGTCGAGCTAGTAGACTTTTAAGGCCTTTGGTGTAGTATGCATGGATAAAAAGACTTTTCACTTATTAAAATGACCTACACTAAATGCATGGGAATGGTGGTTCCATTTAAAGAGTATAATCTTTAACTTTTAGCTAGATGGATCTTAAATTACCCAAAAGGTAATATCGATGTGGCTTTAAAGTTATAAAAGTAGTGTTTGTTATTTAAATTCCTTATTTTGTAGCAATTTAATTAGTTTATAAGCTATTTAAAATGAAATTGATTATTGATCCCTTTTAAACAAACAAAAAGAGAATTATTGAAGGATTTCATTCAAAACTTTTAACTATAGTATCACACAAAATGTATTCCCAAATTGAAAAATAAAGGAAATCCAATTGTTTGAAATTCACACAAGGGCTATTTAACTCTCATTCGAACTTTGAAAAATCAACCACTATGCAAGTGGAACAACAATGAGAATGAAACAATTACGATTAAGAAAATACAAAGAAATGACTATGGCATGTTACTACATTCTTAGGAAGGCCCAACACAAGGCTTACTTCATGCCTCTATTATTCCAACTGCTCAGCATTGAATGATGAAAAATAAACAAAGTATCAACACATACTAGGACATAGATTACAAATATTAGATTAGACCTCCATCGATCACCCAAATAGAAAACTTAGTATTATATCTCAAAGATAAATGATAGCAACAACATTTTTTTCACTCTGAGTGCTTTTCTCTTTATATAAAGTTCACAAAAACTAAAATAAGCACACAAGGGGTGAGGTCTCATTTATGCTAACTGATTAAAAATAAGTAAATTTGTATAGTCATGTATCAACTTTAATCATCTCTAATGGTCCATACTATGTTTTTGCTTAAGAGTTATGAACTGCAATCAGTTTGATAAACTTCCAGATCTTATCTTTGGTGCTTTGGAACAACTGATCTCCCACAACCTATAGATGATCAAGAACAAGCATCTCGACTGTAACTGGGTTTACTACCATAGTTGTAACTGTTTGAGATGATTTTTATTTCTCGGGATCTCAACGTGCTTTTTCCATAACCGGATAATCGCTTCCTAGGAATAGACTACAGCTTGTCCCTGAGCTCTTTGCAACGTCTAATAACATAATTTCTATCCTGAAATCAACATGATCAATCAACATGATATCTCTTATGTTGTAACATATTCCTTTGCAACTTGTGAACACAATTGAAGCTATGATTTTATCCATTTGGAATTTGATCATGTTCATGAATATGTCCATTTCATAAAAAATATTACAAATAAAATTATGTCGGTATGCCATTGGAAAATTGACAGTATCAAAGGCTTGTAGTCATTGGTCAAAATGAAAATTCATGACAGTATTACAAGTATCATTATGTCAATACACAACTGAGACACATGAGACTATATATATAATCTTGTAATCAAAACACTTCAATTTTGAATCAATAGCCTAAACCACATATTATAAACCACTCTCATTATATATAATATAATATTATTCAAACCAAACACATCCATATGCTACTCTCAGTCAATGCTTTTAGTTATTTAGCTCTAAAATAGAAGAGACAAGGTGTAAGAATAAACATAAGTATACATGTGATAAAAAGATAGGGTTTTGATAGATTAGGAGTGAAAATGATAAGGCTTTAAGGGAAAATTAAATATTTTAGAAACAAAAAGGTTATCATAAGAGGAACCCAACATCTCCCTCCAACTTATATGGTTGCATGTCCCCATTCAACCTCATTCCAATTCAAGTATTTCTCCATGGAGATCGCCCTAGTTGTAAGTTGGGTGACTAAATTCCCCAGTATTGTAGTACCCCAAGGTCTTTTCCATGGTCATTCAATTTGATCACTTCTCTTCTTCATCCCAATGACTCGTAGCCCATTGAATGCTTCTCTCGAAAAACTGAGCTACCACAAGTGCCTCTACTGAATAAGTTATAGTCATTTCATGGTATTTAGTGAGCATGTATTGTTGATTAGTTAAGATGATAGCAAAGTCTCTAGAATTCTCCCTCAGTCTTTCCAAATCATTGATTACCAACCCAAGCAAGGGATATTCTTCTCTCACCATTAGATGAGCCTTTTTCTCTATATTACCATAGAATTTTATAACCCTTTTCCATTTGATAAGGTTGGCTATGTAGGATATGAATGTGTGAAGCTAAACGTCCCCAACAAAAGGGTTAGGGTTCCACCTGGAATTATATGTCAATATAAAGTTAAAAAAATAGAGATCTCATCGCATATTTTGGTCTAAAGCTTTTGAATTTTTGTATACCTCTATAAAGGTCTTTGGATGGCTTATCTCATAAAGTTGACCATCTCATATTCCTCAATTGAAAAGAGGCCCAAAGGTCGTGTAAGAAAATGAAGTAGACCCTAGAGGGAACACGAAAGGAAAAAATATTTGCCCCTATTTCACATGTTGCTTCCTTTAGTTATGCTCTTCACATTAGAGATCCTTCCACTTGTTTATCTAATTCTTCCACTTCTCCTCCTCGCTAAGATAAACTAAAAACCAATATTGCTTCATTTTCTCAATTACTTGGCGATGACTCTCCTTGTTAATGATTGCTAAATCAAACAAATAATTCTTATATTTCCATTGTGGCATGTCTTGTTTCAATTGGAGAAATGCATAATTGTATGTTAATATATTATCTAGAACAACGTTTCTAGATTGTTGAGTCTCTTTAGTATACCCTTCTCCTAGGATTTTTGCTTTATTTTCAGATTTTTCCTCTTGTTCTATGGCCCATCACAAAGCCCCTCATTACTTGATTTAGGCCCTTGTTTATTCAATTTAGCCTTGAGTCTTTCATTTTCTATAATCAATTTCTTATTTTGTCTAAGAAACACTTGATAATTATGCTACAAAATCGGAAAGTTTTAGGATCAATGAACTTATCTTTTTTTTAATTGGATTTCTTGGAATTTTCAGTACTTGCTCTCACTTAAAAAAATGATGATGCCTATTCCATAATTTTCCTCTGCGACATTCTCTTCTGCAACCGTCTCTTCCATAAAGTTTCCATCCACAAAATTTTCTTCCATCATATATTCTTCCAAGTCTATCAATTCAACGCTTTCAATCATGTTTCCTTCAGGTTCTTTATTAATTGATTTAGAACATGGATTTAGGGATGTTAGGGTTTCAATGTCTCAACCAAAGACCTCAAACCCCAATACTGGTTCCTTCCCATTTTGATTATGCAACGAGAACTGAGTGAGATATTGTCATTCAATATCCGATGAGATTGTTGACTTAAACATTCCCTTCTTAATTGAAACCCTAGTCTGGGGTTTCCTTTTGATCCCCTGAACAAAAACCATCCAATTGGTGGATCTCTACAACTATAAGCATATTAATAAAACCTTGATGGTGCATACTATGCTAAGTTTCCTTCTTCCTCTGGATCAAGGCAATTAACTTTACTTTTAAGAAAGAAGTGAGGCATATTAAGTGACTTGTGCCCACCAAGATGCATGAGGATCTAGATATGATATTGATATACGAGGTTAAACCCTTCTTCACAAGTAACAAAATTAATGACTATGTATACCATGTCCTGCCAGAGAGGGAGAAAAGCCTCCCAACTTATCCCTTTTCTCAAACCTAGTAGTGGAGATAATTCTTGTAAGAATGGTATCCAACAAACTCCATCAATATTAAAAACAATTGACCAATCTTCTCCTTATTGGGAGGATCAGGTAACATTAGAGAATTTTTTAGGTCTAGAATGGGCCTCCTAAGGAATATTATAAAATAATAGTGGAAATAACAAAATAATATTAGATTACCTCATCAATTTCTGCAGGAAAAAAAGAAAAAACTATTTTTAAACTTATCTCCCTATGATTTTACTCAAATTTTGAGCGGGAGAACTCATTGGATGCGGAATTTAATTTTTCATTCAAGAAGAACCAATGTTGCATACTTTCGATGAACCCTACTACACGAAAAATGTGAAATACATGAAAAATATTATTGCAATCATGGTTTTTCATGCATTTCACATTTTTTGTGTAGTAGGGTCCATAAAAAGTATGAAAATGGGTACTCCTTGGATGAAAAAATAAATTTTGCATCCAATGAGTGATCCTACTCAAAATTTCAATAAAATTGTAGGGAGATAAGTTGAAAATACGAGTTGAAAAAGTATTTTTCTTATTTTTTATTTTTTTATATTTTTATCTTTTCACTCCAAAAAAGGTGAATCATTCCCCATGGTTGACGCCATCATATTGAATCCTATTTGTTCTTATAAATTTGATTTTTTTGTACATTTTTTTAGGCCCGTTTTTCACCTCAAAATTTCTCTAATGCTTTAGCAATCATCTACTCACTAACTTGAATGGTAAGTTGCTTCACCACATATTTTGTCCCATCAAACGTCCTCATGAATTCAAGAGAAATGGCCCTATCATGGCCTTGAAATCGACCCAAGAATTCATCCCAACCTTTGTTTTCAAAAACACTCCATAGTTCAGGATTGACTTCAATATCATGGATGTTATCGAGTTCTTCCCTATTCACATAGCCTCCCATGCATCTTCTCTTGATTAGAATTCTTACAACAACCTCTATTTACTTCCATTGTAACTATAATTTTTCTAATGAATTATGCATTGAATTGAATCCCTGCAAATCTCTTGAGCTACAGAACCACAACTTCGCATGCTACAAAATGATATGAATTAATTGGCCCATTTTCACATATGATGTAGGCCACCACCTGTTGACGGTGCTAGAAATTCATCACACAATGGGGTCTCCCCACCATATGAAGTATGATCCCCACCATTTGGAGTAGGATTCCCAACCCGAAATATGGTCAGTTCCATTATCGTCAGGAATTTTCCTTGGCTATAATTATTAACATAAGAGATTACACAAATGATCTTTGAAACAAGAAAGTTAGTTGACATTGTGAGGCATACAATTGCAATGTATATAAGGTTCTTTCATGACAAGAAAAGAAAGAGAGAGCCTCTACAAGAAAATTAATAGTACTATCCTAAAGGGGACACACAAGAGCATGGAAAGAATTGTTGATTAAGCCACAAATTAGTTCACAAGGTCAGTACAATGATAATACTAGCAAGTAATAAAGCACATTCAATAATATGCATAAAAAAGAAAATGAAATAGTTCATTTTCATTAGTATGTGTTAACATAAACATACACAACAAATAATGAAAGAATATTCTTCCAATCATTCACGACATATGCATGAAAATGTGTCAGCTCGAAGAGATTCATATATTATGTGAAAATCCCAAGATATACAATTATAGTATTGCCACACTAGCCCCAATAGTGAAACATTAATTCACCACTTGCTCCTCCAAAGAAAGATCTTCTCTTTTATGCCAAACTAGAGAAGCCAAGGTGAAAATTCCAAAGTCCCAAAATTCCCCTTTGATTGATCTATGAGGGTGTATTTATAACAAATGAGGTGACTCTCCACCTCCCATGTGACATTTGACCTCCCTCGTGACTCTTGAGCTTATACTATGACTTTTTAAATTCCTACATGGTCATTGAGCTTTTACATGACTTTAGAACTTACTAGTGACTTTTCACATTCCATGTGGGACCCTTGGTCTTCCACATATTTTACATTTTATCATTTTATAAAATATAATAATTGCCTTCCACAAATGATGTGACAAGATACATTGACACATATGACTTTTTGATGACACTTGGACAAGCCATGACTTGGTATTGATGACTTGGAACTTCATTTTGATGTGTGTGGGCCAACCCTTTCTCCTAGATATCATATTTGTATCTTCTTCACAATGGATCTTTTCTTTTTCTTTATCTTCACCCCCCAAAGGATCTAAATGCGCTTCAAAACCTTCCAAGTCTACCTGAGGTGCCACCATTCTGTCATGGTCCAATATTTCTTCATGTTTTCATTATGGTTCTTCCAATGCTTCTTCTCTACAATTTCTCTCTTGTAGCCTCTTCTTGATGACCTCCCTTGTATCTTCATGATAACTCTTGTATTTTTTTCATCTTCATCCTCCCAGGGATTGGATGTTATGAAGTCTTCCTTATGATTTTGACCTCCAGTCTTCTGTCATGATCTAGTGTCCCTTCATATTCTTGCTTGATAGTCTCTTCGTCTCTTTAGCTTCACAAGTGTTTTATTGCATGATGTCCTTGAAATCAGCCTTTAATGTCAAGATACAATACCTGTAGATGAAATTTACTCATGACAAGATGAAATCAGTCCATAAATCTCCTTTTATATCTTATTCTTCATGCAATTCACTAATTTGTTTAGGATGGAGTGGAAGATTAAGGAGGAGGCACAAGGATTTTGCAATACACAGTTTGAGGAGGTAGTGACCTAGTTCTAGTCACTATGACTGTGTAGTGCACAATAACTAAGGGATGGGGAAGCAGAACTTCATAGTTGAGAGAATCAATGAGGAAAGGGAGAAAGCGTGTTCATTGTGATTATGCAGTACAAAGTTCTTGAAGGCAAGAGAAAGAGGATTGTGAAATTGAGCAACTCAGTGAGAAAGTGAGAAAGGATTGCTCACTGTGATTGCACAATGTGCAGTGGCTAAGGGACTGGAAGATAGAACTGTGTGGTTGAGGGAGGAAATGATGCAGTGAGACAAAATTTCTCACTATGATTGAGAAATGTGCAGTTTAGGGAAGACTAAGCTAGGTGATTGCACAGTTTCCTAGATCAGGGAGATAGTGAGGCTTGACTATTGATTGATACTACGCAATGTGTAGTGGAAGACTCACTTGGAGAGAGGATTGCATAGTTTTGAGGGATAGGAGGTAGAGATAGTGCACTGTGATTGCGGAATGTGAAATCCTTGAAAGCAATGACTATGCAGTGCACAGTGCTAGGAGAAAAGGGTGTTTTACTATGTGATAAGATGCTGCAGTGCACAATTCCAAGGGGTAGAGAGGTTGGTAAAAGTTTGAGCAAGTTGCAAGGATGGTGAAAGCTCCAAAAAGGGCTAAGTATGGGATCAGTGAGACAAGTGAGGAAAAAAATCTCTAAAATGATGATCCCACACCCATATAACATCAACACATGCCACAAAACTCAAAATCCAAATGCAAACCTTGAAGCAATAGCAAAGCAACACTTATTTCTAAGTGTGATAATTGAAACAACACTTAAAATACAACTTACGACAAGAGTGTTGATTGTGACCAGAAAGTGTTCTAAGCTATGGTAGAGTGTCAAGTACATATTCTTATGATATATGTGCTTAGATAATACAAAAGAGTGCATTAGAGCTACCTCTAGTAGTGCTCTATGGTGTGACACATACAAAATTGAAAACAATCAAAAGAGGCACTTGTGAAAATAAGAAAAGGTGAAAATTACACTTACAAAAGCTAAAGAAATTTAAATAGATGCATACTACAGTGAAGAGGAAGAAAAGTTGCCACTTGTAAAAATGAAATCAAGCAAAAATGACAGTCGTAAAATTGAAAACGATACTTACGAAAAAAAACGTGCAAAAGCGATAGTTAAGAAAAATCATTAGGATGACGGTACACTTGCAACTAACAGTGGGAGGGATATCAACTTGGGATTGAGCACTAAGTATCCATAGGAACTGTGCAGTATTTGTCTCCATGAACTATGCAATCATTATCACCAGATACTTCACAAGCACTGTCTTTTAGGATTGTATAGCCATTATCCACAAATAACTTCCCAATGCAAATTGATATTAAGCTTACTTGAAAGAAGATCACTTGTAAATGCATGGAAGGTTAAGCATGTGTAAGAAAGTGGTTTTGATAGTTAGAAAATTAGAAGAATACATAAATACTTAGAAAATCATCAACCAATCATGAAGCGACTAAAATCAATCAAGGAATTATAGATCATAGGATCACAAGTAGGCTCCAAAATTCAAGTGTAGGAAAAATTGTGTAGGGTGTTTGTCGCAACGACAACACTTGGTGACACACTAGTAGAACTCTAGCTTTTCTAGTTAGGTCTATCTTTAGGGACAAAGTCTAGTCTTTTAGGAATTATTGATTCATCGTGTGGATCACTTTGGCATCCAACACATATTTCATTAAAATTGGAAAATTTTTATTACAAGGACATCACTGAAATTGAGTCTTTTGGTTATTTTGAAATTCTAGATCCACTATTTAATTCCAAATTTAATGAAATATGTGTGATTTCCCATTTGACTCGATTATAGATATAGTATTCTTTATTCCATTTTTCGGTTAAACACATTGACAAAACTCGCCATATCATAATTGTTTTAATCTAGGAGAAGGGTAATATGCAGTTGCAAGTTTGAAATTGTAGGTTTTTAACCCCATACAGAAATTACCTGCATACGAATTCTAAAAATAGAAAATAAACAATGGCAAGAGCATAACACATAAAACAAATATACACAGATATTTTCCCCAGGATCGCAAAACTAGGACTACCAGATTGATTTTTCATTATATTCCTTTCAATGTTACAATACATATATATACATGCCGAAGCATCCATAAACCCCAATCCATTAACCCTAGATTAGAACATAATTGTAGTTCCCTTGACTGGATCTACAAAATACCATGGACTGAAAACCATCGTGCCCAAAACCATGTGTGAAATACATGAAAAAAACCATAGGTAGGTTCGCCCACCTAATATAGGATCCAAAAAAAAATTCCTAGGCCGCTGCCCCAAACCCCATAGAGGGGGCCTACCGCCCCCTTCAAATCCCCCGACAGGGGGGGATTCTTCCCCCCCTCTAAACCCCTAGCTTAACTACTAGGGATAGTCATGGAAAGAATATAACAGAGCCCAACATAAATGATCAAAGTCTCACTTTTTATCTCTCCTGTTGCTCAACTGCCAGCGGGCCTATTCAGTACACTAGTGGAGTCACTATAGGAACACAAGCCTTTCTTTTCTACCAACGAGCCTAATCAGTACCACAATGAAGTTTCCTGCTTCACCTCTCTCTATAATAACCCTTTGTCTTCTTTCACCCTTTATTTTATTTTATTATTTTATGCTCATTGTAATTTTAATAGTGTTTAAATCACCTAGGTGGAAGACGGGTCCCGAATTATTTGGAGAAAGAGAGGTTGTTCCTTTAGAGACAATTATATATACCTCTAAAAATGATAATATTTCTATTTATTTTCCCCTTTCCCTACTCTGCTTGATGGACCAGCAAGAAAACACCATTCAATTACCATACCGGGTCAAGGAATGAAGATCCTAAAAGTTATGCGGACATCATGGTTCTACTTAAGGATTTTTGTTCGAATGGATCATATTTTCCATTCAGACATCATTGACTTTAAAAGTTGTGTAGGCCCAATCAAATAATAAGAAGACATATTATCGAAGAGTTGTTCGTCATCACAATTTCCTTTTCAAAACTTTGCCACATTGTCTTTTGAGCCAAATGAGAGTAGTTTTCATGCATTGTCTTATTGAACAAAACACAAAAGAAAAGACATGACAATGCAAGAGGGACAAAAGAAAAATAATAAGCAAATGTAGGACTCAAAAGAAAAGAAACATGCAAGACGGGAAGTAAAGACAAATCAAATACATAAACCCGATGTAGGGAAAAATGGAAGGTGAATGCAATGCAAAAGAAAACTAAAATGCAACCAAACCTACTCCTAATCTAACTGGCTAGAAGGTCAGGGTTAAGTATAGTGAAATTTCCAATGTAGCCACCGACATTGCTCCCGACCTACAAATAGAAATATATGAGAAATTAAAAGCAATATAAAGCAATGTGTAGAAATAAAAATATGATCTTGAATAATTTTCAAAAAATATAGCTAGAGGTGATCTGGGATGGGTGACCTCCCAGGAAGTCCTGGTTACCAAGTGCAAGCCCCGGAAGCGATAGTTGACACTATGTGATTCATTTCACTAGTTTCAATCCCACTTCTTCACCCCTATGAGCATCACCCGATGTAATGAGTGCTAAGTGAACTATTGAAAAATCATGATAAATTAGTCAATTACGACTATCTCTCATGGAAATGGTCATACATGACTGACTTACTTAACGCAGTTGAATCCCAAAATGATATCTAATATAATGCACTGCGTAAACCCCCATACTTAAATTCAAAAAAGAGTGAAGGGATCTCTACTTGAATGGTTGATGAGGCACAATACTTGCTAAGGTTTTGTAAATGGGGTAGCAATCTAAGTGGGCTTGATTGTGGGTAAAACTCCACAGTTAAGCGCGCTTGAGCCAGAGGCGATCTGGGATGGGTCACCTCCAAGGAAGTCTTGACTACCAGGTGCAAGCCCTGGAAGTGATAATTGACGCTATGTGATTCAATTCACTAGTTTCAATCCCACTTCTTCACCCCTGTGAGCATCACCTGATGCAATGATTGCTAAGTGAACTATTCAAAAATCATGAGAAATTAGTCAGTTACAACTATCTCTCATGGAAATGGTCATACGTGAATGACTTACTTAACGCAGTTGAATCCCAAAATGAAATCTAATATAATGCACTGCATAAACCCCCATACTTAAATATAGAAGGTATTTTCTAAAAGCATAAAAATGTGCCATAACATCTAACCTTAACCATATTGCATCCTTACCTTTTAGGTTATAACAATAGTCATACAAACCTTGAAAGCTTCTTTTGAATATACCTTCATTTTTATTTTAATCCTTAGCAAACATTAAGAGAGATTGAAGCTTATTATTTGTAACAGGACTTGCTAAGTAAGATTCTTCCATCCAATCATAAATTCAATCATGAAATACAAAAGAATACTCTTGAAAACCATGAAATCCTTGAGAAAATGAATTTTCAATTAATGGCATGAAATCAAGGGGAAAATCCTGTAAGGGAAATTGAATTTGATCATGTTCAAAAGACTTGTCGAGATCATGAAAGCCTAGCATAACCATTAGCAATAGTTGAAGTGCTTCAGCTCCAAGACAAGTATCTAAAAAGTGAAATGATGAATCATAGGAATCTATGGCCTTTATGGGATCAAAAAATATAAAACAATTATCATCATATACACTCATGGGAAGATGATGAATTGAAAGACAAGTGTTAAGGCCAATGTTATGATTAGATGGGTCAATTAAGACATCAGATTCTCCATTATTTGAACATAAATATGGATCAATTTGAGCAGCTTCACAAATGCTTTGAATAATATAATCACTTTCCTCACATGTTGAATACAAAAATCACCACCTGGAACTGGTGAAGATAGGAGGGAGAGCGGAACGAGGGTTTTGAATAGGGAACGATAGGTGCGAGCTGGTAACAATGGATGGGCAAGGAGGGTGGAGCTCCACTCCCTCCTATAGTCAATTAGTTACGAACAGAAGCAAGGAGGCTGGTTCGAATCGATTCAAGAAACCAATGGAGGAAGAAATGGAGAAGATAAGCACAAAAAAGTCAGAAAGCATCAAATCTCATGAACATGAAGAGAATCACAAGGAAGTCAGAAGGGAAAAGAGAACAAGAGATAACAGTTGGAGAACTGAGCACAAGATTGTGACAAGACTCTGTAAACCCAGGTCAACAATAAACCCCGGGTTGTCTTAAATGATCCAACACTACAGGTCCACAGGGATCACATGGCAACATACACAGTAATATGAAAATTTATGCGAATATGACCAATGGAGAAGGCATTTCACACAAGGATAAGAAACTACTGGAAGCCAAAGGGAGAAATAAACCTTCATCTTGGGTCCAAGGGTTTCTTCACAATGGTTTTCACAAACCTAGAGGATAAAGACATAGTGTTCAAAGGAGGACCATATTTCTTTGCTGCTGCAGGCCTCTACATTCGACCATGGGTGTTGAATTTTGTCCCGGAATGAGAAACATTGACATCGGTACCGGTATGGATAAGACTCTACTCCCCACCTTTAGATTATTGGCTACCAAAATCCTTAAAAGCCATAGGCAATAAATTAGGTCATTTTTTTTAAAATATCATATGCAATTGTGCAAGGTAAATATACCTCCTTTGCTTGCATATGTGTAGAAATGGACCTGTCGGGAGAAATTCCAGATGAAATCATTCTAGAAGTATACAATGAAGAATGGGTGCAGGCGGTGGACTATGAAAATGCCCCATTCAGATGTCGTAAATGACATGAACACGGGCACCTCTTCAAATACTGCCCACTCAATAAACTGGAGGACAATATAAAAACCAACAAAGGCAAAGATCTTGAAGGCTTTACCAAGGTGGGAAGCAAAGGGAAAGGAGGTAAAAAGTACCAAAAGAAAACCAACAAGGATAAGCAACCAACTCATAATAGTTTCAAAACTTTAGTAGAAGAAGGTGGGGACAATGGAACAGACCAAGCACCGAAGGATAATCCTGTAGAGAAGGAAAAAGATGATAGCATGGAGGACATACATGAGAACAACAAATAAAGGAGGATCTGCCAAGCACTATGGAACTGGGCAAGGACCATGAGATGACCCCAAGTGAATTTGGTACGGAGGACCACAAACTACAAGAGATTCTTGAGAGGGAGAATCTTGATGTAGAAAAGTTCCTAGAGTAGGGAACCACCAAAGGTGTTGATTCTCTACCACAAGAGGAGTTTGACAGAGTGAAACAACTCTTCCTCTGGAGATCTCAAGCAAAGGGTTCTGGAGTCAAAAGGAACCATGATAGCCAGGAAAATAGAGGGGTAAAACTAATGGAGGTAACATTAGGACACTCTTCCAAGAACCCAGGCAGGAAAAGAGGAAGGAAGAGACAGAATGAGATACTAACAGAGTGTGGGAAACTCATGATTAACTCAGGCAAGATGAAAGATATTACTAGTTACTCATTTACAAACCTTTCATAATGAAGCTCACAACCTAGAACATTAGGGGTCTAGGAAGTAAAAGAAAACAAAGAAATCTCAGCAATAGAATAAAAGAAGAAAAACCAAATATGGTGTTTATACAGGAAACAAAATGTTCAATAGACAAAATCAGAGAGATACATAGCAAATGGCTTATTAAGTATGAGTATCTAGAAGTTAAAGAAAACAACATAGCAGGAGGGATTCTCACTCTTTGGAATCCCAAAAAACTTGGAATCCTGGATGCTGAAGCATCCAGGAACTACCTTTCGATGGTTATCCAACCTTTGGGTGACAAGGAACTCTATATGATCACAAATGTCTATGGTCCTCAAAAACTTGAAGACAAACTCAGGCTTCTCACCTCACTGGAGGAGTTGAGAGAGAGACATCCTATTATGCCCTGGATTCTGGGAGGGGACTTTAATATGATCAAATCTCTTACAGAAAAAAAAGGTAGGACTAGAATACTAGGCAGAGACTCCATTTCCTTCCAGAACTTCCTAAATGATATGAGGCTGGTGGATACGCAAACAATAAATGGCACCTTCACCTAGAACAATAAGAGGGGAGGGAGTTCTCAAGTTTCCTCTAAACTATACATATTCATAATCTCGAAGGACCTCTTCCTCACTGGCCTTGACTTGACTGATCTAATCCTTCCTTTCGGAGGCTCGATCATTGGCCTATCCAACTTGAAGCTTCTTTTATAGGCACTCCAAGGAACAGACTTTTCAAGTTTGAAAAATTCTAGCTCACTCACCCTGACTTCATCACTAATATTGGAAATGGTGGGTGGAAGACATGCCCATTCAAGGCACGAAGATGTTCTTACTGTAGCAGAGACAGAAACACATCAAACTCAGGCTTAAGGAATGGAATAAAAATTAGTTTGGAAGTATTTTCAAATGCAAAAGAGAAGTTTAACATAAACTACAGGGAATTAACCAAATCCTCATCTTAGATGGCTTTACTGAGGAAAGTAAAATGCAAGCTGACTCTCTTCAATGGGAATGGGAAAACAAATGCCAGCAAGAGGAGATATTCTGGAGACAGAAATTGAGAGTGCAATGGATTAAAGAAGGGGAAATAAATACTAATATTTTTCACAAGTCAACCATGGATCACAGGGCAAATAGCAGGATTGTAAAACTTAGAGATACTCAAGGGAAAGAGCTAAGTACCCACAAAGAAATGGAATCTTCTCTGGTACAACATTTTCAAAGCATAGCAGAGGAGCCTCTCTTAGACATATCACAATTTATCAACAACTTCACACAATACATTCCAAAACTAGTAACTAGGGAAGACAATTACAATCTTAACAAGCCAGTGACTGAAGAGGAGGTCAATGAAGTCATCAAAGAGATGAAAAATGGGAAAGATCTAGGTCCAGATGGGTTCAATGTAGATTTCTTCAAAACATTTTGGCAAATAGTCAAACAAGATATCACTGATGTAGTGGAGGACTCGAGAAAATCTAAAACAGTTTTGAGGGTGCCCAATGCATCTTTCATAGCCTTAATTCCAAAGCAGGAAAAATCCATGACACCAGATAGATTTAGACCCATATATTTGTGCAATGTGATGTACAAAATTATTTCTAAAGTAATTGCAAACAGATTCAAGCCCCTTCTTCCAAATTTGGCGTCTGAGGAGCAAACTAGATATGTGGAAGGAAGGAAAATTCTCAAAAACATCATTCAAGCTCAATAGAAATAAGTAAGCAGGCATGATCATACAACTTGACCTAGTAAAAGCTTATGAAAACATAAGCTGGTCATACATCAGGGAAGTACTAAAAGCATATGGTTTCGACCACAACTGGATAAGATGGGTAATGGCCCTTGTTACCATAGCTAGTTTTTCAATCCTACTTAATGGCTTTCCATCCAGAAATTTTAGGCCTTCGAGAGGCCTCAGAGAAGGAGATCTGCTCTCCCCCTTCCTCTTTATTCTCATGATGGAAGGATTAGGCAAAGTGATCAAATCAGCCAGTGTGGAAGGAAGAATCTAGGGTCTCAAACTAACCCTGAATGGGGACACCTTGACTCATCAACAATTTGTGGATGACACCATGCTGCAGGGTACACCCATGGTCAAGGAAGCTAAAGCTTTCAAACAAATCCTGAACGATTTTTCTATGGCTGCTGGTACAGAGGTAAGCCTCACAAAATCAAAAATTTTCTTTTTTAATACTGACATTGTTGTTCAGAGAAATCTCTCCAGAATTCTCAGCTTTCAAAGAGATCAACTACCCTCCAAATATCTGGGAATACCTCTCACTGACAAACCTTTGAGTAAGGAAGTTTGGGAGCCAGTGACTAATAAATTGCAGGACAAAATCAAGAAATGGACAAGTAGATTTTTGAACTTAGCGGGAAGGCTAGTGCTTACTAAGGTTGTCCTACAAACCATCCCCATCTTCATGTTTTCAGCTCTTCCTACCTCAAAAGGAGTTTTAAAACACATCAGGAACATCCAAAGAGATTTTCTTTGGGGCAAAGGGGAAGAGAAAAATAAATGGGCTCTGGTAGCTTGGGAAAAACTCTGCAAACCCAAGACCCATAGAGGTTTGGGACTTCATGACCTGGAAACCTAAGAAAATTTTTGGGAGCAAAAATTTGGTGGAGATGGCTAAAGGAAACGAGAACCCCTTAGGCTAGGCTCTGGAAACAAAAGCATGCAAGTAACTGGCAAGAAAGGGATCATATTCAAATGACAGGGTTCATCAAGGGCTCCCACATTTGGAACAATGCTTGGGAGAATAGAGCCATTGTTTAGAAGCATAGTTTCTAGGAGATCAGAGATGGAAACCTAGCCTGGTTTTGAGAGGATAACTGGCAACAGGAGCCTAACCTATGTAGAGAAGAACTAGGCATTCTCAAGAATGACACTGACAATAAAGGGTTGTTCAGGGTAAATGACTTTTGGGATCAAACAAGGGACAAGGGAAAATGGAGAACATGGAAGGACCTAGTATACAATGAATAGACCCCATTGAAGGCCTAGGCAGAAGCTCTTGCAGTGATCCTAGGATAGAGAAATATTTTGACTTCAACATCATTTGACCAACTAAGATGGGGAAGTAACAGCGAAGGCAATTTCAACCTCAAAGAAGCCAAAAGAATTGCCACTGGGATTGACTTTCCAAACCATGATAAGATATGGAAGGACCTATGGCAGAACCCACACTGGATTAAAATCAAACTGTTCATGTGGTTGGTGCAACACAAAAAAGTTATGACCTGGTAAAATCTTTGAAAAAGAGGTTTAGCTGGTCCATCTAGATGCTAGCTATGTGGTCTACAAGAAGAAACGACGGATCACCTTTTCAACCTCTACACATTCACCTCCACCTTGTGGAATTGGGTAGCCTCTATCTTTAGGCAAACTGACAGGGATGAATATAGCATCACTAGCACTTTGACGAATTGGAAGAAAGACTTCTTAGAAAATGAAATAGTCAACAAAGCCTAGACTCTAGTACCAGGTATTTTGATATGGGATGTATGGAAAGAACGCAACAATAGGATTTTCAAGAACAGAACTGGCTCAACCCAGAGCATCATATCTCAACTTTTAAGACATCTCAAAGAGACTGTGAGTACCGTTCTAAAACAACCCCCTGAGAACCCTCCTCTAAACCAGGATGCTCATATTCTTTTTCTTTTGGGTCTCCAATCGCCTGTCCCCTAGGGCATAAGCAAGATCATAAGGCATGCAACAACAGGGAAGGACTTCTGGCAACTGCCCCTCATGGCTTTTTGAAATTTAATATAGATGGAGCCTCTAAGGGAAACCCTGGGATGCTGGTTATGGAGTCATAAGAAATGAGCAGGGAAACATAAAAGTCATCTTTCATAGTCATTTGGGGAATTCCACTAATAATATGGTAGAACTCAAGGCCTTAGAGAAATGCCTAGAAATTTTGATTGAATCCAATTTATAGAATACCATCATAGAGGCAAACTCTAAGCTAATAATTAATTTGGTCAAAAAGATAGGCAATGACACAGCACTAGAAAAAGTATCAAATCACTGGTGGTTATTGCAAGTCTATCAACGTATTCAATCCCACCTAAGAGCCCTAAGAACACTTAGTTTTGTTCATGTGCACAGAAAAACCAATAGGTTAGTGGATCGTCTCGAAAATGAGGGAGTGCTTTGTAAAGGAGATAACAGAAGATATGTGTGGGAGTCGACACCCTCAGGGAATCTGCTCAAGGACTATCACAGACAAGCAATCAGTAATAGACCAATGGAGGCAGTAGAAAGTGAACCATTAACAGTGAAGAAGCGAGGGGTAAACAATGGGAAGGTTGGCAAGCAGATGACCATTGATGGTAGTGAGCACCAGCATCCTATGGATTTCGAGCAGATAGATGCACGAAGGATATCCCATAAAACGAACCCGAAAAACTATACAACAGTGGTTTAGGTGGATTTAAGGTCTAATTGGAAAAATAGCTAGTGTGCATGTTGTTGGCCCAAAATCAACTATGGATCGTCAGATTGACGAGGTCCAGATCACATGGTAGTTGGGTCATAAAGTTAATCAAGAGCTAATCCACAAAACGAAGCCGAAATTTTATTGTAATATGGTTTTAGTTTCTCATCAGATCCGAAAATATTTTAAGAAGTGGGCAAGTTGGTTCATCCGAAATCAGTTATAGACCGTCGGATCTTCGAGGGCAGGATCGCTCGTTCATCGGGTTGCCAAGTCACTCATTGTTGCTTTGTGGGCCATAGGATATGTGGGCAGTAGGTTTTTGTGGGCCGCAGGTTATGTGGGCCCTCGACATTAAGGGTTGTCGGGTTCTTTGTTACCCGAAAGTACCTTAGAACTTTTCAAATTTATCTTTTGGGTTAGGAAGGAAGGCAGGTTTTCTAGAGCGAAGCTTTGAGAATGAACAGTTCATTGGTGGTTGAAGCATCAATCCTTTTGCAGTTTTGTTTGAGTCAGGTATGGGGTTGTGTCAATCCAATTGTCTGCTAAATGTTCACAGAGCTGGTGTTTCTATTCTTGGCTCTATTTATAAAATGTTCATTATGTAATTTTTTCTTGATTAATGGAAGGCTCCACTCTTATTGGATCAAAAAAAAGAATACAAAAAATCACCACCTTGTGTTTGACTATAGTCTAAACCAGCATCATGGAAATATGATAAAAAAAAAATTAAGAATGAATGCTAATATCACAAATACAAGAAACCAATTAAGATACAATGGATCAACATGTATTGAATCAAGTTCAACCTTCACATCAACTTGGTATATTAAATTGTCAAGATGAGGAATTTGATTCACCAAATAAATCAAAAATTCACTAACACTCAAGAGGAGAGCATGTGCCAAAAGTAAAATGATTGACATCAGAATATTCACAAGAAGGACCAGAAGCTGATTATTCTCAACAACATTTGACAAATGTGAGTCTTCCAATTGATGAGAATATTAATCTTGATAATTAAAAGGATAATCTTCACAAATTTGTGCATCCATGGAATGTGTGCATTCTAATATTGAGTTTAATGCAATAGGTTTACATGAGGATAAATTAACAAAATCATATATCCGATTAGAAACCCTATCTTGAAAATTAGAAAATTTATCTCTAAAAAAACCAAAATTTATCAATAATTAGTTTTCATCCAGTGAAATAATACAGAAAAAATCCACATTTGACATAGTTCAGGAATCTCATCAAGATTGTGAATCTCATCTAACAAGTCCCAAAAATTGGGAATGTTGGAAAATTACATTTTGAGAGTTGATTCGGATTGCAAGTTGTATGTGGACAGTTATTATCATTTAAGTCAAAAAGAGAACTATTATCAATATGGAATCCATCTACATCAATAGTTTGATCATACTTTACAACTTCAACAAACAGATTACTCAAGTCATAAGATTCTTCTAATTGCAAATCTAAAGATGTATAAATCAGAGAAAACTCATGAGCAACCTAATTTGAAGAGTTTTCCTCATGAAAAACATGGTATTGTAGGGAATGGAATGGATGCTTAATTAATTGATTGCTTTCTTCTTCATCATGTGTATCCTTTCCATCTTGTGTCAATTCAAGATCATGCTCATTAGATTGTAAACTTTAGGAGCAGGGAATATCTTCATCATGAGTTAATTCATTGCAAGAATTAGGGCACAAGGGATTGCAAGTTGAAGAAGAAGTACTCACGAGAGAATCTTCATGAGAAATGAAAATATCAGCCAATATACCTAGGAAATCATCACCACATACATTGGTGGAATCATGGTTGTCAAGATGGTGGTTGCCTAGGGCTTTGGGTTGATTAAAAGCATTGACTTCATTTGATTAACTACTGAGATCAAAAGATTCTAAATCAACCAAGAATGAAGGAAAATTATCTTGAAAAATAAAATTATCTAAAGAACTAGTTGGTGGAGCAGATTGATTAAGTGGATCAAGGTATGAAGGGCCATGACATGCAAATGATAGAGGATGACAGGTGTACCTTGAAGAAACAATAATTTCAATCAAATCAAATTCAAGATTAGGATTATGTGCATTAATTTCATACGAAAGAGTCAAGGGCTTAATCTTAACCTATTATTT
Source organism: Pinus tabuliformis (assembly GCA_031772625.1). NCBI lineage: Eukaryota > Viridiplantae > Streptophyta > Pinopsida > Pinales > Pinaceae > Pinus > Pinus tabuliformis. The sequence continues at coordinate 183,349,437 of CM062817.1, forward strand.
CATGGGATTATAATAACATTCAGTATTTACCTGGATTATACCTTGATCATGGTAAGGAAATATAGGTAGGATAAATGGATCAACAATTTGATTTTTAGATTTCCCAATGCCAACTTCAAAAGGAGGAGGAGAGAGGATAAAAGGAGTGGTTGATTCCTCCTCTGACATTAGATATGTTTCATGATTAATAAAAGTTGGCAAAGAACTATTAACCAAGTATTCAAGTTCAGATTGCTTCAAGGATATTTGAGCCAAGCACTAAAAAATTTCCTTGAAGAGATCCCAATCCACATCTTCTTTAGGAAACTCATAGCGTAGGTGAAGAAATATATTAAAAATATTCTTTATTAATTCATCTGACTTCATTATAAGTTGATTAATTCTTTGATAAACATCTCGGTAATCATACCTATCAAAGGCTTGATGAAGTTGCTTGAGGAGTTGTTAAAATCAATGAATACAAGAAAATGGAAAGGTATGAAACCATAGTTTAACTCCACCTTCAAGAGTGAGGGTGAAAAGTATACAAGAAACATCTTCACAATTGATTTCATGAGATTCACAAAACTGAAGAAACTGAGATGTATGCGCAGTTATGGATATTGCACCCTTGCCATCAAACTTTAATTCAGACAAGTTGTAAAAATTGTGGGAAGTGAAATTTTAAGATTGGATCTATTAGAAAAACACCCTGAGAGTATGACTTGGGAATGAGCCATTCAAGATGATATTCAAACAGACTCGACAAGCTTAGCTTGTCATGTAGACCTCCTTTTAGCACCAATTATTGATGGTTTTGGAAATCTTTCAACCAAGGGGAACTCCCCAGTATGAAGTTTCAATTAGAACTCACACCAATTGGAGTATGTGCCCCAACTAGAATTACATCTGGTTTCCATTACTCATAGTAGTCTTCATTGGCTTTAATTATTGTGATTTCACAATGTGCAATCCTTGGAAGCAGTAAATGCACAGTGCACAGTTCTAGGAGGCAAGGGTGCTTCACTATGAGATAATATTGTGCAATTTGAAGTTTTGAGGGGAATAAAGGTTGGTCGAAGATTGAGAAAATTTCAAAGATAGTGAAAGCTCCAAAAAGGGATAAGTGTGGGATGAGTGAAATAAGAGAAAACAAACAAGTTCTGAAATGATGATCTCACACCCAAATAACATCAACACATGCCACGTATGTCAAATCCACATGCATACCTTGAAGTGAAATCAAAGTGACACTTATTTCTAAGTGTGGCAGTTGAAACATCACTTTATGATACTTAGAGTACAAATTACGATAGGAGTGTCGACTGTGACCAGAAAATGTTCTAAGTTGTGTGAGATTGTCTAGCACATATTCTTATGATATATATGATCAGGTAATACAAAAGAGTGCGCTAGAGCTACCTCTAATAGTGCACTACAGTGAGACACATGCAGGAGTGAAAACAATCAAAAGCGACATTTGTGATAGTAAGAAAAGGTGAAAACGACACTTTCAAAAGATAAAGAAAGTTAAAATGACACATGTTATAATGAAGAGGGAGAAAAGCACCACTTGTAAAAGTGAAAGAAAGAAAAAAATGACAATCTCAAAAGTGAAAATGACACTTATGAAAGCAAAAGCGTTCAAAAGAGATGGTTGAGAAAACTCACTGGAATTATGGTACACTTGCAATTAACAGTGAGAGGGTTGTCAACCAAGGATTGTACATTGACTGTCCATAGGACCTACGCAGTCGTTGTCTCCAAGAACTGGGCAATCATTATCACTAGATAATACATAATCACTATCTTTTAGGACTGCGCAACCATCATCCACGAAAAACTGCACAATCACTGTCCTTGGGAATTACATAGCCATTATTATCAGGATTTGTGCAATGACTATCATCCAAGATTACACATTTTTTTCCTTTCTAGGGTGAAAATTGACTGCTAATCTCAATTGAAAGAAGAGTGCTTGAAAATACATCAAAGGTTAAGCATGTGTAAGCAAGTGGTTTCGATAGTTAGAATCTCACAAGAACACTTAAACACCTAGAAAATCATCAACCAGTCATGAAGCGACTAAGAGAAATCAAAGAGAGACAGATCACAGGATCACAAGCAGGCTCCAAAATTCAAGTGTAAGCAAAATTTTGGAGGGTGACAACACCAACTTGACCAATAAAAAGTGACAAAGACTTATTGGACCAATGATTGGCCATCCAACAACTGGACCATTCAAATAATCCCTCATAATGGTGTCTTATAGGTAATTACATATCATTTATATGTTTTTAAGTCATGAGGATATATATGCTTGTGTGCGTTTGTGTGTTTATAACAACATATATATGTAAGGAATTATTATGGGTAAGATTTAGGTTTTAAATGTATAGGTAGTCGAAAGTGCTTCTTGGTTTAAGGTTTTTTCTTTAAGGTATATAATGCAGGGGATGGAAAAAGGGAGGAAAACATGTATGCGATAGTCGAGAATGAATTTTAGTTTAGTAATTTTTATATGATGCAATGGATGATTTGGGATGATTAAAAGGAGTTTATCATAAGAGTATGATACCCTTCTAAAGGAGTTTTTTGTAATGAGTTCATAGAACTAGGATAAAAGGCTTCAAATCATCAGGAAATTCTGGTAAAAAGTTTAGATATCTCAATTATACATGTTATCTTTACAAACATCCTTAGACTCTTCTTAAAAATAAAAAACCAAAATATTGAGAAAGAGAATACTTGGTGGTTGGAGGAAATGAAATAAGATTATGGTTGCACGATATTCTTATGCCCATGTTGTTGAATATAATCCAACAATTTTCCCTAAGAATAAATATAGCCTTCATATCATCAAGTGTCTTCTACAAAAATAGGCACGAATATCCAAATAAGATTTTATTTATTTATTTATTATTATATTATTCTTTTTCTTTTTCTTTTCTTTTTATTTTCCTTTTCTTTTTTTCTTTTCTTTTTTCTTTTCTTTTTTCTTTTCAAACATTGTCGGCCAGTTTCCTAGTTTTTCAGTGAGAGCTAGTCTTATTACACCTCTAAGGAGTTTTTTCACAATAAGAAGGATCTCTTTTCCTGGCAGCTTGGCCAAAACTAGTTTTCCAACAAGACTAGGCACTAGAGGCACTCGAGACTAGGTTTTCACCGTTAAATATTTTTTCTCTCTTTTTTTTTATGCTAGGACCAAAAGTCATGAATTCATAGAAGAGGGTGAAATATCAAACCTTTATAGAACTTTTAAATCATATTTCTTCCTCAATTATTCAGAAAATTCTTACTTATATTTAGGCTTTCGATACAGTCTCAATTGATGTCCAATATCGATCAACGGAATTTGTGCATAGTCAATTACACATAGTCTTACTGATCCACTATCAAACATGGTATAAATATCATAAGGTCCTAACCACCATGTATGAAATCTTCCTTTAAAATCCTTATGCCTTGAACCAAATAAAAAGGCACAATCACTTTTTTTAAACTATTTCTTTTTTATGAACTTATTGTGTCATTTCTCCTATTATTTTTAGATGATAGACATTTGTTGAATGGTTTCTTGATGCATTTCATCAATCTCATTTAATTGGTACAACCAATGCTTCTGAGCTTCAAATAGGTCCATTCCATCTTGCATGGAAATCCTTAATTTAGGAAGAACAACTTGCTTACCATATACTAGCTCATATGGTGTGAAAGCAATGGAATTTTTTCAAGTAACTCTATAGGCCGACAAGGCTTCTTGAAGCTTCTTGACCCAATATTTATGATGATGTTGGATTGTCTTTGTCAGGATAGCTTACAAAACCTTATTAGTAACTTCCACCTATCCATTTTCTTGAGGATGGTATGGAGTGGAAATCTGGTGTTTTATCTTGAATTTCTCGGTAATGGACTGAACTAGTTTGGAGGTGAATTGAGTTCTCTGTTTAGTAAAAATTTCCCAAGGTACACCAAACCAAATAAAAATGTATTCATACAAAAAGTCAACCACTACTTATTTTGTTGATTTTGTTAGGGCTTTTTCCTCAACCCACTTAGTTACATAATCAATGCATACTAAGATGTATGCTTTTTGTCTTGATGGAGGGTTGATAGGCCCTACAAATTCAAGAGCCCACTTTTCAAAAGGCTCAATCATGATTTGGGGGTGTAGTAGCATATTGTCTATTTGTGTTGGTTTCCCTGTTCTTTGACACTTGTCACAACTTCGAACATACTTCTTAGCATCCCAAAAGATTGTAGGCCAATAATATCCATGCCATAGAACTTTGTTTGTAATTCTTTTGTCTAAAAAATGACCCCCACAAGGTTCATCATGACATGCCTTCGGGATGTCATAAATTTCATATTCTTGAGCACATCATTGAATCACATCATCAGGTCTGGTTTTGAATAGGTGTCATTGTATCCAAGAGTAAGTAGAATTGTTTATGATGACATTTTTTCACTCGCTAGGTGATAAATGTTGTGGAATTTTTCCTGCGTCCAATAAATTAGTGATTGTAGAAATTATGATGTAGAATTGCAACTGCTTATGAAGTTTTAATCAAAATCACAAGACACAAACCTACTCTACTGCTTTGTGGACATTGATTCATAATTTAGAACAAAAATATTAGACATGCAAGAAGAAATCACACACATGCAAATAGTCTTTTTCCCAAGGAAGTCAAACTACTAAAAACCCCAATGCTTGCTTAAATTAATCTAATGAATAGAGATGTATTACAAATTTTTTGCTCAACTGAGCTCACCATACAAGTGCAAAACCTATCTCTCTACTCACTGAAGGACTCTAGCCCAAACTTAGTCAATTTTTTTCCTCTGCTTGAGACCCTATTTTCTTACACAATTCTTGAGAAAATAGGCTCCTATTAATTAGGAATTTCCTCCAAAATTCTTACACAATTCCTCTGTGTTGATCACCTGACCTCATGCAACACCTATACACTCAACTAGTTTACAACTACTCATTAAATGCCTTGGAAACTCCACACAACTGGGCAACTCATATTCTTTGAATGCATGAGCTAATTATTTGTTGATTGATTAGTTAACTAGATGATCTCTTACTAAGTTAGATTGATGTCCCACTACTTACTTGACCACCAACTAATTCTATTAATAGTTAAAACTATTTTAACTAATTACAACTGAAATTAACTCAACCTAGGCTCCTAAAATATGGAATCACTACATACAACTGAACTTCATGCCCTTAACTCAAATTAACTGAGCTAGACTCCTATTTTTTAGGAACTAACACAATAAAACTAAACTTCAACTCATTATCTCAAATTAAGTGTTCTTAACTGAGTGACAAGAGCCATGTCACCTCAGTTAACTCCTCTAAGTTGTCTGCTGATGTGGAATTTTGAATTCCTCAATTTGATTAAGGCAAAATAAAAAATTGAGATGTTCTCGCTGCATTTTCAACACTCTCTCTAAGCAAGAAATGGATTATCAACAACCCCTATCCTGCACCTATGGAATGTACTAAATGGAACATCTCTCATTGTTTCTACTACTACTCTAACATTTGTAACTAAGAAGCATTAAAAAAACACAAACTGAATCAACTAAGTCTACAAATATCTACTAGGAAAATTGTGTTGTTTTTTAATATACCACTGAGCCTCCTACTCTGTTATCAACACTCCTTTTCACTCCTCAGTATCTGACTAAAATTTATCCTCGTACTATTGAATATTGTGGGCCCCTGTAGCAAGGTAATGATCCATGATGAAAATGCCTCAATGGACCCTACCAAAATTTCTGCAACTCTTGGACTAAGTATCTACATCACTCCACATCACTCCTAGAGGTATAGTTGCATGTCATTCCTCTTCAATCTAGGCTCAAACTCTCCCCCTACTGGAGGTATCCACTTTAGAATATGTCTCCACTTTGCCTCCTCTCTACCTCTCCATTTGTGGCTACTCTACAACTTCCTAAGGTTCCTTATGAGGCTCCATTTTGAGAGGTCTATCATGCTCCCTCTCAACCATCATCTCTCTAATCTCTACCTTTCTCCTCAAGGTTGTTGATGCATATTCTACCTTAAGTGCATACAAGTTCTTGATTTGAACCTCGATCTGCTTCACCTATCCCTTGGCTATGTGTCTCAAGAATTCCTTTCCTTTTTTGAAGATCACATAATAACCATGGTCTTCCAAAACTACAATAGAGACAATATTTTTCTTTAGGCCCAGAACAAACATGACATCCTTGATTTTGAGAAGGTGATCCTGACTCCCTCTAAAAGATGACTATACTAATCCCCGTCGCGTTCTACCTTACGTCATCTCCAAACTAAATATTCATCTGGATATCTTTCTCCTCTGGGTCACTAAAAAACTCTCTACACCGATTCATGTGGAAAGAGGCACCTGAATTGAAGTACCACACGTTCCCCATCACATTGTTGGCTATGCATGCAATAAGGGTGAAATCTAGCTCAAACTGTGAAGCCAAAGCTTCACCTACTTCTACTATTGTAGACTCCTTCTTGGTAGATGTTTTGTGTGGAAACTTAGTAGCATAGTGCCTGAATTCATGACAATTGAAGCATTTAATTTTGGAGAAGTATTTCTTCTTTACCTGTTGGATGGATTCAACCTCACCTTGTGACTTCTTTCCCTTGGCGTTCATTCCTTTGCTAAATAGAGAAAATTCCTCTTCCTCTTGTTTGGATGAGGTTCAATCTTAGGTATTCTGCCTTATTTCCTTTTATACCAAATTGGACCATAAGTGTTCCCAATTTGGTAGTTTATCCCTCCCATTCACTAAATCTTGATATTTATACCAGCTCTTAGGAAGACCTAGATGGGTTAGGCTTACTAAGTCATCTTCTACAAAATTAACACCAGCCCCACCAATTTCATCATGAACTTGTGTGAACCTGCTCAGATATTGCGAAATAGTGTCGTTCTTATGTATCTTGATATTTAGAAATTTATCCTTGAGTTACAACTTCCTGTGGTCACTACTATTCTTGAACAACTATGTCATTTCTTTCCACATTACGAATGGAGTTTTTTTCCCATGGATATTTGAGACAATGTGATCTCATACTCCCTCCAATATTATTCTCCTTGTCTTGGCTAAATATTTCTTCCACGAGAAAGGTTCTGAGCATTAGATTCTTGTGGTTTTGCAACATTTGTCTTGATGTAATCTAGCAAGCCATTGTCATCTAATACCGCCTTCATGTGATCCTTCCATGAAACAAATTAGAGGTTCCTTTCAAGGCATACTATAGTCGTAGTCCATTGAAGGCCATCTTCTCATCTTTGAAGAAATCCTGCAACACTGATCTTCAAAATTGAACCTTTGAGAAACAACTTCAAATTTCCTTCTCTAATGTGAATCCAACTATGATACCATGTAGAAATTATGATGTATATTTTCAATTTCATATGAATTTAACCTACTCTATTGCTCTGCAGACATTAGTTTTCAATTTAGAACAAAAATATCAGACATGCAAGAGGAAATCATACACATGAAAATAGTATTTTTCCCGGGGAAAGAAAACTGTTAAAAACCTGAATGCCTACTTGCATTAATATGATGAATAGAGATGAAATACAATTGCTTTGCTCAACTGAGCTCACCCTGCAAGTGCACAACCTATCTCTCTTCTCACTAAAGGCCTCTAACCTAGACTTAGCCAATTTATGCCTCCTTGAGCCCCTATTTTCTTCTGCAACTGTTGAGGACGTAAGCCCTTATTACTTAGGAATTTCCTCCAAAATTCTTGCACAATTCCTCATGGTCGATCACCTAACCTCATGCAACACCTATACACTCAAATAGTTTACAATTGTTGGTTAACTACCTTGGAAACTCCACCACAACTGGGAAACTTGTATTCTTTGCGTGCATGAGATAATTATTAGTTGATTCATCAATTAACTAGATGATCTCTCAGTTAGACTGATATCCCACTACTTAACTGACCACCAACTAAATCTATTAACAGTTAGAACTAGTTTAACTAGTTACAACTTAAATTAAATTGACCTACGCTTCTAAAATGTAGGAATCACTACATAACGCTGAACTTCATGCCCTTAACTTGAATTAACTGAGCTAGATTCCTAATTTTTAGGAATCAAAACAAGCAAACTGAACTTCAACTCATTAAATCAAATTGAGTGTTCTTAATTGAGTGACAAGAGTCATGTCACCTCAGTTAACTCCTCCAAGTTGTCTACTGATATAGAATTTTGAATATCCTCAATTTGATTAAGGAAAAATAAAAAATTAAGACTTTCTTGATGCATTTTCAACAGTGATATTTGTGAACCAAGATATATTAGTAGATAATATGCACAAATTTTCATCATGGAAATCATCTTCTACCATAATAGACTCATTATAATGATGAATTCAAGATAAGAAATCAACAAAAACATTCTCCTTCCCAGGTTTTTCAATAATAGTTTTATCAAATTCATTTAGGAGGAGAAGTTAGCTGGTAACTCTATCATTTGTAGCTGGTTTATTCATAATATAGTGGATGGTATAGAGATCATTATGTACAAAAATAAGGTAACTTGTAATATAATGATGGAATTTATTTATGGCATGGACCACAACAAGAAATTATTTTTTAGTTACTTTATAATTCAATTTGATTGGAGTTAAATTTTTATTGATATAGTAAATAGCATAAGGTTTTTTTCTTTGTTTTGACCCAACACAACCCCAATGGTTATATCTAAGGCATAATTATATATGTGAAAAGGTAAGGTTCAATTAGGGCCTCGCAGAATAGGGGCATAAGATATTTTTTCTTTCAAAGTGTTAAATGTTAATTGACATTGATCATCCCACTAAAATTCGATAGTTTTGTCAAGAGGTGAAATAATGGGGAAGCCATCTTCATGAAGTTTTCTATAAATATTCTATATTATCTTGCAGATCCCAAGAAGCTACATAAATCCTTTTGGGTAGTTAGAGTGGATAATTTAAGGATTACCTCAATTTTAGCAAGGTCCACTCGAATCCCCTTGGATGAAATATGGTGTCCTAATACAATTCCCTCTATAAAAATCATTTTATGATTTTCATTACTAAGGGAAAGGTTATTTTCTTGGTATCATGTAAGTACCTTTTCAAGATTATTTTGAGCTTCTTCAGAGGTTTCCCTTTACACTGTGAATTCATCCATATATACTTCAACACAATCATTTGTTAACTCAGAGAAGATTCTAAGAACAGCTCATTGAACTGTTTTTGGAGCGTTGCATAAGCCAAATGCAAGTACTCGATAAGAAAAATTCCCCCAAGGAAATGTAAAGGTTGTTTTCTCTTTATCTTCAGAGGCAACTTGAATTTGGTTATAGTCACTAAACCCATCAAGGAAAGAAAATATTTTTTTTCCTTCCAAGGTGTCAAGGACTTGATCGATAAAGGGAAGAGGGAAATAGTACTTTAAGGTAGCTTTATTTAGTTCCCGATAATCAACGCATACTTGCCATTTTCCATTTTTCGTAGGGATAATGACCAGGGGAGAAACCCATTTACTATCAAAAATAATGTACATAAATCCTGCACTTAATAGTTTTTTCATCTCTTCTTTAACTATATTTTTTAGTGTTGGGTTCATTCTTCATTGGGGCTTCTTGACAACTCGAGAATCCGCCTTTATATAAATATGATGTGTACACAAGTTAGGATAAATCCCCTTCATGTCAGTGTAATCCCATGCAAAATATTTACTATTTCTTTTAAGAATTTCCACCAATTGCTCTTGATGAGAGGGTTCAATTCAGCATTAATGTTTAAGTCCCTCCCAAGATAAATCTCAATGGTTTTGGTTTGATCTTCTAAGGCATTAGTCAAAAATATTTGTTTCAATTGTTTAATGTACTCAATGGGTGGACATATCTCCTTAGACTTCTTCCTTAGAATCATATTGATTGATGGTTTGATGTTGATGTCTGGATGTGTTAGAAAAGTGCAAATTTGGTAATTCTCGCTATATTATTTAAAAGTTGGGACTTCATAAATGGTCAGAAGAAGTTGAGAAGAGTCTTCATCAATATATTCGAACCAAAAAGGATTTTCCATGTTCAAGAAACGTTTGGATATAGGTTAAAGAGAAATTATCTTGGTATAATTCCCATGGGAAATAGTCATGTCCCCAAACTTACAACTGGTCTAGACATCTGTTGTTGCTAACCAGGGTCTTCCAAGAATCAGTGGGTAGCCTCCAAGGGTTTCCTTGGGTTGGAAGATGTTGTGGCCACCAACAACCCCCCTCCTTATTTAGTATTAGCAATAACACTAGGTAAGTGGGGACCCTTAGTAAAAAATTCAAAAAATTTAATTAAACTCATGTATTTTACTCCTTAAGAAAATATCGCATCGCGCGAAGAATGATAGGACATTTCCTTATGAGTAAAAATGATAAACTGTGAGAATGCGACGCGAATTCCATCGCATCGCATAAGAAATGCTCATATTGGAAAACCTTAAAAAATCGCCGATAGCCGATATGCAATATCGCATATCGCAATGTCGCATGAAAAACACATAACCATTTAACAATTGTAACGATCCGCGATTTTGCGATAGCGCGATAGTGCGATCGAGCAACCCTGAGATAACACATCTTAATGAAGTGTGCGGTAATGCAATAATGCGATACTGTGATGATGCGATGCTGCGATGCGAATCGCAGAAACATTCCATCGCAGATATTCCCCGGCTCAACATTCAAGAAAAGTTGTCCATAAAACAAGAACTGGATACGCGCTTTAATGATAATTAATGAATGATACGCCAAGTGTTAATGAAAGACAGTTTTGTGTTTTTCGAAGATTCAGTTCACGTCATGTGGCATTTTTGTACATCCGTAGAGCTTAAAGCTTTCTTATCTATTTTATTGTCGTTACTCTCTCCTCATGTGTGAACTGTAGGAACGAAAAACAGAAGTAACATGAAGCAATGTGCAGGAAGCACTAAAGGAAAATAGTAAAGCTCCAATGCTCAGAAACAGAGAAGAGATGCCCTCATAAATGGATATTGCATGCAACAGAGCCACAGATTCGCAGAACGTTGCTGAGCTATCCATTACAAATCTTTCAGTCACAGCCATGGTTGAATGAGTAGTTGAACAATGCTGATATCAACAGAAGGTTTAACGCTCAAGGTCAGAAGCTCACGAAAGTGGTATGTTTACAAATTTTGAAGCTTATACCCGGTGAAGGAAAAGGCGCTAAAGGCGAAAAACGCATCAGAAAGGCCTGGATTAAAGAACGGAGGCAGTTTTCGATGCGCGATTAGCGCCTAGCGCTAATCGCGCATCGCTGAGAAAATCGCTCAAAAAGCAAAGCGTCTAACTGCTCAGTCACTCGTAAGCCCGAAAAACGCAAGAAAGCAAAGGCAGAAGCAATTCGAGGGTTAACCAAGTGGAACTTGGATTATTACTGGGTATACACAGTAAATCCACATAGCCAGAGGATGATTCTCGAGTATATCATCAATTTTGCTGAAAAAATGGTGCCAGCTCTTACCATTTCTGTTTTCTTAGCTCAACCAAAAGCGGAAGGCAATCAACCGACTCTACCCAGGCAAATATTGAATGCTCGCAACATTAAGGAGCAAATGCAGAAATAGTTAGATATTAGATTTAATTTTTAGAAATAGTTTTGCTTAGAAAAAGGGCAGTCATTTAAACCGTATCCTGAATCTGTGTAATTAAGTTATTTAGTTAGTAGTATTTAAACCCTTCTCATGCATTTAGAGAAGGGTCCATAAATTTATCAAAAACTTGTCCTCAGAACATGCACTTTTGCACCCTCAGAGGAGGTTTTGGTGAATGAATGGATCAAGATTTGTTGATGTTTGCATTTGATATCTGCTACTGATGTTGCACTTCTGTACTCTTAGTAGATGTTAGAGCAAGGAAAGATAAATCATTGTTGCTTGAAGCTTATGAGTAGGACCAATCATAAATGGTACTTTTATCTCTTGACCATTTCTACTTATATGTTAAAGTGATATGCAGTTTTTAGTTGTTTATATATTATTGCATGAATGCTTGAGTTATCATTTGGCACTTTTGTACGGTGGTAGCTATTTATTTATGTTTAATGTATGAATAGCTCATTTTGCGATATGTTGTTCACAACTGTTTCCTCTAACTTTTTATGTGAAGTCGTTCATCTTAACTGATTTCCTTTCTTATAATGACTGAATGATCTTTATTACCAGTTGTTATTTGAAATCTCTTTAGATCGCATAATAGAAGAATTACATCCCGGGTTAGTATAGATTTAGATGTGATGTTTATTAGATTACAATAGCATAGAACTAGATTAAAGTTTGAATTAGAATAGCTTAGATAGGAACTGTTAGATCAGCAACATCAAATTCTACACACACACACACATAGATTGGGAAACTGGTCCCATTATCCCCAGTCGGACCCGCTATACCAAACGGATAAGGAGCTGCCAACCAAGGTCCAGACCGGGCGGGTATCCCCCTTGTTTTCGACCCGATTTTCGGGGCCTCAACAGAAGATCATGAAATAACCAGGGTATTCCCATGAATCTATTGATACAACAATACCTTCTAGGAACCCTTCTAGTTTTATAGTTGTGTTGTCGTTTTTACAACACTGATCCAGGTGGATATTGGTGGCCACCTGCTAAGTCCACATGAACCCCCGCCATTGTTTCTTTCAGCTTTTCAGTCTCCTTAATTATATCACAGTTTACTAATTTTAGCAGTTTTTCGGGTCCTAAACTTCCGGAGTCGTTTTGAGGCCCTAAAATACGTTTTTTGGGAAAACTGGGAGCAACATCAATTCTCTTCCCAAAGTTGTAGTTCTCGGATAGATCTTTCTAACGAGATATTGTACGCGTCAAACAAAGATCATATGCCAAAGTTACGACCCGGGAAGTTAATGTACCAATTTACCCAAATGGGGCCCACAGTTTGTCGTTTCATCTTCTAGGGTTAGGTTTTTGGATGTTTAGGGTTTTCCATTGTTTCTCAACAATAAATAGGCCTTCGAGCCTCATTGTAACATAGTTCAAAGGCATGTAGCCACCACATCTCTTCCTAGAGATAAGCTACCATCGCCCTAGCTGTTTATTTCCATTTTCAGTTTGTAAGCTTATCTCAGTATTTTACATTAATGAAATGAAGTATTATTTCTGCTGCATCTTTGTGTTTATGGTTATCTTTGTAATTTTTTGTGTTCCTGTTTAAATCCGAATCAATGGTATCAAAGCGGTTTGCTTTTTCTCTATTTTTCTTTGCATGTCCCCAACGAGGTCGAGATATAAGGAGTTAGGGCTTAAACTGGTCGAACATTTCCAAGACCAGCCTCGCAAAACCCGACGGCCTCCCATGGCGGATGAAAAGAAAGATGAGGGAGCAGGAGATCCTATCAAAATCTTGCTTGAAGAAGCCCTCAAGCGACAAAGGAATGCAATGATGGACAACTTTGCCCAAATCCTTCAGCAACTACCTAGGGGTGATGCATCGGCTTCCCACAGCTACTCTATAAATGCCACACCGTTTAAGGTACAAGTTAATTTTGAAATACCCATATTTGAGGGTCAGATAGACGCAAATGCCGTCGATAAATGGTTAAATCTGCTAGAGGGTTATTGGATAAACAAAGCAAGGGAGGAATGGAAGAATGATGAAGAAGTGTGGGCACTTATCCGAAAGTTACAACAAGATTCTAGTACATCTTATACATTTAGCTGGAAAAATGATTCGTTATGGTACAAATATTGCTTATACCTCTGTAAGAATTCCCAACTCAAACAAAAGATTCTTATGGAATTGCACACTTCTCCCATTCCACATACCTGCAACAGTTCCATTTGAATATCAAGTATAAGAAGGACAGCACCAATAATGCTGCAGATTGCCTCAGTCGACCACCGATCATGTCATTAACCACTGTGCTCAACTCTTGTGGGAACGAGACTTCTGATTGGCCACTTATCTACAAAAGCGACCCAGACTTTGGCCACACATACCAGACACTCTTGGAGGGTCGGCATGTTCCAGATTTTCACCTCCAGGATGCCCTGTTATGCCACCTGGGTCACGTTTGTGTTCCTTCAAGTGGGCATGTCAAGATGATTTGGGAAGCAAACTATAGTTGGGTTGCTGGGAATTTCGGCGTCGAGAAAATGGTGGCAGTACTACAGAAGTATTTCTACTGGCTGAATCTTTGATAGGATGTTGAGAAGTACATCAGATCATGCACTGCCTACGCCATTTCCAAACCAACAGTCAAGAAGCAAGGCCTCTATACCCCGCTGCCTACCCCTAGTCAACCTTGGGAATCCATCTCCATGGATTACATGTCAGGCCTTCCTTCCACTAAGCATGGAAACAAATGTGTTTCTGTGGTCGTCAACAAGTTCTCGAAGATGACCATTTTGGCGTCCTGCAAGAAGAATATCACAGCAGAAGCCACTGCTAAACTCTTCTTTGAACAAGTGTGGGTGCACTTTGGGATCCCACAGTCTATCATCTCAGATCAGGATAGCAGGTTCCTCAGTACATTTTGGTCTAGTCTCTGGTCGATGCTAGACACCAAACTCACTAAGTCCACAGCCTTCCATCCTCAAACTGATGGCTAGACAGAGGTTGTCAACAGGATAATTGTACACCTTCTACGCATGTACAACTCAAAGCATCCATGCACATGGGATGAGAGCCTCCCCTATGTTAAACACAACTACAACCAGGCTCTCCACAGCTTGACTAGCCACAGCCCTTTTCAGGTGGGCTTGGGATTCCAGCCATTATGTCCCATTGATGTGGCCATGCCATTTGCAGCTACTCACATAGATTCGGCTCATGTCCAGTCCAAAACAGATAAGGAAAATAGCTTCATTGAGCACATCCAACATATTCGCCAGCAAGTCCATGACATTCTGGAGAAATCAAATGCCAAGTACAAGCAGCGACATGATCAACATCGGGTGCCACACAAGTTTCAGGTGGGCGACAAAGTTTGGTTTCATTTGCAAAAGGAATGCCTTACCAGAGCCTATCGGAAACTCAGACCACTTTGATATGGTCCTTACACCATTACCAAGGTTGTGGGAGACAATGAATTTCAGCTCAACATTCCCCCATTCCTTGGCCTACACCCAGTGTTCAATGTGGACTGCTTTCGGCCATACTTTCCACCATTATTAGACACATCCAACATTGCAGAACATCTCATGCCCACAGAGTTAAATCCAAATTACATGGAACAAGCTGCAACTGATCGGATCATGGACACATAGATCAAGCACACTCGCCAGAAAAACATCCAACTGTATCGAGTTGTCAAAGCAGGCCAACTCCTTCACCAGGGCAAGTGGCTCACCAGGGACCAAGCTCAGCAAAAGTTTCCTCATCTCATGGACGAACTCAACGCAATGGGGACCATTGCTTCCTAAGGGGGGAGGAATGATCCAGGTGAATATTGGTGGCCACCTGCCAAGTCCACTTGGACCCCCACCATTGTTTCTTTCAGCTTTTCAGTTTCCTTAATTGTAGCACAGTTTACTATTTTTAGCAGTTTTTTGGGTCCTAAACTTCCAGAGCCGTTTTGAGGCCCTAAACAAAGTTTTTTGGGAAAACTGGGAGCAACATGAGTCCATGGACTAATTTTTCTCTTCCCAAAGTTGTAGTTCTCGGATAGATCTTTCTAACGAGATATTTTACGCATCAAACGGAGATCGTATGCCAAAGTTACGACCCCGGGAAGTTGATGTACCAATTTACCCAAACAGGGCCCACAGTTTGGCGTTTCATCTTCTAGGGTTAGGTTTTTGGATGTTTAGGGTTTTCCATTGTTTCTCAACAATAAATAGGCCTTCGATCCTCATTGTAACACAGTTCAGAGGCATGTAGCCACCACATCTCTTCTCAGAGATAAGCTACCATCACCCTAGCTATTTATTTCCATTTTCTGTTTGTAAGCATATCTCAGTATTTTACATTAATGAAATGAAGTATTATTTCCGTTGCATCTTTGTGTTTATGGTTATCTCTGTAATTTGTTGTGTTCCTGTTTAAATCCAGATCAAACACCATCCAAATTTTCACTACATTCTAATTTTGCATCCTACCTCATTGTTGTGTTGAGTGTCGCCTTGGTCATCAAGTGTTGTTTTGTGTTGTTTCATATGTTTTGAGTGTTCTTGAGTCTTCTTAAGTGTTGTTTCATTGATTCGAATATAATTACATGAATTTCATGGTAACAACACCTTTCTTATTGTAAAATGACTCTTTTGGGTCACAGTTGCACACACTTCACTGTTTGTACTTGGGGAATGTGCATAAAATGGAATTTTATGTATATTCTATATTGATCAAGATTTTTGAAGTTCTCTTGATGATTTAGTATGCACTGCAGATGGTTTAATGTATAGAAATCATCTTTCTCATCCCTTGACCATTCATCCATACTTAGACAAATTTTGGTTGTAAAACGAACCCATTAAGCCCAAGAGCTCATGATCCCACTCTCAAGCCTTGATGGATGACCCTTCCCTATTCAGAAGTGCACCCTGGGCCCTCACACAGAGCTAGCCATACTCCAAAATCATGAAGCCCCTTCCCTGTTCTAAACTGCACCCTCAAAAAGTGACTAAGTCTTCCTTGAGTGTACTCCTTCGACTCAAAGAAGTGTGCCCTCCTTTGTTAATTTTTTTTTCTTAATGCTATATTTTTATTTACTTTAATAATTGAATTTCTTCATTAACACATTAAATTCACCCCATAACATCATAATATTATTCAATAGCACATGAAACTATATAAAAAGAATAATGTCATCATCATCAATGAAGTAGAACATAAAGGAACAATAGAAGACCAAGGAAAAACCCATCGTGGGGAAAACCCTTTGAAATTATTATTCTTATTAGATTGTCATTGAATGATTCAGAAAAAGAGAGTATTGTTAGTGTCAGTCTTTCCAGCCTTCCTCCAGTGATCAAATGTGCTCTTACAAAGTGGTCTCAGAGTGTCAAGGTCAAATTTTGTCATTTCAGTGAGTCTTCAAGCAAAATTTGGTCACTAGGCATTAGGTCTAGGCTTTGCCCAAATGTCAGTCCATGTCATCATTCAGCTGAGCCTATCATCATTCAGAGGGTTTTCATTATCATGTCAGTGTCAAATGAGTCATTTTACACCTTATTCATGCTTCAGTTGTGCCTAAGTAAGGTCATTTCCCTCTCCTAGGGTTTTGAAGGCAATTTCTCTTGGACGGTCAAATCATCGGAAAAACTTGTTTCCAGATGTTCATACACCTTCCCCTATCCTTCATGTACCTTATCAAATGCTTCCCATCCCTTAGATCCGCCAAAATCCTCATTTTTGCACAAACCCTAGTTTCTAGCTACAACCTGGCAATTTTCTAGGTTTGGCCTGTGTTTTGCCCTTTTCGACCCCTTCCCCTCACTCAATCACTGAGATTCCACTTTCCCCTACTTCCTAACATCCCTTCCCACTCCCACAAATTTCCCCAAGAATTTAGAAGCCCCCTATCCCCTTCATCTCGCTCCATTTCGACAAAATTCCTTGCTTCACACAACGGGACAAGTCGCACTCAAATGATATTCTAGAGCAATCAAAGATGAATTTTGGAAAACTGAGAGAGGTTTTTGCTCATAACATACCAAAGCAGAAAAACCTCTTTCACGTTTTTCACAGGTGTCATTGTTTGAGAGAAATGTCAAGAATACCATTGTCTCAGGAGAATCAAAGACACCTCTGAAGTGACCTTGGGAAAATCAAGTTTTCTCCTAGCTTGGTTGGCCAAATGATTTGCTTGATGGGTAAAATGATAACTAGAAACGAAGATATTTCTAATGAGCTATCATGAGCTCAATTTGGGGTTGAGGAAGGCATTCAAAAGTTGACTGCAACAGTACTCGTCTTTCAGGCAGCCTCATTTGGCACTTTTTGACCAGTCTTGGGAGATTTGATTTTTGACAGGTCAAATCAACTCCAAATTAAAAAATTCCACTTGGGTTATAAATTAGACTCAAATACCTTTCCAACGAGCTATTCTGCACCTGATTTTGACACCGGGAAGGCCTCCAAAATCCTCCTGCAAAAGCGCGACCCGTTGAGAGGTGCGCGACCCGTTGAGAACCCTTTTGGAGTTCAAATTTTGAACTGGCGCGACCCGTTGGGAGGGGCACGACCCGTTGGGAGGGGCGCGACCCGTTGAGCTGTAAGCTACAAATTCACTTCAAACTCACTCAAATCTTCTTCAAATTTGCAAATTGGGTTGAGGTAGGCTCTCTACAAATTGTTTTGTTGGTTGATGATGAATGATTGACCTCCATACTTGTTTTAAAGCCTCCAAAGATGCAAGTGAAAAAATCATTCAGTGGCTGCTTGTTGATGTTTGAAATTTGCTAGGGTTTTATGTGGTTTCAAGAGATTTCCCTTTGCACATTGTTTTTCCCTTCCCTTATCACTCACATGTTCATTTGCCCCTATTTTCCCATGCCATGTTGAAAATAAAAGTGCAGGCAATCCCTTGTCCCTAGTCACCAAAAAATCAAAAACCCTACCCCCTCCTAAAACAGCAAAACTGTAAACCCTAGCTAGCCTCACTATAAGCATATTGTAAACAAGAAAGTTGATGAAATTGCAAAGGACATTGTGGACAAACTTCCCAAAACAATCCCCATGATTTTCCCTTTGTCCACACATGTATTTCCCTTATTTCCCTTATTTCCCATATCCCTGCATATATACATTCAGATCTTCATGAGATTATCAGGCAGAGAGAGGCGGAGAACTGCTTGTTACAGCAGAAGCTTGACATGGCTCAATGGACTATCAACTATCTTGAGCAGCGCAACAAGCAATTAGAGGAGGAAAAGGAACTTGATGAGCTATGGAGGATACGCAGCGACCGAGTCATAAACCGTAGGAGGCCCGGTGATCCATTGCCTGTTGACCGGGAGTCATTGCTCATTCAGGAGAATGCCCACTTGGAAAGGCTGTTGGCTAAGGCCAACCAAGAGAAAAGGCTGCTGAGGAATATGAAAAATCACTATTGGGCTAGGATGCACGTTTGTAAAGCAAAGATGAAAATGTTCCAAAGAAGGTTGACCGAGGCTCTTAAAAGGAAAAAGAAGACCAACCCCCTCCGCATCTTGGCCGAGGCTTCTCTCACTCATCATGACACTCACTAGCCTCTTCACAGCACCAAGTACAAAAAATTTTGGAAGTTTTGGCTCATTTTTGGCATTTTTGGGCAATTTACAGGTTTTGGCTTCTCAACGGGTCTCACCCCCGGTGAGACCCTTTGTCACCGTAGCTCCGTTTTGCAAAAAATTCAGCATTTTTGGATTTTTCATGCAAAGTTACATATGCCCATGCATTACCTTGAGTTTTCATGGAGTTTTGGGCCTCCAAAAGGTCAAAATACAGCCAAATTTTGACTTTCTGCCCCTTTTTTGAGCTGCAGAAGTAGTCTTGGGAGAATTGACTTTTGACTAGGAAAATGACCTCCAAATCCAAAAATTCCAGTTGGGTTGGAAAGTAGACTCAGATACCTTTCCAACAAGCTATCCTGCACCTCATTCTGACACCGGGAAGGCCTCCAAACAGGGCTCCAAAGTGCGCGACCCGTTGAGGATGATGTGCGCGACCCGTTGAGGAATTTGTGCCAGATTTGACCAGTTCAGCCCAGAATTTGCAGTTTAGCTCCAGTTTGACTTGCTGAGGTCGATGGTGGTCCTTTTGACTGTACTTGTGGCACTTTTTGGGTACTTTTACTCTTGTTTTACTCTTCTAGAAGTTTCTCTCATGTAAAAGGGTAAAATTGACTGTATGAACTGGTTTCCAAGTTTTTAGAGGCAAGTGTTTTTGACTGCCTATTTTGTAGTGCTTAGTTTAGAAGTTGTTCAAACAGCTCCTAGGATAGTGAGCTCGACCCATGGAGGCAGGGAAAGAGGTTAGATCATCTATATTATGTACTTTCTTGCTCATTTTCATGGTTGGACTCTTGAGGGAGGAGCTATCATTGTATATTTCACTTGTATCTCTGCAATTTTTGGCTAAGGAAGACCAGGGTTTTGCAGTCATCTTTGGGATTCTTGTGGACTCAGGTGTTGATGGTGTGTTTCTTCATGTTATTGTAAGCTTTGTTATGTGATTCATTTCCTTTCTATACTGCTGCATATTAAACAAATGAAGTGATAAAGTCAGAATTCATGCTTGCCATGCTCTACTTTTAAATTTGTTTAATTTCTATGTTTTCTGCTGTCTAAAGAGAATTCAAATCCATTGTTTGCTCTCTTTAGCCTTCTTTTCTTTCTTCCTAATCATCCACTTCAGCTAAAGACATCAATACAGGTTCCTACCTTGCCCCAAAGACCCCCCTGCAGAAACTGTGTCCAATCCCCGCACCCTAAATTGCAGCTCCTCAATTTGCCACCAAAAACCCCAAAAAACCCCAAATCAACCTTTTTAATCAGTTTACTAGCCTAATATCAGTGTTACCTTGTTGGTCATCTCATCCCATTGAAGATTTACCGAGATTGACCGAAGAGAGCCTTCTCCTGCCCCGTAGGGCTAGCTACGAGGCTGAATGGTTTGATGTAGCCTTGAGGTTTGCCTTTCTCAGCCTGAGGTGAAATTTCAAGCGCTAACAAGTATAATGATCCATATATTCACACATACAACTATCCAGCAAAAAAAACTACACAATATCCATGAAATGAGCTCAGTAATGCTTATACTTAAAATTCTGATTCTGAATATTGTAATGAACTGTCCCTATCTACAGTCAACCACTGAACACTACGGTCATTAAGAAAAAATTTTGAACAACTGAAATTTCATCATTTAGGTCCTAGTCACATGGAGGAGGAGTCATGCATGTGACTGGGAAGGTTCCAGTCGCTCCTTGGAGCCTATAAGCCAGCAATTGCAGTCTGCAACTAAGACTCAAAAGCCCTAGATGTCGGTTGCATGGAGGAGGCACTGTGTGTGCAACTAAAAAGACCCAATCACACAAATGAGCTAGTTAGCATGCGAATGTGGTCGAGTTCTTCCTATACCATTCCTACCACTGAGGCCCAAAACACTAAAACAAAGATGCGTGCTTTGAACCCTGCAATTTCATCTTTAAACCAAACCATTCCTCCATGGACATCCCTTAGACATGTGTGAGGCAAAAACCAAGAAAGAGAATAGAAGAATGTCTCATGATGATGTCCAAATGAGGTTGAGGTCACTTGTATGTATAGCCTTCCAAGGGTGTCCAATTTTATTTAGGGTTGACCTTATCAAATATGCACATGTGGTCTTTTAATCATAAGTACAATTTCCCTCCTCTGATTTGAGTGATATTTAGGTTTATTTTTCTCCTCTCAAAAGGATGAATTCAATGAGATCATTTTATCCATCAAATGAGTTGTTAGAAGGGGAATTTCACTGTAGTTGTATATTTTAACAATCCCTCTCAATGAGGGATAGTTCCACCTACATCATGTCATGTGTATCTTGTTATCAAGTCATATCCAATATAAATTATTTCATCATCTAGTATCATCATTTTCATCCCAATTCATCTCTTGCTTATCTCTTGATTGTCCTTTCTCATATGATCAATATTCTCGAGTCTAAAAGAAGAAGATTTGTTCATCAGAGGGGAGCCTAAGCTACCACCCTCTATTCATCAAGGAGCCATTTCTACCACTTGGAATCTCTTCCAATGGGGGCCCAAATGCTACCACCCAGGAACATCAACAAGGAGTCAGATCTATGACCCGCATCAACATCAGAGAGATTAGTGCAATCTGAAACAACATCAAAGAGAATATAATTAGTGATCACATCTCAACCTAGAACCATATCAGGTAGCATATCTCAACTTGGAATCTCATGGGGGATCTAAACATCTACAACCCCATATCGAGCAATAGGTGATATAGGGGAGCTATTACTCAACCCATTATATTGCCTACCAATATTTCCAAAAATGGACCTAAAGAGTCATGTGGTAGAACACTTGCATCATATTCTGAGCTTAGGTGAGATACCTGAATTACCAAAGGTAAGGATGACATGCCCCCAAGCTTCCTCAACTCATTGTCCAGATGGAGAGGGACAATCCAAACAAGCCTGACTTATGGATATGATGCCAAATGGGTATGCTATGCAAAGACCAAGATAGGGGAGATACTACTCTAACCCTATGGGTAACAGATAGGGGTGATACCCTATTGTCTAGAGATCCCTCAATCCTAGGAGCCCTCTTTCTCAATTCCACACCCTAGGAGATCGAATAGGGGGGAAGAGTTGGCTCAATATCCTAGATCAATGATGCTCTTTATAGATGAAAAACATATCATCGTGCTCATATCTGGTAATAATCATGTCTCAATAGCAGTTGTCTCTTGTTCATACAGGACATCAAATAAATTATCATACTAGAACAAAAATATATATATCACAAAAAGGATACCATAGTCATCCTCCCTCTCAAGGAGGTGCCAACCACAAGCCCGAGCTTGTCTCATACAACAACACGGTCTCAATATGTGAAGGTATCTCAGTCCCTGCTATATATGGGATTCTCTTCCAATCAGATCCACTCATTATTAGCACAATGTATCCCTGTCATATTCATAAATTTCCCAAACAACTTTCTAAGGAGCCTTTTTATCTTGCCTCAAAATTTATCATGTTAGCCACATCATACTCAACCTCAGCCATACTTAAAGTTACAAAATTCTCATCCAAAACACCATGTCAGATCTCATACTAAGGTAGCATCTGAATGTGCTCAATAATAATGATCCCAATCATCATTAGTACATCCATGCAGTCACATGTCACAAGAAGAATATCTCAAATTAGAAAATTTTCATCCCATGAAAATATATCAAAGGGTTCCTAGTGGCAACTCAATGCGTATGAAGTAGCTCAATCATGAATTCACTCAAGTTCTTTGCTCAACATATGTGTACAGGTGTTCAAACAGAACATTAATGCTTCAATAAACTATTGATTTCCAAGTCATGTTAAACAATACCTTTTCATAATTTCTTGAAATTAAATTGGAGTATCCAAGTATTTTCATTTCCACTTTCCAACAATTCTTTAATAGCTTCACAATATATATTTTATTTTCCCAATTTCAGAAATTGATTTAATAGCTTCAGAACCCAACTCCCTCTTACTTTGATCATCATAGGTTCATTACATGTCAAGATTAGATCATCAATATATATAAAAACCAAAATCAAAGACATACCTTGGACCCATTTTGAAGTAGAGGTTTGGATCGACACATCTTCTTGCCTTCATTAGGTAATTGACAATGCAGACATACTTGGCTCAGGGAGCTTGCTTCATACAATGCTTTCTGAAAACATAACACTTTATCAAAGAAATATGTTTAGCCTTACAAAAATTAATTCAGTGCAATAAAATCAACTACGTCATCTTATCAAAGTTTAGATGCCAAATCAGAACTTTATCAAAATTATCAATATGACAGTATGAATTCTTTAGACCGGGTGACAGGTAGAGCTTTCACTTTTTTATCATGTCAACAAGATGTCATCAATTCATCCTCATGGTCATATTATAAGTCACTATATGCAAATGCAACACCAATAATAAGCCATGCAAGTTCCATCCATTTATTGTGAGATTGATTTATACTGAATCACAATTATTTATACTTCAACCAATGTGTCACAACTAATTATTTCAACACATAATACCAATATAAATCACTGAAAGTCACTATGCCCATATAGCATTGTCATCAAGGAAAATCATCAGTCATAAAATTAGTCATCAGGTCAAATCCTACATTTTCTATCACAGTGAGATCTATAGCCCAAAACATATCAAGTCAAAGTTCTAAATCATTATCAAGTATCATGTCAAAACTCCAAACACTGCTCATCTATATCAATTAGCCAAATCATGTCAAACTCTTGCAATTGTTATCAAATACTGTCATATACAAGCCTCAATGGTTAAATCACAATGACATATTTGTTTTCATATCCCAGTCACCTGAAAACACAAGTTTAGTCAAAACATTCAAACTTCCTTGCTCATAAAACTTTCTATTGTCTTCTCCATGTTTGTAGGACTAACATCCTTCAAGTGAACCTCTTATTTTATGAAGAAAAAAAACTCATATTTGTGTCCTCCGGGCATAATCTCACCCATAGGCCTTCTTATGTGTGGTTGAGAGGCTACAATCACATTGTTGACCTTACTTATGTGCACCTGAGAGGCTACAGTCACACCTGTAAGCTTGCTTTCCTACAATTGAGCCTTAGATTAAGGGAAAACTCTCTCTTCTCATATCATAACTTTTTTGTAGACCAACAATATCAAATATTTGTCTATTCATGTCCATAAATAATAATTCAATGGTGAAGAATATATATACAATTCAAATGATAATCGAAGTAAGAATCTTATGGAGATATTCTCCCTTTGAATGGGAATCCACTTCAGTCATCTTCATTCATGCCATCAACCTATCTATAATGCTATCATGCATCAGCAAATATGTTAGATCATAAAGTCAGACTATATCATATATTTATCATGATCATATCATGTTAGCATCAACTAATTCACCATTACATCATGACATCAATATTTCATCAAGGGTTAGTGTCAAATATCTAATAGGAGTATACTTCAAGAGTCATGATCACAAAATTACTTATTTGTCACATAACTCAATCCATCAAGTCAGGGAATTCAATTTTACCATATTCCATAATTACTAAACACATCAAAACATAACCATGGTCAACAAAAGATCCTGAATATCAATCTCATTATTACACTCATATCATCATGGATTTTCACACACATTATCAATAGTACCACGTTACCTTCTATTAGAATCGAGGTGCTAGCCTCCATCAAGTATACCAATATATCAAAGATCAATATTTATAGAATCAAGAAGCTTGTCGTGTCTAAAAGATAAGATACTTGTTCAATACCAAGTGCACCATTTCATCATAAGAATCATGAATCCAATTACTTTCATATGCACACATGAGCCATTTGTGAAGGAGTCATTCTCACAATACCTTAGGAAATACTTTACCATATTGAAACAATATACCTTGCACACCTTGTAGTATTCAAATACCTATGCACCTTCTTATTTTACATAGGCATATTGTAGCACTTTGATATGTTTACCAACTCATCTCTTCCTGCATTAGCCATGATTCTCAAGAAGGATCCACTTATCACAACTCATCAAGAGGTTAGAAGCATCCAAATATACATTCAAGAAGTATAGGTAATAATCAAAAAAATAATTAGATCCTTAAGTGAAAAGTAAAGATATAAAGGAGCATCATAATTTTGAAAGTACTTATCTTCAATGAGAGGTGATCATCTCCCTCTTGAACCAGCCTTCAAGAGCCATCAGTGTCTATTGTCCATATGACAATATTTCCTTCACTATTTCAACCAACTTTCTCGGCAACTAGGCTTCACCATTTTTGACACAAGTGCTTGAGCATCTTCACATTGACCCTACTAGGGTTTCTAGATTTCATATCTCAAATATTTGCCATAAAACAGGTTTTCTATCAAACCCTTCTAATATTCGTTAAACCCTAATACACAAATTATTTTATGTCTCCTCCATCCTCTCTTGAATTCATCAATGGTGTCATAATAGGGGTGATCTCCATGACTTTTCTTCATCCCAACTCTAATCCCAAATTATTAATTTTTTTCTTAGGGCTATATTGTTCTTTTCTTTGATAATTTCATTTCTTCATTATCACATTAAGTTAACCCCATAACATCATAACATTATTCATATTTACAACATTATTCAGCAACATATGCAACTATATAGAAAGAACAATATCATCATCATCAATGCAATAGAACATAATGGAACAATAGAAGAAAACCATTCACACATAGAGACATCAGGATTGGTCGGAGACCAGACTATGGGGAAAACCATTTAAAATTCTTCTTGTTATTGGATTTTCATCGAATGATTCAAAAAAAGAGAGTACAATGATCAATATCTTCATCCATACAACTATCCAACAAAAAAAAAAATACACGATATCCATGAAATGATCCCAATGATGCTTATACTCAAAATTTTGATTTTGAAGCCTGTAATGAATTGTACCTATTTGCGATCGACTTCCAAACATTTCAGCCACTAAGCGAAATATTAAAAAAACTAAAATTTCATCATTTAGGTCCCGGTCGCATGGAGGAGGTGTCATGTGTGTGACTGGGAAGGTTCTAGTCACTCCCTGGAGCCTATAAGCTAGCAACTGCAGTCTGCAACTCAGACTCAAAAACCCTAGATGTTGATCGCATGGAGGAGGCATTGAGTGTGCGACTGAAAAGCTTCAGCCACACATATGAGACAATTAACATGTGACTATGGTCGATTTCTTCCTTTTTCATGCCTACGACTAAGGCCGAAAACCCTAAAACAAAGATTTGAGCTTCAAACCCTACTATTTCGTCTTCGAGTGAACCCATTCCTCCACGAACATGCCTCGGAGTTGTGCAAGCCGAAAACCAAGAAAGAGAGTATAAGAATGTCTCACGATGATGTCCAAATGAGGTTGAGGTCACTTGTGTTTATAGCCTTCCAAGGGTGTCCAATTTTATTTAGGGCCAACCTTATTAAATATGCACGTGTAGGATTTTATTCATAAGTACACTTTCCCTTATTTGATTTGAGTGATATTTAGGTATATTTTGGTCCTCTCAAAAATAGGAATTCATTTCAATAATTATCTCCATAAAATGAGATGTCCAAAGTGGAATTTAACCGTAGTTGCATATTTTAACATCCTTGAGTGCACTGGTGCATCTTGAAGACCCGAAGCTCAGCCCTTCATCCTTCACTGATGCACCATGCACTCTCCTGAACTAACTTGTGCACACTCTCACACCTTAAAGGCAAGAAGCCTTAACCTTCAACCTTCTAGAGTATGTCATGCAGACTTCCTAAGGCCTCTTAGGTGCATGAGAACACCCCGAAGGCATGATTCCTCAACCTTTAGCCTTTGAGAGTGCGCCCTATGCCCTCCCTCTTTCCCTCAGGTGCATAGCACACTTGGGAAGCCTGAAGCTCTCCCCTTAATCCTTCGAACTTGTGACATGTGCCTGACCTTGATTTATTTCTTCCTTAAGGCACATGAGCACATGTCAAAGCCTCAAATATCTGCCTCTTTTGTCCTTCAGACTTCCAGAGTGTGCCCTTGCTCCCTAAAGCTCCATTGACCATTTTAAGCACACGAAAAGGGTGCGACGAAGAAAATATGTAGAAAACATGGTATAGTAGAATATTTTTAAACTAATAGCTACTCGTCATGAGTGATTGTAGAAACAAGTATTCTATGGACCTCATGGCAAGTGCACGCAAGGAATATCAGGAAAATATGATGAACAAAGGAAACACAAGATTGACCAAGAACATCTCCGAACCTTGATGATAAAAGGACAGTGAAGAATCTAATATTGAAGACCCTTCAGAGGGTGAAAGAACCAGGAGAAGATGATTACAAATAACAGACATAGTGGCATCCATGTCGTTACTAAATAAATTCCATGCCATCAATCATTATCAGTCCTAGTCATCCAAGAGAGTGACGTGTCAAGTTTCATCATATCCTGATGCGAAAGACAAAATGTATCATTGTAATCATTATATAAGACAAACGAGTAGAATTCAGTGAGTCACAAGTGAACTCAAGAGTCACAAAAGTCCAAAGGACATTTAATACAAAAAGTCACATGTAATTCCAAAAGTCATTTGGAACTTCAAACGTTGTAGAAGTCCAAAGGTCACCAGAAGTTAGAAAGTCAAGTTTCATGAGGATATGAAAGTTCACTCAAGTTATAAATAGGTCCTCATTTCTCATGAAAATGACTTTTATCCTTGGCTTCTCCCATAAGACATAAGAGATATAGATTAGTACTTTTGGGGAGCAAATGTGGCTCTAGCACTCCACTATTGGAGCAACTGATGTTCTTTGTATTCATGCACCTTGGGATTTTTATTTGATATTTGAAGCTTGATGGCCAGCATGTTTTCATACATGGATTATGAATGTTTGTAAGACTATTTTGTGAATGTTTATAGTTCATGTTTGATTTCACCAGTACTAAGGTAGTTCAACTATTTCAATTATTTTAATGCTTATCTTGTTGAGAATGTGTTGTAATGGTTATAATGATTTTTGTGTCTCTGTAGACTATTTCGTTGGATGTTAGACAAAATACTCTTGCTTACATGCATATTTATTATGGTGGTACTATTACCTCTCTCTTAGAGGCTCACCCTCTTTCCGCTTTGTAGTAGAAGAACCTTGATGTACCTACAACTGAACATTCACAAGGCACACTAGCTTGCTTTTCAAAGGCACATATGTGATTCTATCTCTTGTTGATAGCTAAATCTAAGGCATATATTTAAGTAGATAGTAGTCGAGTCATATTTTGGATGGGGCTCCTATCCAAAACAATGTGAGGTCTAATTGGGACTGCCTATCATGGAGACCCCCTTGAATGTTGGCAGGTCCTACACTGTCAACATTTTTGGCACTAGAAGGAGGGCACCCAAATTTTTATGGATGATAACTCCACCCACGCACATCATACTTCCTCTGGAAAAGGAAAAAACATTCCCAAAACTTCTCTAAATCATATTCTTGAAGCAGGAAGATATTCTCAGCTCGACCTTGAAAAAGTTATGAAATTTCTTACAAGCACATTCAGGCAATTCAGCCTATAACCTATCACTTTGTCAGTGCTATTGGATTAATTCCTAAAGCACATAATATTCCTTGCTTTCTGAAGAGGAAAGAAAAACCCCTATTAGGATAGTGGTTTCTATAGTAGAAAACTTGGGTTTCAATATCCTTGAGGAGTTGGCAAAACCTGTAGACAAGACAAAAAAACTAGAGCAACCTTTGTATTATAATGGGGGTGATGAAGAAAACTTTTTTCTCTCGGATGAAAGTTTCCACAGGTTAAGTAGTCTCGGAGAAGAATCCTCATATTCTGAAGAAGAGGAGGATGATAGAAACATGGACATAGCAGACCAAGGATTGGATTGGATGACTCAAGGCCCACTTTCCCTTTTGGGTGTTTTACATAAGATTCCAAGACATCGAGAAAAGTTGTTAACAAAATACGACCCTAACAAGGCGATCAAAGCAGAATACCATTTAGATAATTTCTATCTACACCCGCAGATGCTAGAGGTACGTTATGACGATGTTGCATGTATAATATTTCTTTGTACCTTAGATGGTAGAGAATCTGCTTGGTATCATAATCTTCTTGCAAATTCAATTCAGAACTAGAGGGGGTTTAAAAAGTTGTTCCTAGAAATGTTCATTGATGACAAAAATAGAGCCATGTTATTAAAAGAGTTAAGGAACTTGAATATGGGGAAAAAAGAAAAGGTCAAATATTTTAATCAAAGGTGCAATTAGGTATTGAACCAATTTCCTCTGGATACATCACCTCATGCCTTTATCATGATTGATTACTATACTTTTGCCTTGCCAATAAGAAAATCATTGTTTGTAAAGAGAGCAACGAAAGAGACTTTGGCTTAGAATTTCAAAGAATTCATTGATGTTGAGAACAACTTTCATGCAATCAAAGTCATTGTCGATGATGACTCATCCAAAAACTCCAAGGATACAAGAAAACAGTCGCAGGCCTCTTCAAACAAGGCCAAGGATAAATAAGCCACTAATATGGAAAGATTGACCTACATTGTCAATACTTTGTCTAAAGAATTAGAATAACTGAAACAAAGGACAAGCAAAATCACTGTCAGCAGCAAGCCCCCAAAGTTCAACTTCCTGAAGAAGTTCAATAGCAACAACAACAATAGTCAGTCGGCTAACTCTACACAGATATCGAATGTTGTGATGAATGTCAAGAGCATGGGCATGGACAAATATTGTTATTTTCATCAAGAATATCATTTAGAAAAGACATTCCCATAGTGGAATCCACCATGAATGCTCTGGTTGCACACATTATTGGCTTAATACTTTTAGATGATATGACTGAGAAAACAGAAGAAAAGGAAGAATCCACTATGGTTGAGGAAACTGCAAGTGTTAGAAATGTAGTAAATACTTTCAATTATGTTTTCAATGCTGAGAAGAAAGAACCCAAAAACCACCACTAAATGAGGCTCCGACTCAAAAGAAAAACAACCGATATAAGTTGAGAATTCAAGGGGTTGTTTCTAAACAAGAGTTGGCAAGATAAACGTTGAAAGAACATCTGTTGATAAAACTTACCTCGCCCATCAACCAAGCTCTGAAGAAGTTTAGAGATTCTGCCCCACCAAAGAACACTTCCAAAAGGAAAATAAATATTACTACTTTGGAAGTATCATACAAATCCACTCCTCTAGACACTACTGCAGTGCATGTTGCGCTAGACTATAACATAGTGGAGGATATAAAGAAATATTTCCCAAATATTTCAATCTTTGAGTTTACAAGGATTGCAAGCTAGTGGGAACTACTCATCCAAGAACTTTCTTGATCCTCTTCAGGTAATAATACTTCTTCTTCCTAGAAGGTCCCTAGAAATACTTCTAGTCCCTTAGAGTCAATTGTTAATGCTTTAACATTAGAAGCTAATACTCTTTATCCTCCGTTTCTTTTGAATTTCAAAATTTCCAATTACAATGTTCACAATTATTTACTTCATTATGGTGCATCTGTAAATGTAATGCCATTATCAGTTTTAGAGAAAATAAATGCAAAATGGGACAAAATAGAGGCACATATTATTCAGTTAGACATATATTTGGTCCAGGATATTCGTGAACTTAGAAATGTGCTTATCGTATTATCTAAAGACGATCAATTTCATCAATGTACAAATATCATAATTGTGGGCATACCAGAAGCATATGGTTTACTCCTTATTAGATACTATTCAAGAAAATTACAAGGGTATTTTGCGACCGAATGGTCACAACTGTGGCTTTCATACAAGGGAAATAACAATTATATCTAGGTAGAATGAGAACCTTAAATGAAATACATTGTAACGCCCTTCGAAGGGAATGAGTCATTTGCTTTCGCAAATCTAGTTTTTGGTAATTTATTTTTTGAAACTACCCTTGGTTGTTATCTCACACAGTCATCACTTATTCCACTAGATACACATCTGGAGCTCCTTCCTTGCTCTCCATCTAGTGTGAATGATTTTTGTAATATATATGTACATAGTATTACTAGTAATAATAATAGTAATTATACAAGAAATATCTTAGTAGCTTGTAAATTTTAGACTCTTTATTTTGATGTTTCTAAGACATAGGACGGTTCTAGAGCTGGTTGTGTCCTTACAAACCCACATAATAAGAAACATGTACTTTCATGTCATCTAGAGTTCAAGTGCACTAATAATACTATAGAATATGAAGCACTCGTACTTGGATTGAAGAAATCTATAGACCTGAAGGTAGAGTTTCTGAAGGTAATTGGTGACTCAGAGGTAGTCACTTGTCAAGTACGAGATACTATACACTGTGTTTCACCTCATCTCAAAAGCTATGAGTAGGAGGTATGGCATTTGATGAATCATTTTAAGGTTTTCAATATTGTTTATATTCCAAGAGTTAGAACCGCAGTGGCAAATACATTAGCAAATTTTGTCACTAGGATGTTGCCATTAAAAAATGGATTTTCAATTAAAAATTTATATAAACCATATTTTCTTGAGAATGTTACTAGTTTATGCATTTTCAATAATGACCAACATATACTACACTCTATGGTTAATTTTTATGTATTCAATGATGCCTCCAAAGAGGAGGATGAGAATGAATAGGATTTGCAAGAAGCATCTCAAGGACTAAAAAGAAACACCATGCAAAAAGGCATAGTGTAGCTAAAAACATTATATGACTTGCATAACCGGTTTAGAGGGCCAACAAACACAAAGACTCAGAGTTCAAACCTCAAATCTGGACAAGTCAATTTGGGAACCCCATAAGATCCGAAGCATGTCAATCTAAGTACCTATTGTTCCCTGTAGGAGTGGAAATCATTTATTAATCTATTCAAGAAATATCTGGATGTTTTCACTTGTACATACAATGATTTAAGGACTTATGATACATGTATCATCCAACACGTGATTCCTATAAAAGAAGGGGTGAAATAGTTCCAACAAAATCTATGAAAATATCATCTGATAATGGAGCCCCTCATTCAGAAGGAATTGAGAAAGTTTTTGGATGCTCGAATCATCTTCAAAGTTAGACATTCCACGTGGGTGTCCAACTTGGTCCCAGTAAGAAAGAAGTCTAGTGAAATATGCCTATGTGTTGATTTTTGAAATCTTAACCAGGCTTCTGATAAAGACAACTATCCAATGCCATCCATGGAGAAGATACTCCAGATAGTATCTGGGTCTGAAATGTTTTTTCTATTAGATGTATTTTCATGTTATAATCAAGTGTTAATAAAGACTACATTCTAAACTAAATGGGGAATATTCACATTCAAAAGAATGTCATTTGGACTAATCAATGTTGGTGCAAATTTTCAAAGAGCGATGAACATCACCTTTCGTGGCCTTATAGGTCAGAGAATTGTTGTCTACTTAGATGATGTCACTATATTTTATAAGAAAAGGTCAAATCATGTATGTCATCTAAAGTAGATATTCTAGTGGTGTTAGAAGTATGTGATATCTTTGAATCCCAAGAAGAGTGTCTTTCGTGTATCTAGAGGGATCCTACTAAGACACATCATAGCGAAGAGCGATATAAAGATTGACCCCAAAAGGGTAAAATCTATTACACAGATCCCATTTATGGTGAACAAGAAAGTCATGCATTATTTCCTGGGAAAAATCAATTTTCTCCAAAAATTCATCTTCAATTACGCTCAAATAGTCAAGCCTATATAGGAGATTACCAATAAATATGCAGTATACAAATGGGACAAATAGGAGAAAGACACTTTCGCTTAGATCAAATAAGCTATCGTTGATGCACCCGCACTATTTAGTCCATAATATGGTAAGGATTTCCTTCTCTATAAATTTGCTTCAAATTTATCGATTGTCCTTATATTAACTCTGAATGACAATGAAGGAAATGAGTAGCCTATATATTTTAAGAACGTTAGTCTACAGGAACTAGAATTAAATTGCCCTGTTGTTGATAAACAAGCATATGCGGTATACAAGGAAGTGAACTATTTTATCCCCTACTTATTGAAATCTCACATCATTTTATTTGTACCTCACCCAGAGTGAAAGTGTTGCTTGTGCAATAAGAACTAGGTGAGAAAATGGCTACTTGGATGACCTATCTTCAAGAATATGATCTTTAATTGAAACCAATTCATATTATAAAGGGTCACATCCTATGCAGACTAGTAGTCGAAGCAAAGGATTCTCTTAAACAAGAGCTATTGGGATGGTAGCCAGAAATAGAGACGTAGTATGTTGATTGTGTTCCTCAATCCACATCCATGGTGCCTTAATATGCAGAGTTATGGAAATTTTTGGAACATGGCACCTTGCCATTGCACTTATCAAGTAAAAGGAAAAGGGAAATCAACTTGAAGGCTCTATCATACTAGTTGGTCCATGGAGTGCTTTTCTAAAAGCGCCAAAATGGAGTTCTACTAAGGTGCCTCGAGGCACAAGATACAAAGAAGGTTCTGAAGGATATACATGATGGATCGGTAGGTGGCCACTATGTGGGTGACACCATAGCGCACAAAGTTATGAGGGTTGGTTATTATTAGCCCACTCTTTTTAAGGATGCTCATGCCTATATCCATAAGTTCCAAGCTTGCCAAAAATTTGTCAGTTGTAATCAAAGGTTAGTCGCCCCACTGCTCCCAGTAGCAGTCAAAGAACCATTCCAACAGTGGGGCCTTGATGTTATTAGAGAGATTCTTCCACACTCATCAAAGAAGCACCAATATATCCTCACAGCTACATATTACTTCACCTGGTGGTCGGAAACAATTACACTCACACAAGTAAATGACCAGAAGTCATCCATGTTATACAACAGAACATCATCACTAGGTTTGGTGTTCCTATGTCACTTGTATTTGATAATGAAACTTATTTTTCATCATTAAAACTTTATGATTTTGCATTGGAAAATGGGATTGTTCTCAAGCATGCATCTAATTATTATCCCTAGGGAAATGGTCTAGTTGAATCCACAAATAAAAATATTATTCGCATTATTAAGAAGACCATTTTCTCTGAAAAGAAGAGTTGGAATATTGCTTTGACTAATGCACTTTGGGCTAACCATGTTATCCCCAATCCTTCCCTAAAGACCTTGCCATACTTTCTGGTGTATGGTAAAGAAGTTATCTTTCCTTTGAACCTGTACCTCCTAGCCTTGTAACTCTTTTAAGAGTCACAAGGTAAACCTTGCTTACCAGTTCAAAGCAGGATAGCCACTTTACTAAAACTCAAGGAAGAGTGGCTCAAATCCAAGGACCAATTTGTCATGCATCAGAATGTATAAAGTGTTGGTTTCAGAGAAAATCCATCATTGTGAAGAGATTTGATGTGGGCAAACTAGTTCTGAGATGGGATAAACCCCACGAAGACTAAACATACAAAGTTTTAGTTGTTGTGGATTGCACCATTCACAGTTGAAGAGAAACTCAGTCATAAAGCTTTCAAGCTCAAATATTTTGATGGGAGGATTGACCCCCTACCTATAAATGACTGAGATCTAAATAATTATTTCTAATAGCAGCTACGAGTTATACTTCTTATACATATTGTTTATGTTCTTTATTTTCTTTTGTTTAAGTCAGTTGTGTGTCATGTTTTTATTATGTTTTGTCATGTCGTGTCTAATTGTTGTTCATTGTACATAAATAAGACCTATGTGTGAAAGTGCATGGCCCAAGAAATTTGTAGTGTAATCAAAGAGAAGTGTGACAATTGCAATGCTTGGTTTTCTAATTATTCTCCTTCTTTGTTTGGGAAAGTGCCATAAGCTGAAGTAAGTCTAGATGGAGAACATGATTCATCCAATAGGAGAACCTTGAGGGAACCTATTAGATCTATGCTTATGCTAGCACCTGAACTACTCAAATTGGAATATGTCTACTTTTTTGTTAACACTTGTCCAGTCTAGTAGAGAAGGGATAAGTGGAAAATATAAAGCAAGCAAACCTAAATCAAAGGTCTTAAAATACTTCTCTAAAGGGGAAACCTCCTCTACTCTCAATAAGTCTCAATCCCTCTTATGCCCAATGAAAACAATAAGTTCCGATGAAATTTTCTATTAAATAACTAGTGAAATAAGAGAAGGCTTCCTGCGTAGGGAGGTCAAGGAAGTGACTTCACCAAGGTATTGTCTAGGCTCAATAGAAATGAAGCAATGTTTGTGATCTTGAAGTGACTCCACCGACGTAATGTTCAGGCCTGTTGGTAGTAGAACAACACCAGTGATTAAAAATATATACTTTGAATATTACAAACTTGTCATGCACATTCCCTTTCCTGAATTGAACTGGTTTTGATACAGTGTATCTTTATGTGAGTTCAACCAAGTAGAGAAAAGATAGGTTTCTCTGTATGAAACCAGGTCGAAAGGGGGAACTTGGTAAAATCAATACTTCCTAAAGGTATGACCCCTAACTTAAATATCAATCCCAAACAAAGAATTTGAAGTTCGTCTAGTGTGTCACCAACTGTTTTCATTGCTACAACACCCTCAAAAATTTCACAACATTACAATTTTGGAGCCTACTGCATTGTCGTGTCCAATGTCTCCTTGGTCATCAAGTGTCGTTTTGTGTTGTTTCATATGTGTTGAGTGTTCTTGAGTGTTATTAAGTGTTGTCGCATTGATTTGAATATCCGTATATGCATTTCATGGTCACAACATCTTTCTTGTTACAAGATGGCACTTTTGGGTCGCAATCACACACACTTCATTGTTTGTACTTGGGGAATGTGCACAAAGTGGCGTTTGATGTATATTCATTGTTGATCAAGATTTTTTAAGTTCCCATGATGAGTTAGTATGTGTCACACATAGTTTTATGTCTAGAACTCATATTGCTCATCCCTTAACCAATCATCCAAACTTAGACAAATTTCAGTTGAAAAAGTGACCACTTAAGGCCAAGAGTGTAAGTGCACACTCTGAAGCCTTAATGGGTGACCCTTCATTGTTCAGAAGTGTGGCCTGCACCCTCCCATAGAGCTAGATGCACTCCAAATCACAAAGCACCTTCTCTGTTCCTAATTGTGCCCTTAAAAAGTGACAAAGTATTCCTTGAGCGCACTCCTTCAATTCAAAGAAGTAAACCCTCCTTGAACACATTTGTGGATCCTAAATACTCGAAGCTCAACACTTCATCCTTCCCCAATGTGCCATGTGCCCTCATGAACTGACTTGAGTGCACTGTCACACCTTGAAGGCATGAAGCCTGAAACTTCAACCTTCTGGAGTGCACCATATGCCCTTCATTAGCCCTGTTAGGCACATGAGTACACCTCGAAGGCATGAAGCCTCAGCCTTCAAACTTCGAGAGTGTGCCATGCAATATCACTCTTTCCCTTGGGCACATAGCACACTTGGGAAGCTCGAAGCTTTCTCATTTTTTCTTCAAACTTGCAACATGTGCCCTACCTTGATTTATTTCTTCCTTAGGGTGCATGAGTGCATGAAAAATCCTCGAAGCTCCTCCTCCTTCATCCTTCAACCTTTTAGAGTTTTCTCTTGCGTTGTAAAGCTACACTCACCATTTTAAGCACATTGAAAGGGCGCGAACAATAAAATATGCATAAAACATGGTAGAGTAGGAGATTTTTAAACTAATAGTTGCTCATCATGAGTGATTGCAGAAACATGTATTCCATGGACCTCATGGAAAGAACACACAAGGAATATCAAGAAAAGAGGATGAACAAAGGAAGCACAAGAAGAACTAAGAACATGCCTAAAACTTGATGATCAAATCACCATGAAGACTCCAAGATAAAACACCCTTCGAAGTGTGGAAGCACTAGGAGTAGATGATGACAAAGAATAAACACAGTGGCAACCATGTCACTACTAAAGAAAGTCCATGTCATCAATCATTGTCAGTCCCAGTCATCCAAGATAGTGATGTGTCAAGTTTCATCATATGATGATGTGGAAGACAAAATGTATCATTGTAATCATTGTATAAGACAAATGAGTAGAAGTCCAAGAGTCATAAGTGAACTCAAGAGTCACGAAAGTCCAAAGGACATGTAATACCAAAATTCACATGTAATTCCAAAAGTCATTTGGAACTTCAAAGGTTGTAGAAGTCCAAAGGTCACTAGAAGTTAGAAATTCAAGAGTCATGAGTATATGAAAGGTCACTCCTCAAGTTACAAATAGGTCCTCATTTCTCATGAAAATTAATTTCAGCCTCGGCTTCTCCCATAAGGCATAACAGTGATAATTTAGTACTTTTGGGGAGAAAGTAGTGGCTCCAACACACTATTGAAGCAAGTGATGTTCGTTGTATTCATGCATCTTGGGACTTTTACTTAATATTTGAAGCTTGATGGCCAAAACATTTTCATGCATGGATTATGAATGTTTTTAAGACTATTTTGTGAATGTTTATGGTTCATTTTTTCTTTCACCAGTACTAAGGTAGTTGAAATATTTCAGTTATTTTAGTGCTTATCTTGTTGAGAATATGATGTAATGGCTATAATGATCTCCATGTCTCTGTGAACTATTCTACTAGATGTTAGAGGAAACAATCTTGTTTACATTTGTCTTTATTAGGGTGGTACTATTACCTCTCTCTTAGAGGCTCTCCCTCTTTCCCCTCTACAGTAGAAGAACCTTGATCCACCTACAATAGCTTTATTTTTGAAG
Organism: Pinus tabuliformis; assembly: GCA_031772625.1. Classification (NCBI taxonomy): domain Eukaryota; kingdom Viridiplantae; phylum Streptophyta; class Pinopsida; order Pinales; family Pinaceae; genus Pinus; species Pinus tabuliformis. Next base: position 183,387,373 of record CM062817.1, read on the forward strand.
GCACATATGTGATTCTCTCTCTTGCTGGCAACTAAAGTCCAGACATATCTTTAAGTAGACGATGGTCAGGTCGTATTCCGGATGGGGCTCTTATCCCAAATAATGTGAGGTCTAATTGGGACCGCATATGGAGGGAACCCCCTTGAGTGTTGGCAGTTTCAACAATGTCAACAAGTGGATCTATCAACCATTTGGATGACATTTGGGGTAGGCCAAACTACAGATAGCCTTAGTTTGTTGAGGGTTTCCTTGGTCATAACATTAATAGTTTCCCCTATTAAGGTGTTAGATATAGGGGTATTATTTATGTATACAATAATGACAGGAGTTCTTGGATTACCATATTTTTCTATATAGACCTTACCCAACATTAAATCAGACAATTTCCCAACTACTTGTAGTGTTTTGGGATCTTCTTTCTTTCTGCTTGGATTTTTCAAACAAAGTTCCTGAAAAATATTTTCATACATAGGAACATCCTTGATAGCTTGAAACAATGGAATATTAACACAAACATTTCTCAATTTCCATAAAAAGTCAAATTCAAGTTGAGTAGTGGGGTTTTCAAGGCATAACCTCTTTGGATAAGAAATAGATTTGGACCCCTTTTGAGGGTAGTCAGAAGAAGGTATCATTGGCTCAGGTAAGTCATATTCCTCATCATGTTCTTGAGTTATGGGAGAGGTTTGATTTTGGATGACTTTCTGTTGATGCCTCTAAAATTGCTGCATCAACATCGGGGGAAACCACCCGGTCCGAACCTTATTGCAGCTCCTTTTCGCTTTGGTGTGGTGGCTCTGACTGGATGTAATGGGACCAGTTTCCCACTGATATATGAATTGATGGGTGATTGGTTTGTAATGTATAACGGGGGTGATAAGTGAATTACTCTATAGTGAGAAAATATACAAAGATAACTAATCTATCCCAGGAGTTCTTCTAACAATGTGATTCTTGATTGTTTCTATTAACAAATAACCATAAAGATGACTTATTCATAAAATAGAAATATGTATTCATATGATGATTACTTTGTTTAAGTAATTAAACAAAGTAATAATAAAAAACATTATCACATTGATCATAATATATCACTGACATATATATTTCAAAAGATAACAATTCTGAAACATTCAAAAGTGATAAGTTAAAGAATTGCTTTTAAAAAACATATATACATATCAATAATAGCAAAGTTGATAAATGTTTATTCACATACAAAAATAATACAAAAGCAGAGATAATGATACCATAAGCATTTAGATTGTCCTGATGTAAACAACATTCAAATTCTACATTCTAATTTGGGAATGCCTTCAAAAGACGCAATAGTGCAAATCTCATGAGAGCCTCTTTGTCAAAATACAGAACTCTGGTCCAGTCTTTTATAAAAAAATATATATCAAAAGTACAGTAGTGCAACTTCCGAGTTAAGTCTTAATACAAAATTACAGACCCTTCCTAAAAACATGAAAGGGTCTTTAAATACTAAAAATGACAACAAACTATGAATGAAAATCGCTATGCGCTGGTATAACTAAAGACACATAAATTTGGGATTTATCCTGAAAAATAGCAATATTGTGATAGTCAAATGGATTCACTGTATCGACTTCTTTTCCTGTGATTGCAGTTGACAAATGGCGAGCATAGGCTGGATTTCCGGTGGCTGACTCATCCTGGAGTGTAGCTGAGCTGTATAGGTGGCATCGGAGAGTTCAAAGACCATGTAGTTGATTGCATCCAAGAGACACTTCATTGCCATCTGCTGACTGTGTGGTTTGACAAGGAAAAACCAGAATGTTTCCCATGTTAGGCTTTGGATTCCTCTGATTAATTTTTCCCTTTGTGTCAGCTCTTGTTTCCAATGTTGTTCCAACAATTTTACCTTTGGGAGTTTACCTGGAGAGCAATCTGTAATCAGATTAGACACATGCAAACTATTGTTTATCAATTCAACCAGATTATTTGTTGCAGCTCTGCATCTGGACGTGGCTCTTTCAGCTTTCATTAATTGAGACTCCCATTCAGAAAACAATATTTCCTTATGTGATTCTTGTATCATTGGCAAATTGGCAGCTTTTCATTCTTTTGAATCTTGCCATGACAGAAAATTGGTTAATTTTTCATCTGCCTTATCTAATTCAAGCCTAGAATTCACTGATTTTTCAATTATAGATGCAGAGATATCACATAAAGGGGTGGCTATGATATATTATGACATAGAATATTCAATTGTCAGGACAAAGCCTTGGTCATTTCCAGGGCTTCTGCTCTGAATTCATTCACCTGTGGATATCCTTTGAATCGTTCTATCTGGTCTTTCATTTATGCGTTTTGCTCTTCATTTAATTTCTTCTCCTGCTCACTCAATATTTATAGTCTGTTGAACTCCTTAGACAACTCTTATTGTTTATGGAGGGTGTGTTCATCAATCCTCTGCTTTTCTAGTTTTAACTGCACTTTTCTAGTTTTAGTTGCCTCTGTTCTATCAACTGCTGCTCAAGATGATCTATCTATTGTTGTTGTCCTGCCAATTGTGCCTCTAGTTGGATGATTTCCTGGTCTTTTTCCCTCATCAGGTGGCTAACCTCTGAGGCCTTATCCATTGTCGTTGTTGTATAAGCTCCCGCATACTGTGATAGTTTTGTTAAATCTTTGGAGGGATTGACCTCTGCTTTCCATACCACGTTCATCATCTCTGCTTGAGGAGTCAAAAGAGGACTTTGATCAATTTTCCTCTTCTTCCTCTGTCTTTTGACTACAGCCCTATGCTTTGGACTGTAGAAGACATCAAGTGGTGGTATTTCTTCAATTTGTAGTACAATCTCCTCAGTGGGATTTTCAGGAATAATTTCTATGTCTTGCTGAAACCTGGGTGGGCCACTTGTTCCTACAATCAGAACTGTGTTGACTTCTGGTTTTTGCATTGTAGCCACTTCTGGTGTAGTGAACCCTTGGGTTTTATTGGGGTTACTGATGATTGAATCAAACTGTTCCCATTCCTTGATTAACTTGGGATCAATATTAATATTTGTATCAAGGGGTTCATTAGTTCTTACCTACTTCTACTCCCTTTCTGGTGTCTTCTCCTTCTTAGGAATCTTTTCAATTTCGGGAGTCTTCTCAGTAATTTTCTCCTCACTGTGGCCTTGAGGTTGTACCATAGAGGTTGTATTCAATAAGTCTAGAGGTAGGGTTTCCAATCTTTGTGCCCTGATCTTATAGAATTCCTCTAGTCCTTCTACTCCCAATTTGATTTTGGCCAAATGTTTGACTTGAGAAAATAATTCTGCTGAAACAAACAAATCATCGTAGCTATCCTTCTCATGATCAAATTTGGAAATTTTGGCCTGAGTAGTAACATTGTAGGCAACTAATCTAGGATCGTACTACCTTTTTGGGATAGTTGCGAGCTTTAATAGCTTTATTTTCTTGGCTTCCTTCTCTGCATGTTTGAAATCATGCAGGGTAAAAGCACCACATCGAAGGGAAATGTCGACCACATGTGCTTTTTAGAATCCCTAAGAGTCCTTGACATCCCTTCAACTGTTATTTGATGTGCTAATTCTCTGGCCAGCAGTTTATCAGGGATATACAGGGGAAGGACATGTGGGTTGGCAAGGCTACCGAAAAGTCTTATATAGGTGAATCTCTCTTCCCCAAACCAACTACCAATTGCAGTTAGGTCGACTGATGCTTCCTCAGATAACCTAGGGGCAGGTTTATTGAATATGGCATAATACACAGGAAGGATAAAACCATGACAAATTCTATACAGGTGGTTTTTGTAATGGGCTTTCCATAGTTCCTTATGATAGAGGTGAATGGGGTTGGGGTCCTGTAGAGTCCATTTCCATCCTAGAATGGGATATTCAGAATTGAAACAAATAGTGTCCATAATATAGGCACTCATGTAAAAAAGGGGTATCACCCGGGTAAAGACAACCCTGCTTTTTCTATACTCAAGTATCTAGTTGGCCAATTTATTGGACAAGATGGTTGCCCAGTCCATGATAAAGCCATTAATTGCAGCCTCCATTAATGGTACCATCTCCATAAAAAACTTAGCAGAATTATGGACTCCGAAGAGTCTGCACATCATTGCACGAGCATAACAATAAGGAGAGACCAACGAATCTACAAAGTACATACCCAATGTTTCATGTTTGTGCTTGGTTGGAAAATGCCTCCATTGTCCGATAGGATTAGATTCGATGGTGTTCTCCTTGGCAAAAGCCTCCAAAAATGCTTTGTTATAATGCTTCTTTGGTCGAGGCAAATGGTACATTTTTCTAATATCTTCTCCTCTAAATGATCCAAACATTCTTCCATCAACTGTGAACAAAGTTCTGTATGTGGTTGCAATGCTCTCAATAACCCACTTGACCATGTCATTATATGGTAAAACCTTGGTGCGAGTTGCTATTCTATGAAGATATGAGCAGGCCAATTCGTTAAGATTCTTTGATTTACTCGTGCCATCTATTGTTGCTTCTACCTTGATTTCTTCAGGATCTTCTACTTCCAACAAATTGTAGATACTCTCCCATGAATCTTTTCCTAGACCGAGGCAAGTAGTATCAGATATCAAAACCTTCTTCGCTGGTTCTTCTTTGGTTACAACAGGAGCCTTTGGTTTCTTCACTTTCTTCATCATTTTCTCTGGATTCATCAACCCAGAGTTGCTCTACACAAACAATGAAAGAACGTAACAGAGAAATAAACCCGTTTAAATCCAATGCCGAATGAAAAGAGTTATGGTAATTCAAGCTTGATAATTGCAATGTAATCAAGTATTACCACGGATGAGATCCTCGAAGGACTCAACATTAACTGCTAAATTAATGACCTCCATAACTGCCAATGATGATAAATAAATGTAATAATTATACGTTGCATTGCACATATGCGTGATGGTCCTTTTAAAACAAATCTTTTGGTTTTCCTGATCAGCAATCAGCGATAAATCGCATATCGCAGATCGGGAGGTTTACCAGTCAAGCTTAGCATTTTCCATTGGTAGCCCCAATTGCAATAAAGGTAAGTAGTATAATAAGGCAGAAGGACAATCAGTGGATCTATTTCTTTTTCGTTTATTATTGATTTAAAATTTAAAACCGCCAATATACGTTTAACAGTCTTTTATCGCATAGCGCACTTTCCTTTATAAGATCGCATCGGCGATTTACAAAGGGTTTGGTTATGTGTCTCATGGTATCTGCGATGGCCGATTGCGATTGCATTATCACATCGGAGGTTTGGCATAGACCCTTAGGATGCTTTGTTGTTGAGTTTGCGATTTGCGATCTCCGATTGCATTATCGCATCGAAGATTTTCTTAGGATAACTTCTCAAAAAGGTATGACATATTATATTACATTTGTTTCAACAAAAGGTTTTGGATATTATTTCTATCAGATCGAATATTTTGATAAGGAGTTCCATATGCTATGTGACTAAATCCAAGCATGCAATTATTGTTGAATTATTGAATTTAACTAAGTCTGAAAAGGGAGCCCATTTCTAATTAAAGTTTTGAATAAAAATTTTGAAATGGGGGGTTGTTGTACAAAAAAACACTTTCCTAGAGCACAAATGGATGTATTTTCAGTCCATAGTTGAAAGGGGATAGGTAGGAAAAGGATAAAATTCAATATTATAGGTGGGTTGAATCGTCTTATTATTATTTAGATTTGGAATTGGATGGTAAGGAAAATGTTGGGTCCCTATAATACTAGTGATTACCCAATTACTATTGTAGTTATACCCCTTATTAATATTGTTGTGCCCCTATTGCCCCCATATTGTTATTACTGTGCCCCATAGAATCCCTCTATCGTTATTTTTGTGGCTTTATATTATTATTGTTAGGTCCGCTGGGTTATATTGTGACTCCTTAGACTCCTATATATAGAAAGGAGGCTTTGTCATTTGAATCATAGAAGAATTGTTCATTTATGTAATGTAAAGGAGGTTGCCCCCTTGAAGAGCCTGAATTCTAAGGCGTTGATCTATCTTTTCTATCTTTTCTTGAGCTGGTTTCATAACATTTGGTATCAGAGCTTTGGATTCTAGGGTTTCGCTACTCCAAACAAGTCATCGTGGCATTTTCGCTATAATTTTTTTTCTACGATTTTCAGAAGTTGAAAAAAAAACCCATTTAAGAAGAAATCACACTGAACATCGGGTCTGAATTTCAGAGCTTTTCGCGCTATATTTGCGGAGATATGATCTAAGGAAGTTGGTCTTTTTGCAGACTCCTGAATTACATTCCAAACAGGTGACCTGGGGAAAATAGTCATAACTTTCTCTCTAGGGATCGGATTGAAATTTCGTAAGAAGGTACAGAAAGAGGACAGATTGTAGTTTCTTGTATGCATTTTTCAGATCCAAAGGTGGAAACAGTGACTCGTGGCATGTCGTACAATTTCGATCTACTGAACTATTCTATAATCAAGTCACTGTGGGAGATTTCGCATAACTCTTCCTTGGAGAATCCAAATTGGGTCAGACTTGTGGCATTGGAAAGAGGACACAGAGGGCTACTCCAGATCACAAAGTCAGAACTAGATGATCAGAAAGTACAGAGCTACATCAGAGGTAATATCGAGCTCCTACAAAGTGAAAAAAGGTGTGTAGATTTTCTTAAATTTTTGCTGGTTTCATAACAGAAAATGAGGTCTCTATTGAGTTCGTATTGGTTGATTGGAAGGAACTTACATTATTAGGAGTGGTCCCAACTATACCACATGTTGGGGTTTTAAGGGACTTTTCTTTTTCCTACCTATGATGTTTTAAATGCATTTATCATAATATAATGCAAAGGAAAAGTGTACCTATTACAACTCATTTGGTCACTTCAAGACCTAATATCCTTTGTATTATTTATGCAATAATTCTTCATTCCTTGAGCGCCTCCCTGACAATGGGCCCAAAAATAACAAGTATTTTTATTAGTTTTAAATATTATTAGTCATACACTATCAATTTGATTGTCAACCAGACTAGTAGACTCTTGAGGCCCTTTATGCAGTATGAACAGATTATAATACTTTTCACTTATTAAGATGACCTTCATTTAAAAAGTCTACTCCTTAACTTAGATGTATCTTCAGTTACCTAAAAGGTATGTTCAATGTGGCTTCAAAGTTATAAAAGTAGTATTTGTTATTTCAATTCTTGATTTTGTAGCAATTTAAATATTTTATAAACCTATTTAAAATGAAATTGATTACCAAGCTCCTTTAAAAAACTAAAAGATAATTATTCAAGTACTTCACTCAAAAGTTTAAACTATTCTATCACACAAAATGTATTCATAAATAGAAAAATAAAGGAAATCCATTTGTTTGAATTTCACACAACATATATATATATATATATATATATATATATATATATATATATATATATATATATATATATATATATATATATATATATATATATATATATATATATCTAAGGACCGAGGGGCCTGCCTTTATATGGCTTATTTCTTTTCTTATTTATCAGTACATATTTGTTGTTTACTCTGATATTTTTTTATGGGCGATTCGCCCCACCTTACAGCATATGCTACACAACATCTACAATATGTAATTTTCCTATTATCAATGAAACTTACAATTTTTCCTTAGGGGAATATCTATATCTATATATATATATGAATGAAGACCACAATCCTATTCGTAAAGAACGACAAACAAGGATTATTTGATTCTCATTTCAACTATGAACAATCAACGACTATGAAAATGGAACAACTATGTGAATGAAAAAAAGGCAACTAAGAAAGTACAATAAACGACTATGGAATGTGACTATGCCCCGAGAAAACCCAACTCAAGGCTCAATTTGTACCTTTGTTCTTTCAATTTCTTAGCACAAAGCAATGAAAAATAAATAGAGTATTAGCACATACGTGGACATAGAGCTCAATTACTATATTATACCTCTACTGATCATCCAAATAATAAACTTAGTATTATAACTCATAAATAAATTATAGCAACAATAGTGTCTATGCTCTAAGCACTTTTCTCTTTATATAAAGTTCAAAAAATTTAAAATAGGCACCCCGGGGGTTCAACCTCATCTATGCTAACTAATTAAAAACAAGTAAAGTAAATTACTATAGTCATGTATCAACTTTAGTCATGGCTCAACCAATCCATATTAATTGTGTCCTTGAGGGATACAAATTGTAGTCAGTTTGATAAGCTTCATGATCGAGGGATACAAATTGTATTCAGTTTGATAAGCTTCATGATCTTATCTTTGGCCCTTTTGAAAAATTGATCTCATGCATCCTATAGATGATCAAGAACAAGCATCTTGGCTATAACTGAGTTTACTACCATAGTTGTAATAGGACAAGATGATTGGTATTTCTCTGTATCTCAAGGTGCTTTGTCCATTGCCAGATAACCACTTCCTAGGAATAGACTGGAGCTCCTGCCCGAGTTGTTTACAAGGTATAATAGTATAATTTCTACCCCATTATCCTCGCAAATAAATCAATTGGATTTTTGTTAAGATGTAACATATTCATTTGAAACTTGCACACACAATTAAAGCTATCCATTTGAAATTTGGTCATGTTCATGAATATGTCTATCTCACATCTGACTACAACCAAGGCCAATGATCTTTGGTCGCAAATCTTACAAATAGAATTTTGTCAGTATGTCATCATGCGACTGACTATGGCCAATGCATGCGGTCATTGGTCAAAATGATAGTTCATGAGAGGCTTATAAGTATCATTTTTTCAGTACACAACTAAGGCACATGAGACTATATATAATCACTTAATCAGTATTCTGAACCACTTATTATAAACCACACCCATTATATAAAATATAATTTTATTCAAACCAAACACACCCATATGCTAATTTCAGTCAATCATTTTAGTTATTTAGTTATAAATATAAGAGAAAAGGCGTAAAAATAAACATAACTATAATTTTGATAAAAATATAGGGTTTTGACAGATCAGGAGTGAAAATGATAAGGCGTTAAGGGAAAAATTGAATAGTTTAGAAACAAAAATGCTATTATAGGAGGAACCCAATAACTCCTATTAACTAGGATGATCCAGTGAATAGAGTGCTACTTGGACCGAATATGTTAAAATAAATGGAGTAGGATATAATCAAGATAAAACAAAAGTCAAAGGTAATCTAGGATAGGCAGAAGAGTTATGAAAACGAATAAAGAATGCATAAAGAGTTCCAAGTGGGAGAGCATGTTTATCTTTGCACTAAACCAAAGAAGAGCTCATTGAAAGTAGGCTCATGTGCCAAGTTGGCACCCAAGTATTGCATATAATTTTAGATCTTGGAAAGAGTAGGACCAGTGGCTTCTTGATTGACCCTACCACCCATAATAAAGGCACATAAAATTTTCCATGTTTCTTAGCTTAAGAAGTATGTTCATGATGATAATCATGTTGTTGACTGGTCCTTGATACAAGGGGAACCCAAGGGAGAGTTCAAACTAGAACCATTATGCTTCTTAGATCGAAGGTAAATCAAACTTTGAGAACAAGTAATAGAGAAGGTCAAGGTGCATTGGAAGAACTTTGGACCCAATGAAGCCATGTGGGAGATGGTTGAGAAAACAAGGTTGTTGCAACCATATTTTGTGTGTTTATTAAGTGGATGTAATAGTTTTTTATAAATATCATTTTGTTTTACTGTTTTTTTAATAAGAACACCAAATAATGTGCTCCCCTTAAGGGGGCAAGGTTTGCAACACCTCTGGTATAATCCCCTAATTTTTATAATGTAACTGTACATTGATTATCAATGATTATATATTTCTTTATTTGAATGGCCTGAATATTGGGACCATAGATCCACAATCTAAGAGGTAAAGGGAAGATGAATATGAGTGGTGATAGTTTCCACACTGCTTAATTAAATATTTAGCGAGCAAGAAAGATCGAGAAAAAGAAAGAAAACGTTCACAGAGAAACAAAAAGAGACAAAAGAAAAATAATAAAAAGGAATTTTAACCACATGAGGGGGGTTGGCTAAAGTTTTGATCTCTCGGTTGTCCTTTGTTGAAATGAATTCAAGTTGGTATTAAGCAAAGAAAATTTTGATCACTGGTTGAGTGCTAGTATGGCCTACTGAGTCGAAGGGAATGGAATTCCATATGTTGTAAAGTGTGTAATATGAGATTCCAAGCCTGGATAAACTCAAGAAAGTTATGAGGAGATTGGTGATGAGCGCTTGCCTAGAATGGTTGATATACCACTCAGGGTGCTTGCATAAAGGGTTGATAAACCACCCAAGGTTCTTGTTGAAGGGCTAATAAACCACAAAGCAGGAGATTCCTTGTTGAAGTGTTGATAAACCATAAAGCAGGAAGATGCATGCTGATAGAGCTGATAAAAAATCAAGGGTGCTTGTTGTTGGGATGATAAACCACTCCCATAGTGCTTGCCACAGTGAATGAACCACCTAGAATGTGAATTCATGTGGTTCTTACCTAGTCGATAAACTACCTGTGTGTGTGTGTGTGTATAATTCCCATGCTCCTAGAGAAAATCATGCCTTCCCACTAAATTTCCTAAAAAAAACCCCTTGGATCATGGATTTGGCTCAGGGGTGACAACTACAAGTGATATTAGTTGCAGTTATTTTATGGTTGAGTGTAAAATTGAAGTATTGCCTTCAATTTGATGTGTGTGTGTGTGTGTTACAAAGATTCGAGTTGTGAATATGAAGGTTGGTTCTTTATTGAAAAGATGTGTAGCTTGGTAATAAATTTTTCATGGTTGTAGGTAATTGATACACGAAATTATTGACATATTCCTAAAATGTTTTGTGTAAAAAATTGGATTTTCCTGCCTTGAAGTTGTAATAAATATGTCCTGATTATGTTGTATAATATAATCTATTGTATGCAATTGTGCAGGGATCTGTAATTATATTTGTTCTCATGCTTGAGTGTCATGCAACTTTGAAGATTGTTGGTCTTGTTTAAATGTTGTAAAAGTATGTTGTTTATGCAAAGAAAAAATAGGTTTAAAGATTATTGTGATGCTATATGAATGGTTTAATGCATGTTTAGGCCTATTTTAAATTTTTCTATTAAAATGTTAAGTGCCATGTATGCAGGTTGTTTTCTTTAGTACCCTGAATAAATATAAATAAGAAAGTGGGTGAGCATGTGGTGAGTATCAAGTCCTTTCAAGGCCATTGATAGGAACCCAATTCTCATGGTCTCAAATTGGAACCTTCTTGAGTGTTAAAATTGGGGTAACTCCTTGTTTGTTACTATTGTTTTTTTTAGTACCCTGAATAAATATAAATGAGAAAGTGGGTGAGCATGTGGTGAGTATCAAGTCCTTTCGGGGCCATTGAGAGGAACCCATTTCTCATGGTTTCAAATTGGAACCTTCTTGAGTGTTAAAATTGGGGTAACTCCTTGTTTGTTACTATATAGGGGAAATTTTTAAGTTGGGCCAAACAAGGGTGAAACCCTCGAACATTTGTTTATTTATAAATATAATGGCTTCTTATCAATTGAGTCGAATGGGGAGTTCAGGGTTCAGGTCCTAACAACCATTCGAAACTGTAATGTAGGCTTAAGGCCTAAATGTCCCAAAGTAGTGTGAGTTTGGGGTTGAATGAGCTCATGATGGGCTCATTTGAGTTCGGGACCCAGTTGAATTCACTATGCAGGTGCTAATTTGGGTGCCATGTTGATACCATGCAATAGGCTTTGCCTATGTGGCAAGTAATTAAATCGTGAAATTTAAAATCTCATGACTTTTGATCCTTGAATCATATTTAATAAAAATTATATCTCGGAAAACTCTTGACGAGCTAGTCATGATCATGGTATTTGCTTTGGATTTTGATAAAGTTGATTGAGTATTTTTGATACCCCGTTTCCATAATTAGACCATGGAAGTCAGTTTAGCTTGGTGTAACTCCTTCCACTACCCCAAAACAATCCGAACGGGGTGGGAGGGTGTGTCATAAAAGAAACCTGAGTGATCAAAGGTATTCACTCCTAAGGGATATGTAATCAACTTTAAGTTAACATCAAAGGACCTACCAAGGAAACAACAACATCATCAATAACTTCAAGTGACAAAAAGGAAGCTTTGGGATTTATTTCTGCAATTATTATTTTATTTCATTGAATCTTAGAATTATAATTTTAATAAGAATACATTCCTCTTTTAAAATATCATATATCACAAAATTTTATGGTCTTATACCCAAAAGTTTGTAAGAAACCCTAATACTCTCCCTCTCTTCAAAAACCTATAAATTTCCTAGACTATTATCATTCATATATTCCTATCTCAATTATTCCTTTAGAAAAACCATAAAATACTCTTCTATTTATTGTTGGGCATGGAATTCCCCCCATGACATGTTTTGGGGCTCAAAGCCCAAGTTTTGAGTAATATTGTTGTAAATACTCCGCGAATTGTGGGCGCGGATCGCGAATTGTATGTTAGAGTCATAGGGTTGTCTGCCCTAATTTTTGAATTTAATGACAACCTACCCATGGTCCATGGACCATGGGATTGTATAAATAGAGCGAGGCTATAAGTTGTAAAGAAACAAAGGGATTAATGGAATCAGATGGATAGAATAAGATAGCGAGCATAGAGTAAGAGTCTAAGTATCTTGGGTCGTAGTAGTAGGAAAGTGTTATGAAACCAGCTCAAGAAAAGATAGAAAAGATAGATCAACGCCTTAGAATTCAGCCTCTTCGAGGGGGCAACCTCCTTTACATTACATAAATGAACAATTCTTTGATGATACAAATGACAAAACCTCCTTTCTATATATAGGAGTCTAAGGAGTCACAATATAATCCAGCCGACCTAACAATAATAATATAAAGCCACAAAAATAACAATAGAGGGATTCTATGCGGCATAGAAATAACAATATGGGGGTAATAGGGGCACAACAATATAAATAAGGGGTATAACTACAATAGTAATGGGGTAATCACTAGTATTATAGGGACCCGACATGCCCCTCTCCTTCAAAAAAGTGTTGTCCTCAACACTTGAGTAGTTATGGATACTTCTGCATAAAATTCTCATCCTCCCATGTGGAATCTTTAGCGGATAAGTTCTTCCACTTGATAAGATACTCTGAAATTGATCGATTTTGTAGTTGTCGAGTTCTTGTTTCTGTGACTTCTTCCGGTTCCAATATAATTTTTCCTTCCTCGTCAAGTTCTGGCAATATTGTTTGAATTGAGAGCTTGTCACCTATAACCTTCTTTAAACATGAAACATGGAAAACTGGGTGCAATCGAGAAGCTGCAGGAAGCTCCAATTTGTATGACATAGTACCAATCTTTTGCAACACCTTGTACGAACCATAATACTTTGGTGATAATTTATTATCCTTCTTAGCTTGCTTTAGGGACATTTGCTTATATGGTTGTAACCGTAGGAATACCCAATCACCTACATCAAAACTCCTTTCACTGTGATGTTGATCTTCCTGTTGGTTCATTCTATTTTGTGCCAACACGAGGTTATCCTTTAAGAGTTGGAGGACTTGTTGTTGATGTTTGATGTGATGTTCCACTGCCTGAACCTTAGAATTTTCTCTTAAATATGATGTGATGGATGGTGGTTGATACCCATAAAGTTCCATAAATGGGGTCATTTTTGTTGCTGTATGGAAGGAAGTGTTATACCACCATTCAGCCAGAGGCAACCATTTGACCCATTGTGTCTATTTATCAAATACAAAGCAACGAAGATATCCTTCCAAACATTTGTTTACTATCACAGTTTGCCCATCAGATTGAGGATGATAAGATGAGCTATGAGCTAACTGAGTACCAAGACAAGAAAATAATTATGTCCAAAAATTTCCAGTGAAAATGGGATCTCTGTCACTTACAATAATCTTTGGGTTTCCATGTAGCTTTTGAATTGTTTCCATAAATGCAGTAGAAAGTGTACTGGCTTTAAATGGATGTGATAATGCACAAAAGTGTGCATACTTGGTAAGTTTGTCAACTACCACCATGATGAAACTCTTTCCCTCGGACTTGGGGAAACATGTGATAAAATCCATGGAAACATCCTCCCAACATTGGCTTGGAATGGATAAAGGTTGTAATAGACCCGGTGTATTAATTGTTTCAACTTTATTTTGTTGGCAAACCAAACATTCCGCCACAAACTTTTGAATATCTGATTTAAGGCCATCCCAAAAAAATTCCTTCTTAACCTTGTGGTAATTTTTTAAAATCCATGAGTGCCCTCCTAAGGGAGAAGTGTGAAATTCCATAAGAATCTTTTGTTTTAGCTGGGAATTCTTACAAATGTATAAGCGATCTTTGTACCATAACGAATCATTTTGCTAGCTAAATGTATCAGAAGTACTGGAATCTTGTTGTAGCTTTCGAATAAGTGCCCACACTTCTTCATCATTCTTCCATTCCTCCCTTTCTTCGTTTATCCAATCTGGTTGGATAATAGAAATGGCACACAACAATGCTTCCACATCCTCATCCTTTCTTGAGAGTGCATCTGCCACCACATTTTGCTTCCCTTTTTTGTAGATAATTTCAAAGTCATAACCCAACATCTTTGTGACCCACTTTTGTTGCTCTTCAGAGGATAATCTTTGTTCTAAAAAGTATTTAAGGCTATCATGATCTGTTTTTATCTTGAAGTGTCTTCCCATTAGGTAGGGTCACCATCTCTTAATTGCATGGAGTATTGCCAACATTTCCTTCTCGTAAATAGCTTTGCTTAAAAACTTTCCCTTGATTGGACGACTTTCAAAAGCAATGGGTCTTTCATCTTGCATTAGAACAACACCAATTCCATTTCCTGAAGCATCACATTCCACAATAAAGGTTTTTGTGAAGTCCGGCGTAGCTAAGACTGGTGCTTGGCACATTGCCTCTTTAAGATGTTCAAAGGCCTTTGTTGCTTCCGGAGTCCATGAAAATGAATCTTTCTTCAATAATGTTGTTAGAGGTGCTGCTATTCTCCCATAATTCTTAACAAACTTGCGATAATACCCTATCAACCCAAGAAATCCTCGCAGATGCTTTATGGATGTGGGGATTTTCCATTCCTTAATGGCTTTAATTTTGCTAGGGTCTACCTTAACTCCTTCATGAGATACAATATGACCCAAATATTCCACCTCCTGGACTCCAAAGAAACATTCGGATCTTTTTGCATATAATTGTTTCTCCTCCAATAGTTGTAGCACCCTGTCAACATGTTCAACATGATCCTTCCAAGACTTGTTGTAGATTAGTATATCATCAAAAAATACTAACACAATTTTCTAAGGAATGGTTTGAAAATTGAATTCATCAAACCTTGAAATGTTGAAGGTGCATTGGTAAGGCCAAAAGGCATGACCAAAAATTCATAATGACCCTCATGAGTTCTAAATGCTGTTTTCGGAATGTCTTCAATCTTCATTCTGATTTGATGATATCCCGAATGAAGATCCAACTTGGTGAAGTAAATTGATCCATGCAATTCATCCAGTAATTCATAAATGACAAGAATGGGGAACTTATCTTTAATAGTGAGCTTGTTGAGCTCCCTATAATCTGGACACATGCGCCATGATCCATCCTTCTTGTGCACCAATACTACTGGAGCTGAGAAAGAACTTTGACTCGGTTGAATTATACCAGCCTCTAGCATTTCTGCAACCATACGTTCAATTTCACTTTTTTGGACATAGGGATATCTGTATGGCCTGATGTTTGGAGGAACACTTCTTGGAATCAGATGAATAACATGATCATGATCACGCATAGGTGGGAGACCTTTAGGAGTCACAGAAAAAAAGTTATAGTGAAAATGCCACGATGACCTATTTGGAGCAGCGAAACCCTAGAATTCAAAGCTCTGATACCAAATGTTATGAAACCAGCTCAAGAAAAGATAGATCAACGCCTTAGAATTCAGCCTCTTCGAGGGGGCAACCTCCTTTACATTACATAAATGAAAAATTCTTTGATGATACAAATGACAAAACCTTCTTTCTATATATAGGAGTCTAAGGAGTCACAATATAATCCAGCCGACCTAACAATAATAATATAAAGCCACAAAAATAACAATAGAGGGATTTTATGGGGCACAGAAATAACAATATGGGGGTAATAGGGGCAAAACAATATAAATAAGGGGTATAACTACAATAGTAATGGGGTAATCACTAGTATTATAGGGACCCAACAGAAAGGGCTATGCAGCTGAGTGCGCAAAGGCCTAGTAGAGTCCGTAGATGAGTACGCAGACCCCTGCAGCTGAGTGCACAGGGTAGGGTTGAGTCTATAACAGAAGGAAGAAAATAATAAAGAGAAGTTTTACCTAAATCCTGTGTATCTGTTCTGAGTTATTACATGTTTGATATTACTTGAAATTATATTGTTTAGTTACTATGCACACTTATATGAATTGTGAATATTGTGAAGTATAACTAAAAGTGTATAAATAAGTTATGTTAATCACCTAATATCAGGCTGCGAGTAAGGACTTGGGTAATAACATTGTTTGGTCCCTGAGTAGGGTTGCGCGAAGGCAGCATCTCAAGCTGTGAGGTACGGGTAAGCGCGCATAGTGACGTGCACGCAGGGTTGAACCGCGGACCACTTGATACCATCAGACATCTCCAGGGTGCGGGAACCTAGTTCTAGCACCCTCCCATACTACTTCGGGTGAGACCTCATTCTGTGCTCTGCGGATTGTCGCCGAAAGGGCCAATAGTACCAGGATTTGTTTGGCTAAATCACTATTAAACCTAGGTCAGGCCCCAACAAGCCAACAAATGGTTCTGTTGTTGGGACTAAGATCTACATAAGGGATGTCTGATGTCGTGTCACTAGAATCCAACAAAGAAAGAAATTGAAGGGTGGTTGGACAGGAATATTCATGAGTTCGCAGTGCAGGAAAACAATAATCCACGAGTATCAAAGGAACAATGGTTAGAGCGCTACTTATATACAGAAAGCCACGAAATTTTATTTACCTCCTTCCCCTCTGAGTTGTATGAGTGGATCGCGAAGCTAGCAGACAGTTAGGGAAGGTGTAGGCTCGACAAACCGATTGTGTGGACTCCGGAATTGGTGCACAGACTAGAAGAGTCAGAAGATAAGATCGTGTGTGCTTTGGACCATTGGCTCGATCAAATTATAGGGGGGTTTATCACCAAGTTTGTGGTAGATATGACCGTCAACTATAGCGAGGCGGAATGTCGCTTCCTCAACTGACTGCGAGGTATTTACATTAAATCATTAAACACTTGGATCAAATTGCTATTGTGTGAAAAGTGGGTTATAAGAATAAATTGATGTTTGGGACTACGTGAAGTGGGAGGATCTACAGAAATGAAGGTAGCTCAGAGATAGAAAATAGCCCCTTGATTTTTCCGTGACCTGAAAGTGAGGAAGAGCTCGCAAAAGTTTCTCTGAGAACCGCAATCAGTCTGATAAGGCAGTGAATTCCGCACATACCACCCCCACCTATGCCACTACTAGTTTCACCATCATCACCCCATCTCCACCCACACCACCTCCGCCACCACCACAGTTCAATATGGTGAGCATGATCAAACTGCCGGTATTCAGAGGAGTAGGGAACGAAGATCCAGACCAATTTTGGTTCATAGTAAGGGCTGTATGGGAAGCACAAGGAGTCGTGGATGACAATATAAAGAAGGCAACACTAGTAAGCACGTTGCAAGATCACACACTAAAGTGGTACATTAAGCACTCTAATGACCATCCAAACGTAGGAATCATAGATATCTTGGCCGCGCTGAACAAGGAATTTAGTAGGCCAAAATTAGAGACACAATCGATTATCGGGTTTAAGGAAATCACGATGCTTCCAGGCGAGACCCCATGGGATCTAGACCAGAGACTGAAGAGTATGATTCACGAAGCCAACATGACCTTGACGGATGGACAACACAACGCATGGTTTTTAGTGTCACTAACAACGCATTTAAGGATGACACTATCACAACAAAAGCTATCCACCTAGGAAAAAGCTTTGGAGATTGTAATGGGATTGCTCGAGACCCCTATACAAGATCCTAGGCTGGGAGTCCAAAAAATCCACACACAACTGCAAAATTTGTGTCTGGAAATGCAAATTTTGAAACAGGACAGGACACCTCATCCAAGGGCACGCGAGGAAGTATGGTGCATAAAATGCAAAGGCCAAGGGCATGATAAGGACCACTGTGCAATTTTCGTGAATTACTTGGAGGGAGGAGGGTCCCTACCATTAAGACCAGAGGCACAAGCAGGACTGAGTGTGGTACCTGCATTATGGTGCGCAATTTGTCAGATAGGAGGAAAACACACTACGGATAACTATCACCTATTGCAGAAGTATACGCAAACGTCCCAGCAATTGTTCTGTAATTTCTGCCGGTCAGTAGGCCATGATGAGCGCACCTGTAGAAGTTACGAGATGATGATGGATCAGACCCCTGCCTATAGAGTGCAAACCGAAACACAAGCCCTCGATTTAAATGTAGGGATGGCGCGTGCTAGATTTCAAGGACGCAAACAAGGTCGAGGTGGAATGGGACTAGGAAGGGGTAGCGGAAAACTAATTTGTTACAATTATGGAGGGCCAAGGAACTATGCCTACGATTTTACGAATTCGATGACGGAATCATGTTTATACTATACCCAATTTGATCATGAGACAGAGGACTGGCCTACATTGATAGCGAGGTTGCGCGATAAAGGAGTACTCCAGCCTCCTCCGACTCAGAAACTACAAATGATGAGGTCTGAACCGTGCGAAGAGGACCCAAATGTAAAAATAGTGCTTTGAAGTGGTATCAAAACTGGAGATGACAAAGGTAAGCAGCCAGAAGAAAGTGCATGGGTTCACAAGGCTCCTACAAAGGAACTTGAATTTGATTTGGAGTGCACGAAGGAGACATTCATGGAAGCTAAGAAGAGCTTCACGGAGGCCTCCACTTCAGGTAGTAAGGATCAACTAGATGTTGGCATTATGATACATATGTTGTTCTTGATGGCAACCTACTCATCTCATATGATAAATTATAGTGCAACAAAGTTCACACACTTTCATGAAGATAAAAGCTTCTTTCATGCAGATAAAAGTTTATTTCATGTAGAGAAAAGTTCACGCACTTTTATGCAGAGAAAAGTTTATTTCATGTAGAGAAAAGTTCACGCACTTTCATGCAGTGAAAAGTCCCTTTCATGAAGAGAAAAGTTCACGCACTTATATGCAGAGAAAAGTTTATTTCATGTAGAGAAAAGTTCACGCACTTTTATGCAAAGAAAAGTTTATTTCATGTAGATAAAAGTTCACGCACTTTTATGCAGAGAAAAGTTTATTTCATGTAGAGAAAAGTTCACGCACTTTCATGCAGAGAAAAGTCCCTTTCATGAAGAGTAAATTTCACGCACTTTCATGGTTGGCTGATGGTATTAGTCCGACATTTTTTGATCCTATGGTTTTGGACTGTGGTATTGTGGAAGGCCTAAGACTATAAAAGAGGAAGGAGATCATTTGGCAAAGTATCATCGAATAAATTGAATATCTAATAAGTGCTAGATCTGAAATATTTGTGATTGGGTTATGGTGCAGATCTGGATCTGAATGAAGGAGGAACCTTAGCGCATAAAGAAGGATAAGTTCTATTGATGGGTCATAATCTTTATGCTTGAATAATAGTATCTTTGCATGATTTTGATCTGTTATATGAGGTGCATGCTTGATCTATAAATCTGACAATCTGGGTTAATTAGTGTCTGAATATTTGAAAGAAGGAATTATCCTTTATAGATCTGCACACAGGTTTCAGGTTGTTGAAGTAGCGTATATATTTAAATTATGATCTAGCTGCCTCTATCTATAGGTGCAGTATTCTGGGTTCAGAATTTGGTGTGTGGTCACTGTTACTGTGTTCTGGGTACAGCTGTCAGAGAAGTGTTTACTTGATTCAGTGCTAATTGGGAAAAGGAGATTGTTTGATGCAGATATACTTGATGATTGATTGATGTTCATGGATCCAGTCTGAAAATTTATGAAATGTGGTCCCTGGAAGAAAGAGAAGGTTGTAGCCTTCAGTAGGCCAGCACCTACGTACTCGTATCTTGGATAGTACAAGAGCTAAGAGGGTTGTAGCTCTCTGCAGGTTGTAGCCTGCGTACTGGTAAAGGACTGCAGCAGTACAAAATCATTGTAAAAGGAGTTTCTAATTGAAAGAAGATAGAGACATATTGCAGCAGGTGGTTTTCACCCACATTGGGTTTCCACCTTATATCTGGTGTTCTTTTGTGTGACTATTTGCTTTTCTTGTTCCTGCTCATTATTTTATGATACTGACATACAAAGTAATGATCAATATTTGAAGAATTATTCAAAGTATAAATAAGGAAGATAGATTGAAAAGAATTTGATAATACTGATTCACCCCCCCCCCCCCCCCCCCCTCTCAGTATTATTTCCAACAATTGGTATCAGAGCAGGTCCTTCTGAAGAAGCTTGATCACTTGAAGGAAGATCTAACATCATGAGCAACTACGAGAGGGAAGCATCAATCAGGCCACCGATTTTTGATGGAACAAACTTCGTATATTGGAAGGTAAGAGTTACTGCCTATCTTCAATCTTTGGGTACAGAAGTATGGGACATTATAGAAACAGGGTATACTTTTCCATCAGCTACTCCTACAGATTCAGCTGAGAAGAAGAAATATGAAACAAATGCAAAGGCGGTTAATACTCTTCTAGGATGTCTATCTCAATCTTAATTCGTGAAGTTTATGCAATATAAATCTGCAAAAGAAATATGGGACAAGATTTTTTTGAGCTACGAAGGAGATGAACAGGTAAAATGTGCAAAACTTCAAACCCTCGGGATTCAGTATGAGAATCTCAGAATGTATAATGATGAAAGTGTGGCTAACTATTTTCTTCGGGTAGATGAGATTGTTAATTGTATGAAAAACTTGGGTGAAGAAATAAAAGAGGTTGTTGTGGTTGAAAAAGTCCTAAGATCATTGTCCCCCAAGTTTGAATCTAAAGTGTCTGCAATAGAAGAAAAGGAAAATCTACGAACTCTTACTATGTCTCAGCTACACGGAATTCTAACTGCTTATGAAATGAGAAAAGGAGGTCCATCAGACAGGAGAGAAGCTGCTTTTAAGGCTTCGGGAAAAGGAGACTACTATGAATCAATTCACGTGCCAGAAGAAGAAGAAGAATCAAATTTTGTCAGAAATCTTCAACGGGGTACTGGAAGGTTCAGAGGTAAGCTACCTTTTAAATGCTTTTCTTGTGGAAGAGTAGGTCATTATGCTGTCAAATGTCCTCATAAGGATAAGATTGACAAAGGAAAGGAACCTGCCAGATGGAACAAGAAACAGAATGCAAATAAGAAAAGCTACTACACTCATGAAGACAGTGATGGTCTATCAAATAGTGATGAAGATGAACGAGGTAATGACTATAAACTTTTAATGGCATTTGAAGATGATGATTACATGGATGCTATAGATGTGGATAGTTTTTATGAAGAGATTTCTAGACTTAAGACATGTATAGAAGAAAAGAATATGATCATTGATACTCTACAATTTCAAATTGATGAAAAAGAAAAATATCTTGAAAAGTTAGAAGGTGAAATTGTTGGCCTTAGAAAAGAAATTGAGAAAAAAAAGGCTATTAATCTTAAGTTTGTCAAAGGATCTGAAACTATGGATGAGATCATCAATGTACAGCGTTCTCCGCTAAACAAGACAGGTCTGGGGTATAATGGAGAAACATCTCAAGCATCCACCTCAAAGAGTTATCTTGATGCAGCAAGAAGGAATGAGCAAAAGCACAATGGAGATCACCAGGTAAAGCAGGGACGAATTACATCAAGAACGAACAAATACTATCAGGTAAACTAGGGGCAATCTATCTTAAGGATGAACAAGAGCTACAACCAGCCACAGGTAAAATCTTCTCAATTTGCTTCAAGAATGGATGACAATAGAAATTACAATCATTTGGCCGGTAGATTTGATAATCACAGAAGTTTCTTCAATGGGCAATGTTTCTCTTGCCATAACTTTGGTCACAAAGCAGCTCAATGTGTTGCATATAAAACGATCATGACTAGAGAAGCTCAAAAACAAAGAAGTATGATCGGGATTACAAAAAGGACCTTGTAGTGGTCTCAGCTAGGGTGCTAGACTGGACTCTATATTTAATATCGACCGAGGTGCGTAAGCTTAGAGGCGTGGTCTAAGGTATATAGACATAAAGAATTACCGCCCAGGTGATTATGAGGTAAATTTCAAGGCTTCTTTACGGAAGACCATTATATGCAGCCTATCCTTCGCACACCTAGATTACCCTACTGATGTATCTGACTACAATGCTGGTTATGACATGCATCTATCAAAGCAAACTGTGAATCTAAAGACTGTGTATGACTGTGGCAATGATTCTAACCCCCTTACAGATGTATCACTCAGAAAACCTTTGCTTAGTAAACACACACAGCATGCAAGATATTTACACTATGAAACTATATAAAAAGAACATGAATAGACTGTGAAATAAGGCAGAGCTTATGAGCATGCATCTGTAAATCACACAAGGACCAAATCCCTTACAGGATTCTCGTTCCAGATCCTAGTGCTGACCATTCAACATAACAATAAACCCTTCGGATGCGCACACCATATACATGTAATGAAACTCAAAACATAAAGGAATCGAAAGCTCATATGACTGCAACGTATATGCTATGTGAGTCAACAGTTATATAAATCGAAACTATGATGCAACCTGTGTGATACATAAGTCGAAACCAATACAACGCTGTGTAAGCATATAGATTGAAACTAATACAACGCTGTGCAAACATATATGTATAAACTGAAATGAAATGTAACAAAATGAAGAGCAGTATACCAAACAAAGGACGCAGGGCCCGTCCGCGCCTAAGGGTATACTGACTACCACCGTTCAGCAATCAACCAATGCAAAAGAGTGAACACACATTGGGACTGTAACCGGTTCTGTGTATTAACTAAACTATGTTCTCCGCAAATGTTTTAACAACTGATTAATTAACCTTCAAAAACATTGAACTACTGTATTTACACATGCGTACATACAGCCATGTCATCGATGCAGTGAATGTACATAGTGCTGTTGCCGCGTTTCTACATAACTTTTTGCAAAATGTTTCCATACCATAAGTTTCAAAAAGAACAAAAATCAAAATGAAAATAGAACAATGTTGTTACTGCTTTTATGCACCAGAGTACCCTGCTTTGACTGAAGTTGACCGCATGCATAGGAGGCTCGATTTGGATGGAAGATAGGTGTTTGTCCATCCTTGGACATTCCACTTTTCGCCCATGCTTTTCGTTCTCGCTCATCCGCTGCGCCACATGTCAAATGGTAAACTCATTACAGGTTGTGGGTACTTCCTGTAGTCAAGTCATCAAAAACCTCTAATTCTGGAACATAAAACTCCTAAATTAATTCTTATGCAATTTAATAACTATAGAACAATTAATAATCAATATTCAAGGATTTTGAGGGATAAATGATGAAAATGTATGGATAAATGATGTGAAACTGGGAAGGAAAAAGGGTCTTAGGATGATACCAACATCTCTCCCCGACTTAAGGACTTAGCATGTCCTCATTCTACCCCAGAGGTACTCCCTTTGAACTCTGTGCCTGCATGGACCTCTGCTGCCTTGAGCAGGGTATCTACATTCTCCTTCACCTGTTGATCCTTTTGTCCCTTGAGCTCTTGCTTCAGCTTTTTATATTTCTCTTTAAGAGCCTTTTTCTGGTTGTACCACTTAGTGGCCCAGTTGGAAATCTCAGATTGCTCAGTCTCTAACTCACTGATCCTTTCCTTTAGCTTTTCATTTGTCTTCTGTACTTCTTTGCTTTGTGCCCTGAGCAGTTCATTTTCTCTTTTGATAACCTTTTCCAACATGTTAGCTTCCATGAGCTCTTCTTTCAATTCCTCAATTTGCTTTTATAACTTCTTCTGTCTCTTGGTAGGAGGTGGTGAACATTTCTTCTGCTGGTTATGGCTTTCCACCTCTATGTCAACTTCTGGTGCTGGAGGTGAATGATCACCACTTTCAACATCCAAATGGGCAGGGGCAGGAGATTCAAATTGGTCTTCTTGTAGCTGAGTTTTTGATGTCCTCCTTGATCTTCGGGAGTAGGTGGTGAAGATTTTGTCTTTCTCAGCTCTCTTGACATCCTCTTTTTGCATGTTTCTGGTCCTTATGCTGCCCTCAGGTTGAGGTGCTCTACTGGCCTTAGACACTGGAATTTCCTCATCTATATCCTTCATAAACCCAGAATCTTCTTGCAACTCTTCTTTTTCCTCCTCATCTCTGATCTGGTTGACAGTTAAGAATTCTTTCCATGGCTTCCCTCGCTTCTGCAACTCATGTTCAATGAGGATTTTAATCAAGCCAAAATGGTATAGACTTTTTTCCTCATTCCCTTTTTGTTTCTGGATAGTTTTGGCCATCTTTGTTAAACTTTGCAGTAGAAAATATGGCACACTGATTACACATTGTTTCTTTAGATGGAGGAGTAGCTTGATGTGATAGAGATAAACAATGTTGTATCTACCTTCACATGTTATAAACTTTTGGATAATGTAGACCATTTCATCCCAAGGATGAACTAACCAGCTTCTTGGAACTCCCTTTTTCCAGTTTACTGAGGAAACTCTAGACCTGGACATGAACATTGTCCATGATTTCTCCTTGAATTGTTTAGTCTTAAAGTACTTTTCTCCCTCAGGGCTGAGTCCAATTGCCTGAGCTATGGTATCCTCTGAGATTCTGAAGGAGAAGGTGCCTATTAGGGCCTTTTCTCCATTAAAAGTAAAGGCAAATTGTTTTGTGACTTCTTCATTACTCCCATGGAATTTTTCCAGAAAAGGTAGCCACTGTGCTTCTCTAAGAATCTCAATACAGTCTTCATGGTACTGTGAGCTATCGAATGTACTAGGTTCAACTCTATTAGTCATGGTGATGGCAGAGGGTTATGCCTCTAACCCTTCTCTGTCTACACTTTTAGAATTTAAACACAGAGATGTCAAGTCGGTTACCTGGTATATGTAGCTTCCTTCAATCTTCAATTATGGTGCTTAGCTGGTCGATACGACTGCTGTGGGTGTTAGAAGTAGAATGGTGATGCTTCCCTTTTCGGCGCTCACCGGTTTCACTGTGTAAACCGACCCCAAACAGTGATACTTTCCTCTGTGCTCTTTGTTCAAATTTTCACTTTGTAACCCCACTCAAATGGTAACAATCGCCTCGGCGTTCCTTGCTTCACTCCTTTACGTTGTAACTCTACCCATATGATGACAATCTCCTCGCGTTCCTTGCTTCAAACTTTCGCTGTGTAAGTTATGGGAACCGAGGATGTGAAATACCCTGTACTCGCCTTACAATGTAATCATACAATTTAAAAAAACAGAGGGCTGTACGCTTGTATGCACATTAGCATAAGGACGCTGAGAGCGTACCGAAAGTGCTGAGCTATAATGCTGGGTAGCAATGCTGGGTGGCGAGGTTATAATTCGGGTGTGTGTGTGGTGTAAAACATATAGGCCGTTTGTTATGATTCGACTGTATGGAGTAAAGAATATATATATAGGCCGCTTCTATCTCATCCTTTGTATTTTTTTTTACAAACACACAGCTTACCACGTGTCCTTCTCAATTATATTCAATCATGTAGAGAATGTTGGTATGCCTGGAGGGTATATGTGTTGGTGATGGGTGTTAGGGATAGGTGGATGTAGGGAATGATGAAACTTGGTGGGATAAGGGGTGGTAAGTGGATGTATGAAGGTGTCCTTGAAATTAATTACAATAGCTTATAGTCACCAAAATTACATTAAAACTAATCTAGGAAATTAAATGCCCAAGAATAGAAATACATTACTCCTTTGTTGATCATTTGACATGCTGAGTTGCTAATCCTTTTGACTGTTCTTTTGACAGGTCCTTGTTACACAGTAATTTGTCACTGCCTTCCTGTCAGTCACCCTGCTGTGTCAATCACTAAGCTTCATGCCTTCTGAACTAGCCCAGAAACCCATTTTTCTAAAGTTTTATGCATCAGCGCGTCTGTTTGAAAAATATCCGCGATTACTGGCGCTCCATAGTGTATTCAATGCGTTGACAGCTCGGAAGGACACCACTTTTCCGCGCTGGTCGCCAGCGCGCCTTTCCCATGTGCTTCCGCGCTGACATGACTGTCCCAGTTATGTAGACGCGGCGACATCGCGTCAGTTTCTTCATTATCCGCGCTAATCCAGTTTGGGCGAATTTGTTCAAACAACCAGCCTTCCAGATAACTCCAGGCTTGGTTGTTAGCTTTGTGAATGTCGACTCCCTTCTATGGCATGACTGTTCGACCCTTTGCAACCGTTTCTCTCAAAGATAAGCTCATCCTTCCACCCTTTTAGGAGACTCCTTCTCCTATATAAACTTCCACCATTACCATGAGCAGCTAGTTAGACTTAGCTTGGAATAGCTTGGATTGTACAGAGCTTGTAGTGCTTAGATTGCTGCTATAGGTTTGGTGTGCTAGGTGTGGAAGTGATTGATTGCTTAGGGAAGGTTGTTTTGTGCTATTTGTGTGAGAGAGAGAGTTGCTTGTCTTGGAAGAATCATCCTCAAAGGTGAATGCTTGAGATACATGCTGACTGGCCCCTCCTGAGAAGGTTACCGACGTCAGAACATTTGGTTGTACTCTTCTCTATTCTGATTAATAATAGATGACTGCTATTATTGTTCCATTCTCATTTGTCTATGCAATGGTTAAATGTGAATTACATCTTTTCTGACTGATGTATGGTTACTTTTACTAGATTTCACGCTTGTGTTTGTTTCCTCTTCGTGTGTGCAGGTATCTATTCGCGGAGATCGCGGAGGATTGTGACCAGCCGAAGCGGAGGAGCGAAGGCAACATCTCTTCGTCAAACGACAGCGCAGGAATCCAAGTAGGTGCTTTTTACCTCTTGTTTAATTGTAATTAGGAACATGCGTAGCAGCATTGTGTGATTGTTGCTAGACCCCTGCTGGGCTAGTAGGGATCGCCTCTATCCGTAGAGGGGATTTACCTCTCCAACAGTCCTCTTGAGAAAAGTTTTGAAGATATAACAGGTCCCTTTTGAAAAATTTGAATGTACAGGTCCCTTTTTTGAAGACTGAAAATGTAATAGGTCCCTTGTGAAAACTGAAGATGCAGGTCCCTTGAGAAAACTGTAACAGGTCCCTTGAACAGCTGAAGATGTTCATGCAGCTCTTTGTATTATTACAGGTTTACTGAGCTTGCAATTTGCTGGAGTGTTGGTGGAAGTCTGTTGAAGTAGCCTTTGATGTCAAGAAATTTTTAACAGGTCCCAACTGAATGTTTTAAACAGGTCCCTTACTGCTGATTGGAATGTCTCAAACAGGTGTCAATTGCTTTAAACAGGTCCCTTCTGAATATCTTAAACAGGTCCCATTGCACCGATGGTGTTGATAGCATAGGTGTCTGAACAAAACAGGTCCCCCTGCAAACTATTTATAACCAGGTCCCTCTGAAAATCATGACAGAACAGCTTATTTGTCAAAGTCTAGAATGCTGGTAACAAGCTGCTGTTGGAAATTTACAGTGAAATATAGAATAAGAAATCTGAAGAATTTACAAGGGAGAGATAAAAGTAACAGAACATATGTCTCCCTCTCCCCGACTGAAAGTTTGACTTGTCCTCAAGTCATGATGCAACTGAGAAATGAAACAATAAACAACAGAAATAGAATTCATACCCGCCAATAAATTGGTTTTCAGGTAGGAATTCGGGGTTAGATTGTGCCAGATACTGGTTTTCACATCTAACCCATTATTATTTTTTTTTTTTTGAGTTTTTGTTTTATTTATTTTTTTTATTATTATTTTTTTTTTTGTTTTTTTTTATTTATTGTTTTTGTTTTTTTTCTTTTTATTTTTTCTTGAGTTTGAAATTGAAAGAAAATGAAACTAAGGCAGTGATACTGCAGCTGAGGGCTGCAGTACCTCAACCTCTTCTTGCTGGGATAATGTATTGAGAAAATCTTGTTTGCTGATGGGCTTGTTGTACAGCTTCAGGCGATGACCATTGACTGTGAAATAATGACCTTTTCCATCAATAGTTTGGAGTTTTACTGATCCATTGTCATAAGCCTGAACGATTTCATAAGGGCCCATCCAATGGGTGGTGAACTTAGCTTTATGATCCTTGAATTTTGAATCAAAAAGCAGAGCCCAGTCACCTTCTTTGAAGTGCTTCTTCTTAATGTGTGAATCATGCCATTGTTTCCTGTGCTTTTGCATGAGGGTGGTGGTTTGTTCTGCTTGTTGCCTCATCTCATCCAGCTGGTTCAACTACTGGATTCTCTCTTTCTGTGCTTGATCCAAATCAATTAGTAAATCTGCAACTAATTTAAAAGTGTGAATTTGGAATTCAATAGGAAGCATGACATCCTTACTGTACACCAACTGGTATGGTGTAAATCCTGTGGTATCTTTCCAAGTAATCCGGTAAGCCCAGAGTGCCTCCTTGAGCTTTTCCTCCCAGTTTTTGCGGTTCATTGCAACAGTTTTGGTAATGATCCCCTCCAAAGTCTTGTTGGTTGATTCCACCTGCCCATTGGCCTGTGGATGGTAGGGGGTACTTTTTCTATGCTTTATCTGGTACTTGTCTGTGATGTCCTTCATGAGCTTGGAGGTGAATTGGGTACCTTGATCAGTGACAATTTCTCTTGGCACTCCATACCTCACAAAGATCTCCTCAAAAAGGAAATTGACTACTGTGTGTTCGGTTGCTCTTACTAGTGCTTTTGCTTCTGCCCACTTTGTGACATAATCAGTACACACTAAGATGTACTTCTTACCATTAGAGGCTGGGTTGATTGGTCCTATGAAGTCCAGAGCCCACTTATCAAATGGTTCTAAGTGAACTTGGGGCTGAAGTGGCATCTGATCCGTAGCTGTGGGTCTGCCCATCCTTTGGCAGCTGTCACAACTCTTTACATACTTCTTGGCATCCTTGAAAATGGATGGCCAATAGTATCCAAGAGTAAGAACTTTGAAGGTTGTCCGCTTCGCTGCAAAATGCCCACCACACGGTTCATCATGGCAAGATTTTAAAATGTCAATTACCTCATCATTTCGGACACATCTCCTAATGATCATATCAAAACCAGTGTAAAAGAGATCGCCATTGAGCCATGAATATCTAACACTTTGTTTGATCAGTCTTTTCCTTTCCTTTGCAGTGAAATGTGGAGGTGTCCTACCTGTAGACAAGTAATTAGCTAAATCAGCAAACCAAGGAGTTACTATGGAAATTGCGAATAAGTGCTCATCCGGAAAAGAGTCCTCAACGGGAACAATCTCACCTGGATTTTGCAGTCTAGAGAGGAAATCTGCCACCTGGTTTTCTTTGCCTGGTCTATCTAGCACTGTGATGTTAAATTCCTGCAGCGATAGTAACCATCTGGTAACTCTGCCACTAGTTATTGGTTTATTCATGAGATGTCGAATGGCAAAGTGATCAGTATGTACAAAGACTTCATAACCAGTTATGTAATGGCGAAATTTGTTCACAGCATAAATGATGGCAAGTGTTTCCTTTTCTGTAACTGTATAGTTAAGCTCAGCAGGTGTGAGATTTTTACTAATGAAATAAATTGCATATGTACAAGATTCTTCTTTTTGGCCTAAGCATGCACCTATGGCAGTGTCAGATGCATCGGTAAAAATATGAAATTTTAAACTCCAATTAGGCCCTCTCAGGACTGGTGCAGTAGATAGCTTCTTCTTAAGTTGCTCAAATGCATGTTGGCAGTTCTCAGTCCAATTAAAAAGTACATCTTTGGCAAGAAGTTTAAACAAAGGTAAGGCTATCTTGCTAAAATGTTCAATGAATCTGCGGTAATAGCTAGCATACCCAAGAAAACTTCTTACCTCTCTCTGGTTCTGTGGAATGGGCAAATCGGCAATAATCTGTATCTTGGCTGGGTCAACCTGGATGCCTTGAAAAGAGACATAATGGCCCAACACTATCCCTTCATTTAGCATCATGAAGCACTTTTCGTTGCTGAGGGACAGGTTAGCTTCAATACACCTTTTCAAAACTCTTTCTAGATTTTCTAATGCATGTTCAAAAGAATTGCCATATACTGAAAAATCATCCATATACACTTCAACACAATCATGAATCAAATCAGCAAAGATAGCTAACACAGCTCGCTGAAATGTAGCTGGAGCGTTACAAAGTCCAAATGGCAAAACATTGTAGGCATAGGTGCCCAAAGGACAGGTGAAGGTGGTTTTGTCCTGGTCTTCAGAGGCAATTCAGATCTGGTTGTAGCCACTGAAACCGTCAAGAAAGGAAAAGGATGATTTGCCGGCTAGGGTGTCTAACACTTGGTCAATGAATGGCAGTGGGAAGTAGTCTTTGAGTGTGGCTTTGTTCAGCTGTCTGTAGTCAACACAGATACGCCACTTGCCATTCTTCTTAGGCACAATAACTAATGGGGATACCCACTGACTGTCAGAAATAGGATATATAAAGTTGACTCTCAAGAGTTTTTGCAACTCTTCTCTGACAATGTCTTGGAGCATGGGGTTCATTCTTCGTTGCGGTTGCCTCACCGGTTTAATTGTGCTATCAGTGTAAATGTGGTGAGTGCATGTGTCGGGGTGAATCCCATGCATGTCGGTGTAATCCCATGCAAAGGATTTTTGGTACTTTGTCAAGAGTCTAATCAATTTTTCTTGTTGAGATGAGTCAAGGTGGTTGCCTATGTTCAAAGTTTTGCCTGGACTGATCTCTATGACTTGACTCTGAGTATTGGTGATGGATTGAACTGGAAAGATGTCATGAAATGTAGATTGCAAGGAGTGGATAGTGCATGTTTCTTGAAATTTTTGAGCTAGAAGTACATCTGCAGCATTATATTGTTCATTTCTCAAGTTTTCAGATATATCAGGCTGTGAGAGAAATAATTCTACCAAATCAGTATTATCTTCATGGAAATCATAGATCTGGTCAATGCTAAAGACAGATTGTACCTCCTCTTTGTCATTAAATTTGTCATCAAGCCACAAGTTATGTGTGACTGCAGGTGATTGTGCTGATGGATAGAGGGTGAGCTGTTTCCTTTCGGTCCCTCTAGAGATAATCATGTTACCTGATCGGCATCCAATAATGCATCAGCAGTCGCTAACCATGGTCTGCCTAGAATGATAGGATGTCCTCCTAGATTGGATTTGGGTTGAAGGACTAGGAAATCCACCGGATACTCCCAAGAGTCCAGTGAAACAATGATATCTTCCAAAATCCCCTCAGGAATGACTTTGGACCTATCAGCTAGTTCAAGAACAATTGTGGTATGTTGCAAATTCACAAGCTGGAGTGTTCTCATAGTTTCAAGGGTCATGACATTAATTGCAGCTCCAAGATCTATCAAAGTGTTTGGGATCCGTACGTTGTTAATGATGGTGGTCACTTTTGGAATGCCCGGATCAACATACTTCTCCATGGAGATGGTATTGGTCATAAGGCCTGCTAAATTTCCTAGAACATGAATGGTCTGAGGATCAATCCTCTTCCTAGCAGGTTTCTTTAGACACATATCCTTGATGGCTTTGGTGTAAATAGGAATGTCCTTTATAGCTTGCAGCAAAGGGATTTTTATGTAGACATTTTTAAGTTCATCCAAAACATCAAATTGTGGTGGAGGCAATGGTGGTTTGACTTGGACCAAACGGTCCGGAAAAGGTGGTTGCAGTGACTGCATTTGTTTGTCTCTGGTTTCACTGCTTGGTTGTGTTTGAGTTGTCATTTCATTTTCTTTTTCTAAGTTTTCTCCTTGCTGATCTGTTATTGGAGAATCCTTTTGGAGCACCCTACCAGACCTCAGGTTAATGTTTTGTAAAGGCAGTGTGGAGTAGGAAGTTTCTTCCTTTACATTATAAGCTGGCCTCTCTGCTCTATTGTTCGGATTTGGGACAGTTTGAGCAGGTATTTTTGTGGGTCTGGGAGGTTGTGAATTAGTTGGAAATTGAAGTTGTGGGACATTTATTTGTGGAGGAGCAGGCAAAGTTTGTTGAGAAGGTTGGGGCTGATAAACAACTGGCTGAAGGTGCTGCTGATATGGCTGTGAATGTGATGGATATGACTGAGGGTACTGCTGATATGGCTGTGAGTAAGGTGGATATGATTGAGGATACTGATGGTAGGATTGGGGATATTGTTGAGATGGTCTCCATTGATTTTGTGATTGGTTTCCATGCTGCCATGGCATAGGTATATTCCATGAGTTTTGTGCATACATCTGATCATTCATAGGAAATTGCATATTTTGATTAGGAAACATACCTTAGGGTGCTTGCCTTGGTTGCCATGGTCGCTTTGCACCCATGTAGTACACGTTCTCCATCTCTGTGCTGGCTGCCATGTTACAGTTCTGCACAATTTTAACTTTAGGACAGTCAAATATATCATGATGCTCAGTACAGAAAGCACATACTTGTATATTGTCTAGAGGACAATCTTTTAATGCATGCTTCTTGCGACACTTGGGGCAGAAAATGGCCATGATATTGTCTTCTTCCTCTTGTTTCTTTTTGGCTTTTAAGGTATCAATTTGGTTTCCTAGAGTACTCAACAAATCTGTTTTGAACTCTTCTAAAAGATTACCAATTTCAGCCCGGGTGACACTAGCAGAGGCAGTTTTTATGACCCTAGATGATAAAGTCCTCTTTCCCATTTTGGCTTTACTTCTTGAATATTTTTCACACAGTTCAGCTATTTCTTCAAAGGGTAGGGCAGAGATATCACCTTTGCCCATTAAGTTGAGATCATCCATGTATTCTTCCCTGATACCTTTCAAAAAGATTGTGCGAACTAGATCAGGAGGCATGGTTCGGTGTTTAGATTTTTGTAAGTTATAGACAAACCGTTCTAGATATTCTTCTAAGGTTTCGTCCTCCTGCTGGCTCATTCTAAAGATGTCATCTTTAGAGTCTTTGGATCTAGAATAAGGCTGATATTTCCTCAGAAATATCCTCCTCATGCCATCCCAATCTACTATGGCATGTTCCCCTAGCCCCATAAACCATTTCAAGGCTGCTGCCTTTAATGTGGCTGGAAACAATCTCAGTCTGTGAGCATCATCTGTATAACCATAAGTGTGACACACAATGTCGAACTCAAATAAGAATGAGTCCGGATCCTCTGATGCCATACCATAGAAATTGGGTAACACGGATGGGGGTATATTTTTCATTTTAATCTCCTCATCCTCCTGTGGTTCTTGTATAGGGAATTTAAAAGTGGATTCCTCTTCCTCTTGATGGGGAACTGATCCAGATCCCTCCTCAGCCATTTTGCTTGGTCTCTTAGTGTCTCTTGGTGGAAAAGAGAGAAAGGAATATTGTTTGGTAATGGTGCTACTTTTCCCTTGGGTAGAGGATTTAGGAAAAGGTTGCTGCTGTGATTTATGTGCAAACAGAATTTCTCTCTCAGCAAGAGTAATGTGCTGTCCTGAATAGAATTTCTCAGCTAACGTTTGAATATCCTCCTCAGTTGGTGTTAAGTCTGCTCCTGATGATGATGGATTAGTGTTAAGATGGTGGGGGGGTTTCACAAATCTCCCTTGATTGTCCCTAAGTCTAGGCATAAATGAACATGATTCTAACTGTGTTTTTGGTTTTTATGAATTTAAATTTTTTTTCTTTTTGCTTGTTTGAATTCTTTACGTACGCCTCCCCGGCAACGGCGCCAAAATGTAGTGGTCTCAGCTAGGGTGCTAGACTGGACTCTATATTTAATATCGACCGAGGTGCGTAAGCTTAGAGGCGTGGTCTAAGGTATATAGACATAAAGAATTACCGCCCAGGTGATTATGAGGTAAATTGCAAGGCTTCTTTACGGAAGACCATTATATGCAGCCTATCCTTCACACACCTAGATTACCCTACTGATGTATCTGACTACAATGCTGGTTATGACATGCATCTATCAAAGCAAACTGTGAATCTAAAGACTGTGTATGACTGTGGCAATGATTCTAACCCCCTTACAGAGGTATCACTCAGAAAACCTTTGCTTAGTAAACACACACAGCATGCAAGATATTTACACTATGAAACTATATAAAAAGAACATGAATAGACTGTGAAATAAGGCAGAGTTTATGAGCATGCATCTGTAAATCACACAAGGACCAAATCCCTTACAAGATTCTCGTTCCAGATCCTAGTGCTGACCATTCAACATAACAATAAACCCTTCGGATGCGCACACCATATACATGTAATGAAACTCAAAACATAAAGGAATCGAAAGCTCATATGACTGCAACGTATATACTATGTGAGTCAACAGTTATATAAATCGAAACTATGATGCAACCTGTGTGATACATAAGTCGAAACCAATACAACGTTGTGTAAGCATATAGATTGAAACTAATACAACGCTGTGCAAACATATATGTATAAACTGAAATGAAATGTAACAAAACGAAGAGCAGTATACCAAACAAAGGACGCAGGGCCTGTCCGTGCCTAAGGGTATACTGACTACCACCGTTCAGCAATCAACCAATGCAAAAGAGTGAACACACGTTGGGACTGTAACCGGTTCTGTGTATTAACTAAACTCTGTTCTCCGCAAATGTTTTAACAACTGATTAATTAACCTTCAAAAACATTGAACTACTGTATTTACACATGCGTACATACAGCCATGTCATCGATGCAGTGAATGTACATAGTGTTGTTGCCGCGTTTCTACATAACTTTTTGCAAAATGTTTCCATACCATAAGTTTCAAAAAGAACAAAAATCAAAATGAAAATAGAACAATGCTGTTGCTGCTTTTATGCGCCAGAGTACCCTGCTTTGACTGAAGTTGACCGTATGCATAGGAGGCTCGATTTGGATGGAAGATAGGTGTTTGTCCATCCTTGGACATTCCACTTTTCGCCCATGCTTTTCGTTCTCGCTCATCCGCTGCGCCACATGTCAAATGGTAAACTCATTACAGGTTGTGGGTACTTCCTGTAGTCAAGTCATCAAAAACCTCGAATTCTGGAACATAAAACTCCTAAATTAATTCTTATGCAATTTAATAACTATAGAACAATTAATAATCAATATTCAAGGATTTTGAGGGATAAATGATGAAAATGTATGGATAAATGATGTGAAACTGGGAAGGAAAAAGGGTCTTAGGATGATACCAACAGACCTATAACAACTTTTCGGCTCTTGAAAATGAAGTTGAATGTTCTATTTGCAATAACTTTGGTCATGAAGATTCTGAATGCAGGAGCAGTTTCAGCAGACAAAGGAACAAGCCTCAAGCACCAGAACATGGAGAATAAAGGAACCACAAGCAGAAAGATGTGGGATAGCATTTTATGCAGAAGGACAAGAATATCTATGGTACATTGGCAGTGGATGTTCGAAACAGGTGATAAAGAAAAACTTGAATCATATTCTGCTTTAGAAAAGGGAAAGAAAGTCTCTTTTGGAAATGATACTCCTGCAGCTATAAAAGGAAAAGGCACTGCTCAGTTAAAAGAAAAGGCCAAAGCTGGAAATGTTTTGTATGTTGATGGATTGAAGCATAATCTTCTAAGTGTCAGCTAGATGTGTGATCAAGGAACCGAGGTGATAATTAGATCAAACGGATGTCGTGTTCGTGATCTTGATACAGGTGAAACAGTGATCAAACGGATGTCGTGTTCGTGATCTTGATACATATTTGAAGAAGGAAAACAACAATACTATTTGAGCAAGGATGATGAACACTGGTTATGGCACCGGAGGTTGGGGCATCTAAGTTTTTCACAAATAAGGAAAGCATGCAAATATCAGGCAGTTCGTGGTCTTCCAGATATCAAAATTCCAGACAACACCATGTGCAAATCATGTCAGTTTGGAAAGCAAACCAGAACTAACTTTCCAGAGAAGGAAGGATCAGCTAGCATGCCTCTTGAGCTAGTCCATACAGATGTATGTGGTCCATTTAGGAAGAGGACACCTCGAGGAGAAGAATACTTGATATTATTCATTGATGATTTCTCCAGGTTTGTTTGGTTAGGACTTATGAAGCACAAAGATGAAGCATTCAAGAAATTCAAATCCTTCAAAGCCTTGGTTGAAAATGAATCAGGTTACAAAATTAAGTGCCTCAGGTCTGACAGAGGTGGGGAGTTTACCTCAAATGAATTTTTCGATTTTTGTGAAGAACATGGGATAAGAAGAGAATTCTCTATAGCTAGAACTCCTCAGAAAAATGGAGTGGTGGACAGGATGAACAGAACAGTCCAACAAATGGCTCGTGCTATGCTAGATGAGTCTGGAACTCCCGCAAATTTCTGGGGTGAAGCCGCATATGCTGCGGTTGTTATTCTCAACAAAACAAATTTCCGAGTGAACAGCACTCAAACTCCTCATGAGCTCTGATATGGTGAGACTCCTTCGGTAAAGCACTTCAAAATCTTTGGGAGCAAATGCTATATTAAGAATACTGATGAGCAACTTGGCAAACTTGAACCTAGAGCAGATGAAGGCATTCTTCTTGGTTATTCTCCACACAGCAAAGCATATAAGTGCTACAATAAAAGACTTGGAAGAATTTTTGACAGCATTGATGTAGTGGTTGATGAAAAGGGATACATTCCTAGGCAAGTAAATCATGAAAATATCAAAGAAGATGAAGACTACCCTCAAAGACAGAATGATGAAGAAGAAGAACCTCAAGAAGCACCAGAGGAACAGATAAGGATAGAAGAGAAGACTCCCTCCCGGTACGTTCAGAAGAATCATCCAGAATCTCAGATTTTGGGACAGAAAGAAGCAGGTGTACAAACAAGAAGAACAATTGCAGAAGCTTCAAGCTATTTGGCATTACTCTCCTCCACTGAACCACAAAATGTAAAAGAGGCATGCAAAGATGAATGTTGGGTCAAAGCAATGGATGAAGAACTTGAGCAGATCGAAAATAACAACACTTGGGAGTTGGTTCCTAGACCAAAGGATAAGAATGTTATAGGGACAAAATGGGTCTTCAAAAATAAGTTGAATGAAAATGGGGAAGTAATTAGAAACAAGGCAAGACTTGTTTGTAAAGGGTATGCGCAGCAAGAAGGAATAGATTTTGAGGAAACTTTTGCTCCTGTTGCAAGACTTGAGGCCATCTGAATGTTCCTTGCTCTCTCAAGCTTTCAAAAGTTCAAAGTATTTCAAATGGACGTGAAATCAGCCTTTCTGAATGGAGACTTAGAAGAAGAAGTATACATTGAACAGCCAGATGGTTTCATTCTTGGAAATGATCCAAATCTTGTATGCAGACTAAAAAAGGCTCTCTATGGTCTTAAACAAGCTCCAAGGGCTTGGTACTATCGTTTGGACAAATATCTTCATCAACAAGGTTTTTCAAAAGGATCAGCAGATAGCAATCTTTATATAAAAATTGAAAATGACAAATTGCTAATACTTGTTGTGTATGTAGATGACATTATCTTTCGCAGCAATGAAGAATCTATGAGTCAAAGCTTTGCCTTGGTGATGCAGAAAGAATTCGAAATGTCCTTGCTTGGAGAATTGACATATTTTCTTGGCCTGCAAATCCAAAAAAAGGAAGGAGGGATCTTCTTGTCTCAAACCAAGTATCTCAAGCAGATTTTGAAGAAATATGGCATGGAAGATGCAAAACCAGTATGTACACCCATGGTCACCGGATGTAGCCTCAGTTCAAATGATGAATCAGCAGTAGTACATCAACCAACCTACAGAGTGGTGGTGCATTCTTTATGGGTTCCAGATTAGTATCTTGGTTCAGCAAGAAACAGAGTTCGATTGCCTTGTCTACAACTGAAGCAGAATATGTTGCTGCTGCATCTTGCTGCACTCAACTCCTTTGGATGATGCAGACCTTGCAGGATTTTCAAATCACTTGTACACCACCCATCTCCATCTTGTGTGATAATACAAGTGCAATCAGCATTTCAAAGAACCCAGTCATGCATTCAAAAACCAAGCACATACAAATCAAGTATCACTTTCTCCGGGAACAAGTTCTTGAACAAAAGGTCAAGTTGGAGTATGTTCCTTCTAAGGAACGGGTTGCTGATATACTCACCAAACCATTGCCTAGAGAGACCTTTGAATACCTCAGGCAAAAGCTGGGGGTTGTTGATGCATCATCTTGTTGTTTAATCTCTTCTGATTGTTGGTTGTACGCAAGGTTCATCTGAAGTATATGCGTACATGTGCTGGGTTGCGGATTGGTCAAAGATTGAATGGCACAGGCTCAGGGGGAGCATATCATGCATTGTTGGCATTATGGAGGAAGTACAGAAGGAGATCATGGATGCTGGTCTGAATATTGCTGCAATACGTCTCTATCTCTTTCATGGTCATTTATGGTGTTTGATGGATTATGGTTCTTCTTCGCAGATCTGGTTTATAGTCAGGGGGAGCATAACCCTTTGCCCTTGATGTCAAAGGGGGAGAGTGATTGGTTTTTGTTGCCATCAAGTCCAAAGGGGGATATTGTTGGCATTATGATACATATGTTGTACTTGATGGCAACCCACTCATCTCAGATGATAAATTATAGTGCAGCAAAGTTCACGCACTTTCATGAAGATAAAAGCTTCTTTCATGAAGATAAAAGTTTATTTCATGTAGAGAAAATTTCACGCACTTTTATGCAAAGAAAAGTTTATTTCATGTAGAGAAACGTTCACGCACTTTTATGCAGAAAAAAGTTTATTTCATGTAGAGAAAAGTTCACGCACTTTCATGCAGTGAAAAGTCCCTTTCATGAAGAGAAAATTTCACGCACTTGTATGCAGAGAAAAGTTTATTTCATGTAGAGAAAAGTTCATGCACTTTTATGCAGAGAAAATTTTATTTCATGTAGAGAAAAGTTCACGCACTTTTATGCAGAGAAAATTTTATTTCATGTAGATAAAAGTTCACGCACTTTCATGCAGAGAAAAGTCCCTTTCATGAAGAGAAAAGTTCACACACTTTCATGGTTGGCTCATGGTATTAGTCCGACAGTTTTTGATCCTATGGTTTTGGACCGTGGTATTGTGGAAGGCCTAAGACTATAAAAGAGGAAGGAGATCATTTGGCAAAGTATCATCGAATAAATTGAATATCTAATAAGTGCTAGATCTGAAATATTTGTGATTGGGTTATGGTGCAGATCTGGATCTGAATGAAGGAGGAACCTTAGCGCATAAAGAAGGATAAGTTCTATTGATGGGTCATAATCCTTATGCTTGAATAATAGTATCTTTTCATGATTTTGATCTGTTATATGAGGCGCATGCTTGATCTATAAATCTGACAATCTGGGTTAATTAGTGTCTTAATATTTGAAAGAAGGAATTATCCTTTATAGATCTGCACGTAGGTTTCAGGTTGTTGAAGTAGCGTATATCTTTAAATTATGATCTAGCTGCCTCTGTCTATTGGTGCAGTATTCTGGGTTCAGAATTTGGTGTGTGGTCACTGTTACTGTGTTCTGGGTACAGCTGTCAGAGAAGTGTTTACTTGATTCAGTGCTAATTGGGAAAAGGAGATTGTTTGATGCAGATATACTTGATGATTGATTGATGTTCATGGATCCAGTCTGAAAATTTATGAAACGTGGTCCCTAGAAGAAAGAGAAGGTTTCAGCCTTCAGTAGGCCAGCACCTACGTACTAGTATCTTGGCTAGTACAAGAGCTAAGAGGGTTGTAGCTCTCTGCAGGTTGTAGCCTGCGTACTGGTAAAGGACTGCAGCAGTACAAAATCATTGTAAAAGGAGTTTCTAATTGAAAGAAGATAGAGACATATTGCAGCAGGTGGTTTTCACCCACATTGGGTTTCCACCTTATATCTGGTGTTCTTTTGTGTGACTATTTGCTTTTCTTGTTCCTGCTCATTATTTTATGATACTGACATACAAAGTAATGATCAATATTTGAAGAATTATTCAAAGTATAAATAAGGAAGATAGATTGAAAAGAATTTGATAATACTAATTCACCCCCCCTCTCAGTATTATTTCCAACACTAGAATCAAGGATGGATCCTTCAATGCTCACTACCTTTCTGTAGACATGCATGAAACTACTACAAGACAGCAAGGCTGTAAAATGACTACAAGAACTTATCACTACGTGCGCGAGGTCAGGAGAACCACCCATAGTCTGGAAACTTGGAAAGCATGCATTGCAAACAGGAAAGGAAATGAGATTGACTACACAAATCGAAGAGTATGAAATGGATCAGGTAATTCTGGATCTCGGGTCATATGTGAATTTACTGACGAAACAAACATGGGAACACATGGGCAGACCCGTGCTACAATGGTCTCCTATTCAATTGCGAATGGTGAACGAGAAAAATATCTTACCCATGGGAAGATTGCAAGGAGTAACAGTGGATATTGAAGGTGCGAGCACGCTGGCTAATTTCAAAGTAATAGAGATTGTCGATGATAGAAATCCCTATTCTACACTATTGGGCATAGACTGAGCCACTGATATGAACAAAGTCATAAATTTGAAGAAGCACAAAATTATTTTTGAGAAAAAGTCACTATGTGTAGTAGTACTGCTAGATCCTGCCGAAGGAGTGCGATACACTAAACCGGTGCGTAGCGATGATAGTGATGACGATCTCGATTGTATTTATAAGATAACCACGCAAGAGCAAGTTTAGTTGAATCCAATAGTAGATGGTAGGATTTCATGGGAGCACGAAAGCTCCTGCACTTTGGATTCAAACGAAGAAATAGAACAATGGAAGAATCAATTGCACAAAGTAACAACGCTCAATTGCAACATGATGGTAAGATCACTGCTCTGTGTGACAACGGAGATAATGGATCTACCTAGGTACAATGGGTTGACAGTGGTGGATGAATTTCTAAAAAAATTCAAGGGTGAAGTACTTGAACAATAGCATTTTGATGCTCTGAAATGGGCACTGCACGCTACACCCGCAAGATGGTGGGGCACACACCAACAGAGTTTTAGGGATTGGTGCGAATGTAGAAGGGGGATGCTTATATGATTTGGAAAACCCTAGCTATGAATGAGAGTCAGTTACGAGGGGAAAAACAACTTGTGTGCCCACCTTTCCCGATGGGTACATATGTATGGCACGCAGCCCCCACAAATGCACACCACTCCCAGAATAGAAGACAAGAACAAAACGCAGCGGTAGGAAAGAGGAATTGCGCCAAAGATTATCCACAAAGAAGTATTTGACAGGGCGTGTGAAGTGTTGAAAAGGGTCCACCAAGTGAGATGCACTAACTAGGACCTACACGTACCAGCAGTTCGATGGGCCTATAGGACCATGTGCAAAACCCTGACCGCGAGAACAATTCCAAGGTTGCGGAATGAAGCAGGGATCGTAATCTCTGAGGAGCATGCAAAGATGAATATGCACATAACAGCACCCATACATTTGACAGTGCGTGAAGCCCGGGACAAAGGAATAACACAGCTATGAAAAGAAGAACACAGAAGACTTCAGGAAGAAATTTGACAGGGAAACTTTAGACTTCGCAAACTTGAAAAAGACCTAGTACGGATAAGGAAGAAAGGCGCTTTAATGGATGCAGAGGTCAAGAGGCTGGAAAACGAAATAAAGGGAGCATGTCTCATCGATAAACCAAGGATGGCAAGGCAAGGTGTGGACGATCATACTAATGAATTAGAGGACTATCATCGAGAATTGGTTAGTCTTCTACCATGGCTAGGACCGCATATCACCAAAAGCAGTAACCAGGGTTGCACATTCCAAATAGTAGAGCATGTGGTGTCGATCACCACAATGGCAAATGAGTACTCTCCATGAACCACGAAAAAGGATGGAATGGGGCCTCGCACAGGTGGTGTGACCACCTGACTAGCCATAGGAAGGACATTCTTAGCACTCCAGGTAGTTGAAAGGGAGCACGGGACTATAAATCATTCTACCTAGAAGCTGCATGCTCTAAGAGGTGTGCGTAGGAGAAGAATGTCACAGGGTCCGCGCCTGCGTATGGAGGGCTGCACTGCCACGTGGGTTGGCTGGGAAGTGACCGTGGGTGTCACTATTCATGACAAGATGTTTGAGTTAAGGCCAATTGGAGTGGGCGGTGGGCATTTAAGACAAGATTTATGGGCAAGATTTGGGAAAATCTGCCGCTAAGGAAGCATTAATGACCCAGAATTGGGGGGAATGGTCGAATTTGAATTCAAAAGGCGCTATAAAACTCAAAGGGCTAGACAATGGACAACAATTAGTCATTTAAGAGCTAAGCCCTTGAGCAGAGCACAGAGTGTTGAGAGCCGAGTGATCATTACACCCCTAAGTACGCGAGAGACAAAAAACTATGTAGAAATGATGATGACCACTAACGATGGGTTGGGAATTAATGAAGGAACTGTCGGCGAGGCCGCGCAAACCCCCATGGTATAGGATGTTCCCGAATACAAAAATCCCCAAATCACCATAGATGTCGAGGTTAAAGAAGGATAAGCAAGCAATGGGACCAGTATGCATGTCCCCGAGGAATCATGATTGAAACGAATGAGGAGGAATAAGATTTGTAGGCCCTAATTGTCACCACAGAAGAAGAATAATACG
Source organism: Pinus tabuliformis (assembly GCA_031772625.1). Classification (NCBI taxonomy): domain Eukaryota; kingdom Viridiplantae; phylum Streptophyta; class Pinopsida; order Pinales; family Pinaceae; genus Pinus; species Pinus tabuliformis. The sequence goes on from CM062817.1 coordinate 183,430,118, forward strand.
TGGAGGAGGACATCCAACCATTGTGCTCTGTAGTGAAATTTCCCGCATATGTCCCTCCGTGGAGAGGGAAAGCCAAAGTACCAAAGGATCTGGATGCAACAAAGAGTTCACTCCAGACCCCGCTCCTCCTCGATGGCATTGTACTTGAGGGCTCGCACCTAGGCCACATGCCCACCATGAAATTTGAAGACTGGGACCTCACAGACAGTGAGAAGTTCCCGTACTTAGAGATGGAAAATTTGATGAAGAAGCATACGGAGGAGGCAGTGATAACGTTGGAGTCACGAAAATGGTTGTGCAGTGTGGAAAAGGTCAGGTTGTTGCATTTGTTATGGATACCACATTTCCACTACGCGCCCATCATTATTTTCGTCATCAAGCAGCTGCTCTACCTGGTGCATGATGGGTATTTATGGCTGGAGGAGCCTATTCCCATCATGGCAGACCTCATCCACTGAATTTCTTAGCTTCCCTATAAGGGAAAGGACCCTACGATGATAGCTGGGAAAAGTAGTGATTTGGCTCTTGTAGAGGCCATGAAGGCAAAGTATAAGTTGGAGAAGAAAAAGAGGGGTTACGCTATCACCAGTATCAAGGACAAAGGGGTGCGTGTAGCCACCCAACTCTTGGCTGGTAAAGTGATGAGAAAATGTCGTGCCGATGAGGTACCAGTGCCGGTGGTCGCGTTGGCTGAATAGTGTGCAGAGGGGGTCCAGTTCAACTGGGCCAAGTTCCTCTGCAAGGAGTTTTTGATAAACTGTCATGAGGCCAACGAGAAGGGTAAGAGCTTCCACTATGTGTGGTTGCTCTTATCCATCTTGCTGGCAACGGGAGAACTGTGAGAGGACAGTCAGTTCCCGAACATTGACCAAGACTTACCAGAGGCCACGAAGTATGCTTCGCTCTAGGCCACCAAGGATGCAAAATGGATTCGCGGTACAAAAATTTTCTGGGTGCTCATGGAGGCAATCATCTAAATGTGGACCAACAAGAGGCCACGCCTATCACCTATAATGCACAATAGTCTGCAAAGTTTTGCAGACTTCAAGGCATATATGCACAACATATACATTAGGGAACGAGAGGATCTGGCACAACAGTGGACAAAGCTACCATTTATAGCCACTGATGACGCGCTCTTTACTTTGTTAGAGACATGGCCTCCCGAGTGGCGCACCCTAGATTTGTCGGAAAAGGAGAAGGTGGAAACATAGAAAAAGAAGGATGATGCCAAGCTGCGCGTCACCCAACTGGCCAAGAGAAGGCAGAACGAAAAAGCGGCAGCCGAGGTAAGGGTAGTCCATGAAGCGGCACAGGAAGCTGTGGAGCAGAATAAGGCCACAGAAGTAGTAGCAGCAGTGCAGATAGTAGAGGCCGCAACAGTACAGGCAGAGGAGGGCCAAGCAGCGTCCATAGGGTAGGAGGCAGAGGACACAGAAATAGCAGAAGAGAGCATGGACCCAAGGACCCATCGACCCAATCACCTTAAAGAAAGTGATCTCCATGACATCGACGAGACGGTCCGCAATGTCACCAGTGAAGCACTCCAAGAGTTTATGACAGAGCACAAGAGTGTGTTGGGGGCCCTCAGGGCGCAGCTGCAGGAGTTAAAGGTGTGGCCCCCTCAGGAAGGTATCATGTCTACCCACATTGCAACGATCACTTCAATAGCAAGGCAGATGCTACACGTGAGGATGGCCAACACAATAGTGTTGCTAGAGGGAGCATTAGTATCAGCAAATGTGATGGGCCGAATGATAGTTAACATGATGAAAGTCCTTGGCCTTATTTTAGCTTCCCTTCCTTGGGAAATGCTCTATCACCTACAGGATGGAATAACACCATAGTTGGCGCTAGGGAGAACCATGTGATCCAAGTTCTTAGTGAACAGAAGATCAATATGAAGCAACTCAACTTGCAGTGCGACGAGTTGGTGTCACAAAACCAAAGGTTAGTGCAGAAAGTAGATGTCGCTTGCTGACGCATCCCAGAGTTGGCTATCGTAACAGATCTACCGATAGAAGTGTGGATTCACAACTTATCAAGTGGAGTCTGCGATGCCAGAGAAGAGACAACAAAGGTTCAGCTGGAGCTAAACTTTCAGATTGTTGAGTTGCGATTGAAGGCGCAACATTCCACTCCCCCAGAGATCAGAGAACAACGTTCCAGTGCTATTACAATAGTATTGGAAGAGATTGGAGGTGCAGTGCGTGAATGTACCAACATGTTGGAACAAGCACTTGAGGTCCTCACAACATTGCAGGAGGACCCCAACATCCAGCAATTGGAGACAGAGGCACATGAACACCAGCAACAGTTTGACAGCATTAGAGGGACTGCGCAGACAGTAGTCCTTACTTAGCAACTTGCAAGGATGCAGCAAGCCTCGTTAAAGGAGCAAGTGGATGCAGCGCACCATAAGGAAGAAGTTCTCAAAGTGCGCATCCAGCCGTGGATTGACAAAGCCTTCACAATCACAGCAGATATTGAAGGAAAGCTCGCACAGATTCAGGGGATGCATGAACAGATGTAGCGCAGCATGCCAGAAATAGAGGGTTTAGAAGGGAGAATGTAGCAAGTTCAACAAGCAGTAGCTCAGTGTCTTGTAGACATTAAGACCGTTCGAGACCAGCTGGAGGGACTCCACGCCAACAGAGTGACTCGAGGGTGAGCCATGATTTTTGTGTTGGGGACCTGTTGGGCATGGAATCCCCCCACAACATTTTTTGGGGCTGAAAGCCTAAGTTTTGAGTAATATTGTTGTAAAGACTCTATGAATTGCGAGCGCAGAGCGCGGAATGTATGTTAGAGTCATAAGGTTGTCCGCCCTAGGTTTTGAATGTAATGTTGGCCTACCCATGGTCCGCAGACCATGGGATTGTATAAATATAGCGAGGCTCTAAGTTGTAAAGAAACGAATGGATTAATGGAATCAGATGGATAGAATAAGATAGTGAGCATAGAGTAAGAGTCTAAGTATATTGGGTCGTAGTAGTAGGAAGAGGCTCGGTAGCTGAGTGCGCAGAGGCCTAGTAGAGTCCGCAGCTGAGTGCGCGGCCCCTGCAACTAAGTGCGCAGGGTAGGGTTGAGTTTGTAACAGAAGGAAGAAAATAATAAAGAGAAGTTTTACCTGAATCCTGTGTATATGTCCTGAGTTATTACATGTTTGATATTACTTGCAATGATATTGTTTAGTTACTGAGCGCACTTATATGAATTGTGAATATTGTGAGGTATAACTAAAAGTGTATAAATAAGTTCAGTTAATGACCTAATATCGGGTTGTGAGTAAGTACTTGGGTAATAACACTGTTCGGTCTCCGAGTAGGGCTGTGCGAAGGTGGCATCTCAGGCTACGAGGTATGGGTAAGTGCGCATAGCAACGTGCGTGCAAGGTCAAACTGCGAACCACTTGATACCATCAGACATCTCCAGGGTGTGGAAACCTCATTCTAGCACCCTCCCATACTACTTTAGGGGAGACCTCAATCCACGCTCTATGGACTGTTGCCAAAAGGGTCAGTAGTACGGGGATTTGTTTGGCTAAATCACCATTGAACCTAGGTCAGGCCCCAACAAGCCAACATTTATTTGATTACCTTATCTCATAACCATAAGAAGAATTCTTGTGAAAAAGGACTCAATATTCTTGTGAAAAAAGACTCAATATTCTTCTGTAAAAGGGACTCGATATCATGGGATTCAGAAGGTAAGCATCTCACTACCATAATATATTATGTTTCATAATCTATGTCCTAGTGCCTAGTTGAATGTGTTTCATATTTCATTCCATGAATATGACAAAGGAAAAACCATGGTTTTGTAGCCAAAATGAAATCATAGTTTAAATTTTTCAAGTTAAAAACATGGATTGATCACTCATAATTGTTTTGGGTCATTTAGGAAAAATTATACTCACAAAAACCACTTTCATTCATAAAATCATCTTTTTTGCTTAGGGCACGAAATTAGGGTTGAGAAATACTTTTTAAACAGATTAAAATTAGAAGTTGCTATCTAGTATTCAAGAAAATGATTTGTAAAGCTTGTAGGGTATTAGTTGATTTTGAAAAGTCAAAAACTCAAAACCCTAGAAACCAAATAAACCATTTTTTCTGTGAATTTATTGGGATTAACATCAGAATCCTAGCTTTAATTTGTGAGGCATTAGAGGTGTGAATTATCAGTCTAAATAAGTTGAAAATTTCTTGATAAAATTTTCATAAAAAGTATTAGAGCCTTTATTTACTATGTTTTTTAGTAGACAATTCACGCACAACTGACAACATATTTTGTTTAATCAAAATTTCAAAGGAATATCAGGACCATTAACTCAAACTTAAAAAAATCCTTTTATAAAAAGAGAGGTATTGAAATTCATTGAGAAAATTGAGTTTTTAAATCAAATGCCTCAAAATATTGTGATTAGTTGATTTTGAATGACTAACAAAGTAATTCTTAGTGCACAGTGAACCTACAAGGCTACAAAAATAGTGATCAACAGGCAAACTAGAAAACAATGGATAGAAAGAAAAATGAGTGGAAAAATAGAACCTTATGGATTTGAGATAAACAAATATCATCCAGATACCATAAAATTCCTGGAGGAGAAGGATTGTCTAGATTTCCTTTTAAAGTTTCAAGGATATAACAAAAATGTTTCAAAAGCTTTTGCATTAACATTTGATGGAAACTATGCCCAAGTTGGAGATTTAACTATTCATCTATCAAAATATATATTGAGTCAAGTTAGAGGACTACCCTAGCAAGGTGAAAAATGGTTTAAAACTCAACATATACAAGATTGGCCTTGGCATTACTTCATTAAAAGGTCCATAGCTAACCCATAAAGGATGAATTCCCAGTACTTGGTTATGACATCCTTGGGATGAGATAGAACGCATAATACAGAGGTATGTCACTTGTGATGGAAGGTTCAACTCAATTTATCTATATCACATTAATATTTTGCAACACTTGAGGAAAAATCACTCTAAATTTTCCCTATTATTTCCTAAGAAGTTTAACTAAGATGTCCAAAATAGCTCAAAGAAATCCAAATAGTGATAAACATATTTACCATCACGGGCTTATAAAAATTATTGTTGAATGGGAGCTTCTTAAAAATAATGAATCATGGGCACCATTCCTAAGGATACTTCATTTTGTGACATTAGAATAAAATATGGGGTAGTGGGAGAAGAGAGAACATGTACAGAAATAACAGACAAAACAGGTATAAGATCAGATAAAGAAGGTACATTTTCATGACAATCCAAACATATAGTTTGGAAGATAAAGATAGTTTAAATTCTTCTTTGTGTGGAAAATGGGTTTGACTGCAACTTTGACCTAGTCTTTACTTGATTACTTCTTTCATCTCACATTTCACAAAGATAACAACCCTTCTTGCAGCTCACATTTTACGAAGATAACAACCCTTATATAGCCCATATTATTCATAGATAATGGTCCTTACATAGCTTCCCTTCTCACAGAGACATAGTGCCTTAGTAAGCTCGTATACCATAGAAAATATGCCTCAGACATCTGAATATATTAACATCGAATTGCTTAATTTGTGGTGGAGTAATGTTGCTAATATATAGTGGTTGCCTTTATCCAAAAAGGTTCCTCCAAAAGTAGAGTCGACTTCTTCCTTAGAGGGATAACTTGGTAGACTGGATGGAAAGATGCCACTGTCAAAAACTCAAACTTTACTTATTTTACAAGGTTCATGAAAAACATGCCCTTTTTATTTTTATTTTTACCAAAAAAATGTATGAAGAACATGTTAGAAAATAATAATAAATTTTCTTCTTTTATTTTTACATAAAATATATATTGATACAAATATAATGACAATTATTAAGACCGACCCTAGTTACAATTTCAACACTCCCTCTTAACTAGGGAGGTATTCATAATGAATCATTGGTATATTCTCAATTTGAATACTTCTATAAGAAAGGATATAGATTGATAAGCATCATTATAAATACCATCATGACCAATATTGTCAAATTACCAAGGCCTTGACAAGTAAGCTCTATCTCCCACTAAATCAGAGCACAATTTTGGGAGGAATCTAATAGAACACCACACAACCACCTCTCTGAGGTGCATACTCCACCTAGGTTCAACAAAGTATGTCCTCGACAAGACCATTTCCTAATTTGTTTTCACAGTACTTGACACAAGGAAATGTCAGTCCTCTGGAACATTCTTATATCAGATCAATATACTTGACTTACGGTTGTTAGTCCTGGTCACAGTACATGTCTCAATAATTTCAGTCCATGATGCTTATCCAATCTACCATTATCCCTATATGTGTTCATGTACTTGACTTACACCTATTATTCATGGCCATAGTACATGACACATGGAGAACCAGGTGTCCATCCTCACTCTCTCTCAACCTAGGAGGAGTAATCCACAAACCCAATATTGTCTCAGAAGTACTCATTATTCCCTTACATTAGCTTCTTGTTCATCCGTTGAATCTGTTGTAGCTTCTCAGCTCCTATCTGCACCATAATCTTGAATCATAAAGTGCTTTGACCTTCCATGAAAAGCTAGTTTTTCTGACAAACTTTCTAAAGTATCATGATCAAATCCAACACATCGTAAAATAGTCCAAAATTTTTATGGAGCCAAACTACTTCACATATAATTGTACAAATTGCCATATCTTATGCTTTCGCAAGGAAATAGAATCCTGCTTCATGCTCTTCCAAGAAAACATACCAGATTCCAACCATCAGTAATATCTGTATCGTCAGGACTACCAACCCAATCGATGTATCCTCAAGTCCCAAGTTGTAGTGTAAGATCCTTCATGTCAAATTTTGCCTCTATCTCCCTCTGAAGTCAATATTTCTACCTTTGACTCATGAGTCCTTCTTTCCCAAAGTATTAGGTCTTCTTTAATCATGAGGCTCCTTCAAAATCTAGGTAAACTTTCCAACTGAGGCAAATGATTATTTCCTTCTTACTCGGAGATCCTTCTTGCTTCCATGTTGTTATTAGTTGCATTCTTGACTTCTCTCATATTTTAAATTTTCTTCTTTAGTACACATCAAAAAAAGTCCTTATGTTTTTCTTCCATTCTTCCATTTCTTCCATTTGTTGCCAAATCCTAAGCAATCCTTGCTATTGACCTGCAAACCTTACTAGGAGGATATAGAAGAACAATTATAACCAAGCAAAGGATACATAGACAAGAGATTAACCAAAAATTAAAGACAATAACAATAGTCTTAATCAAAGAGAAAAGGTATAAAATACTTATATTTTTTAGAAGAGTTAGTTGCATATTAATCTATGGACTTCTTGAATTCACTTGTAACTTGTTAGTTCCATCTGGCATCCAACTTGTAAGACAACTTCATCCACATCATCATGCATAGGCTAGGGTTTCTACTTCTTTCAATGGAAGCAATCAATCCTAGGGTACAAACCCTAGATATTTCTTGTTCAAACCTTTGCTAGGGTTTATAGATCAACACACTTGAATGATCAAGACTTTTCCTTTTAGCTTCTTCTCAACTTGCTAGGGTTTTTGTAAACCCTAGACTCTTAATTTGCAAGTGCCCAAATGCCAAGACCCTAGATTTCTTATGTCATTGATTTAATTGACAGTTAATCTTGACTTCATCAAGCCAAGCAACCATTGTATTTCATCATGGTAGATCTCAATATTTAAGAGACTTTGGCATCAACTTTTACTCCAATATCCTTGGCTTGTAACATTGTAGTTTTGATACTTGACCTTCATATCTGACCTTGATTCTAAATGAGCCATGTCACAACTGAGCTTCAAAAGGATTACATATATGCCACACTTCAAGTTGTATTGTAACTAGGATCTCAAGCCAAACCAATCCAACAATTTCTTCAATTTTTTTACTTCAAAGAGACATTAGGGCAGATTTTTGTAATATGTCTGAGCTAGAGATCCTTGTAATATAATATCATATTCAGGTTCATCATAAGGTTTTCATTCAAAGGATTCATGCTTAAGAATAATAGCATACTTTTCACAATCATGCCTAACGTTATTCGACCTTAATTGGTAGTCCTGAGGTCTTTCAATTCTGAGCAATAAGCCTGACCTTAGTTCTTATGGGTATAGTGTTATGAAACCAGCTCACAAAATAGAAGAAGTGATAGATCAATGACTTCAAAATAAGCCTCTTCGAGGGGGAAACCTCCTTTAAATTATAGAAATGAACATTTCTTGGATGATTCAAATGAAAAAACTTATTTTCTATATATAGGAGTCTAAGGGGTCACAATATAATTAGAGTCGGCATAACAATAATAATGTAAGGGCACAAAAATAACAATAGTGGGCTTCTATGGGGCACAATAATAAAAATATAGGGACTATATGGGCACAACAATAACAATAAGGGGGCTACACTAACAGTAAAATCATGGAATACATTAGTATTATAGGCACCTAACATGCCCCCCTTCTTCAAAAAAGTGTTGTACTCAATGCTTGAGTAGTTATGGATGCTTCTATATAAAATTCTCATCCTTCCATGTGGAATATTCAATGGTTAAGTTCTTCTACTTGATGAGATACTCTGAAATCAATAAATTTCGTAGCTGTCGAGTTCTTGTTTTCATGACTGCTTCAGGTTCTGATATGATTTTTCCTTCCTCGTCAAGTTTTGGAAATATTGTTTGAACTGGGAGCTTGTCACCTATAACCTTCTTTAAGCATGAAACATGGAAAACTGGGCGCACTTGGGAAGATGCAGGAAGCTCCAAATTGTATGCCATAGTACCAATATTTTGCAACACCTTGTAAGGACCATAATACTTTGGTGATAATTTATTATCCTTCTATTACACTAAAAAATGACACCATGGCAATTTACAGTTAGTATGGCTCTATCAACAGTCATGCTATCCTCCTGGGCAAGTCTTATGCCTCTGCTCTCCATGTCAAACTCCAAAAAGAGAGAAAGTCTTTATAAATGTATTTATCTCTGGGTACGCAGGTTCTCTCAACCTTACCTGCGGGTACGCACCCAATGTTCACAAAAGCTGCGTACTTGTACGCTCTGTATGTAAAGGGGCAGGTGCATCCCCCTGTAAAGGTCAAAATGTGCAAGTTTCATCTTTAAAAAGTTACTTGTGGTCATTTCTAGAGCATTCTAGAAGGTTGTTCGACGTGTATTGAGCGCCTCCAGATGGTTCATGTACCCCTATCAAAGAGGAACTTATCCCATCAATAAGGGAGCTATCCCATCCAAAGAGGGGATTATCCCATTGATGGTGGACCTGAATAACTTCCTCTAGACCACTATAAATACAGGCATTTGGCCAGAAGGAGGAGAGGTTGGAAGCTAAACATTTCTAAGGGTAGATGCTGCTGGAATTAGGACTCCCATTTAGAAGCTTGTGAGGAGAGATTGCCATCTTTGCTTGTTCTATTTGGAAGTGGGTGAGCTTTGTCAAAGTAAAGGAGAACTCTTGATGGACCCTGGGAGGGACTTGCACAACACCAAGGCTCAGGTTGTAATTGTTCCTTTTGTTTCCTATTAATGCAAATGAGTCCATTCTTCTCAATAACTTGTTATTTATGAGTTGTTTCATGTACTCCTTGGTCTATGTGTTAAATATGTTTTATTCTATGAGATTATCAAGTGCTATTTAATCGTTTGATTGTTAGTGGATGCAGGTTTCAAAGTGAAGGAGGAGCTCATCCGGATCAGCGAGGCTGGACTACTACAACAGCGTGGGACTATAGGTAGGATCTAAACACTTGATTTCTTATATAGTAAATGCATGTTTAGAGAAGGATTGCTCTTGTTTGTCTTGTTTGTCACTAGAGAGTCTTAGGCTCCTAGGGAGGTTGGTTGTGTCCGCACTATCGACTCTTTCCGCCTGACACCTTCTTAGCTTGCTATGGACATTTTTTTGCATGGTTGTAGTCGTAAAATACTAAGTCGCCTAAATCAAAACTTACTTCCCTACAATGTTGATCTACCTGTTGTTTCATTCTATTATGCAACAAATTAAGGTTATCCTTTAAGAGTTGGAGAACTTTTTGTTGATGCTAAATGTGATCTTCCACTACTCGAATGTTATAATTTTCTCTTAAATATCATGATGTGATGGATGGTGGATGTATCTTGAATGAATATCCAACTTGTTGATGTAAATTTCTCCATGTAATTCATCCAATAATTCATCAATGACAGGAATGGGAAATTTATCTTTAATAGTGAGCTTGTTGAGCTCCCTATAATATTGACACATGCGCCATGATCCATCCTTCTTTTGCACCAATATTACTAGAGTAGAGAAAGAACTTTGACTGGGTTGAATTATATCAGCCTCTATCATTTTTGCAAACATACATTCAATTTCACTCTTTTGGGCATAGGGATATCTGTAAGGCTTGATGTTTGGAGGAACACTTATTATAATCAAATGAATATCATGATCATGATCATGAATAGGTGGGAGGCCTTTAGGAGTCTCAAATACCTTGGAATGATTGTCCCAGTCTTTTTGGAGATCTGGAGAAATCGATGATTTCAATGTTTACACCTCTAGTGAACATAATTGTGAAATTACACCCTATTTTTATTTCTTTAGAAGCTTTGTCATGAAATTAGAGTTGATTATATTTCCTAGTTTCCATGTGATACCCCTTAATTCAACTGCCTTTCCTTCCCAAAAAAGAATCAAGAAAAGTTCTTGAAAATGAAAAGCTATTGTACCCAAATATTATAAGCATTGGACTCCTAGTACAACATTAGCACCACCCATTGGAATGGAAAGCATTGGACTATTCAATACATATTCTCCCATGGATAACTTGATATTATGGCGCTTTCCGAAGCAATTTATGGTTCCTCTATTTTCGACCATCACTTAACACTATGGTGCTGAATATAGGAAGCAATTCAATTCCTTTGATATCTTACATTGAATAAAATTATGGGTACTACCTGAATCAATCAACACTATTACCTTTTTCTTCTTGATATGTCCTTGTATCTTGAGAGTTTGAGGAGTGGTAATTCCTACTAATGCATTACCAGATACAGACATACTCATTTCTTGTTTCTATGGGGTTGGTTCCTGGTGTATATCCTTTTCTTTTGACTTTTCTTATTCCTTTTCTTCATCCTCTTCACAATCTATGTAAATTAATTTCTTCTCAGCACACTTATGACCTTTAGTGTATTTTCTATCACAAATGTAACAAAGCCCTTTTCCTCTTTTTTCTTCCAATTATTTTGGTTTCAACCTTGTAAGTTTTTGAAGGCTAGGAGCAACAACACTTCCATCTTTATAGTTGTGAGTGGTAGCCTTCCTTGTTGCCATATTTTTTCTTTCATTTTCTTGCCAACCTGAATGGCTTCTCTAATGAATCTGATTCCCAAAGGAAAAACTCAAGTTGGATGTTATCCTTTAAAGTCCCTATGAAGACATCAATCCTATGCTCCTTTGGAATATAATTTACCCTTATATTCAATTTTTGGAAGTCCTCAATGAGCTCCACCATTGAACCCTTTTGTTTGAAATTTATCAATTAGCTAAATAAGGCATTTATCTTTGTATACTCATAATGTGCTATCATTTCCTTCATAAAAATTAACCAAGTAAAAAAAAAATTATGAGAGCAAAGGCATCAATACCATACAAATTGATTTGGTTCTAAATATAAAGTTTCAATGCGTACCTTTTGTGTGTTTTGCACATTATGGAGATCAAAATATTGCTCCATCTGTAGTATCCATGTTACGGTATCCTTTCCATCAAACTTCCTCAGATCTATCTTCGGAATATGGTGGGTTTTCAATCCCATGTTAGATTCTATGAAATGATGATTAGCATTTCTTTTGTTCTCATCATGATTTTCCTCTACTACCTTTTCGCCATTAGGACGCATTTCTTGTAGAAACTTTGTCAAAACTTCCTTCAAACCTTCCATGTATTTCTCCAAATATTCCATTTTCCTTTCATTTTTTATTGTATACCATTTATATTTGATTCCATGTCATTCTTCAAACCATCCATCTTAGCTTCTGTTACTTTTTGTGAGAGCAATATTTGTTGCACTTGGTCTTGTAATTTTGATATACCATGTTGCATTTCTTCCTCTTCTTCATGTTTCATAGTAGAGATTTCAGGTTGCTTACTAGGTGTTTCCATTTTGTTTCTTTAAGGAATCAATTAATTATAATTATGCTTTTCTATGCCCTTTGAATCACTTGAAACTAATTTTTCAAACAGAACTTATGCAAATTTTAAAAAATACACACTTGTTTTTCGCTTTGTAGGAACTCAATATTTAATATGTTGTATCTATGCAATTTCTTATCTCCAAGGTCTAAAAATTCGTCCTTTGGTAGCTCTATGATTCTTCTTTCCAACCCCACAATTCAAACCAAGATTGGATTCTTCAAGAAATAGTTATGCCAAATCTCCCACGATGGTCGGATTATGGATTGGCTCAGTAGAGCCAAGTTGTACGGAGTGCCACATGTCACTGTTTCGACCTTTGACCTTGACATTTCTACAAAAAAAACTATATTCCATGAAATTTTAGCTACTTTTTATAGAATTCAAATCCAATACCTGAAACAAAAGTTATGATGATTTTCCCTAGGTCACCTGTTTGAGACAGAATTATGGAGCCTACACAAAACCTAACTTCCTCAAAACATATATCCAAAAATATAGCGAACCAAGATCTAAAATTTTTACAAGAAGTTATCTGATGTATCAGATCCACGTGGTAAACATTTTAGCTTTTGAATCCTTGTAGAAAAAAAATTATAGCGAAAATTCCAAGATGACCTGTTTGAAGAAGCGAAACTCTAGAATCCAAAGCTCTGATACCAAATGTTATGCAACCAGCTCACAAAATAGAAGAAGAGATAGATCAACGACTTCAAAATTAGCCTCTTTGAGGGGATAAACTCCTTTACATTAAACAAATGAACAATTCTTGGATGATTCAAATGACAAACCTCCTTTCTATATATAGGAGTCTAAGGGGTCACAATATAATTAGAGTCGACATAACAATAATAATATAAGGACACAACAATAACAATAGTGGGCTTCTATGGGGCACAATATAAAAATATGGGGACTACATGGGCACAACAATAAAAATAAAGGGGCTACATTGAAAATAACAATGAGGTAATACATTAGTATTATAGGGACCTAACATATAGCAATAGAGAACCCTTTATATTTGTAGTTCCATGTTTTCAAGACAAGGGAAAACCTTCAAAGAATGTGTAAGATGCAATTCTTATAAACACCAAAGCATAGAACTACTTCTGATTTGATCATAGTGATTATCACAGTGATGATACCCTTCTTTTGGAGACCCCTGCAGCTTGATTTGATTTCAAACTTAACCTTGACACCACAAAGATGAGGCTTGGTATAGATTGTATTTCCACAAACTTCGAATAGACTTCAGAATTCTATAGTGATAAAGTGTTTATGATTCGCCTCTTCAAATCCATGAATTTTCAAGGAGAACAGTTTCCACAAGTAGCTCAGCCTAGGTTACAAAGATATTATCATGTGTATGCATTGTCTCATAGATATAGAAGCCATAAACTTTACTTGTATTATTGAGATGAATAACCTTTAGATCTCACACAAATTACAAAGAAAAAGAGACTTTAGATCCTTCAAATGATGTGTACTTAGAGGAGGAAGAATACATGCTTGGATTTTTTATTTTAGATTTCTAATTTAGTCTTCAGATTGTTCAAATATGAACTTCGAACAGGTTATATGACTTATTAGGTTTTTCTTCAAACTTGGATCATAAGAAAATCAAATTCTCACTTGTCCTCTTTCCACAGGGATAAAGAAGCTCGTTCTTTAGGTCACATTACAGAGATTTTGGATACTTTATAATTCATATCAGTGTCCTTTCTTCACAAATATATATCATAGTTCCATGGCTTGCATAGTTCCACAAAAATTTATGGCCTCATACTTCATGACATTCCATAGTTTTAGAATTTTGGATCACTAAAAATTGAGCTTTTCACCATAGAGATAACATAGGGACTTGACCCTTCTTACACAAGAAGTGTACATTCTTTTATAGAGATGGATAAAAACAAGCTTGGTATTTCACATATTGAATTCATTTCTATTACAAAGGTATTCACAAGGATATTTAAACATATCATATTGTACTAGGATCATCATTATTTCGATCACAGAGAGGACATGTTTCTTCACTTGGGAACCTCTATACTTCTTCACATGAATAATTTGGACCATAGAATTTTGAATATAAGAGAGAATTTCTTAACATGATAATGACTTGTTACTATTTGTATATGTTTTCCATTTAGCATTTTACTTCATTAATTAGGTCATCAATAATTTATACAAGTACAATGCACAAAAAGATAAGGAACACCAAAAATTAGGCCAGAGGCTAGGGAAAAAGTCACAAGAGGAAAACTGAGCAATCCTATCCTTATAGAATCTTTAGTTAATAGGAGAAATCCAAGTCATAGATAAATTGACCAGTAACCCAAGTTCCAAGTTAGCCCTCCATCTATATCTCAAATTTTTCCTTTAATAATCTACCACATGCTTATCCTTAAATTCCACATCCCACAAAGATAGAGTGTCTTAAATGGCTCGTATTCCACGGAGATAATGATCCTTCCTACAACTTTCATTTCATATACATAATATCCCTTCGTGTAGCTTTCATTTCATAGAGATAACAACCCTTCCATAGCTCGCATTCTTCAGAGATAATGGTCCTCAACGCGCTTTCCTTCTCATACAAACATAGTGCCTTAGTAATCTCATATACCATAAAAAATATTCCTCATACATTTGAATAGATGAACATAAAATTCCTTACTTTGTGGTGGAGTAATGTTTCTAATGTATAATGGGCTCCTTTATCTAAAAAGGTGCCTCCAAGAGTAGAGTTGACTTGTTCCTTGGAGGGACAAATTGGTAGATTGGATGGACAAATGACACTGTCAAAAAATAAAATTTTACTTATTTTACAAGGGTCATGGATAATATGGCATTTTAATTTTTCTTTTGACCAAAACAAATCATGAAGAAAGTCCTAGAAAATAATAATATGTTTTTTTCTTTTGTTTTTACATAAAATACATATTGATACAAGTGTAATGACAATTATGAAGACTGACCTTGGTTACAGTTTCAACAATCACCATACTTTTAGCCTTGTAGGTTCATTGTGCATTATCAATTACTCTATAACTTCATTCAATATTAATCAACATGACAATTTGATCAATTTTGACCTAAAACCTCACAATGTTGCTCTAACCAAATTTGGACAGAAAAATCAGGATCTACAAATATAGTCCTCAAATTTGTAAATATTGAAGAAGATATGGGTAGTTAAGTGGATTACTTAGAGTTCATAAAAAAACAATCCCAAGTGGCCAAAGGAAAAAATATTTTATCTGCACTACAATATAAGTGGATGGAAATTAAAAAACGAATCCTAGATATCTAGGTCATAGAAAAGGAAAATTATAGAAGAATATATAGGATACCATTTCATTTATCCACTCACCCCGTCATCCTCTCATAAAATACCAAGACCTCTTATAGATCCTTCTAATACTACATAAAATCCAACCATTTCAAGTCTTAATGACTCAAGTGTTGGTTTGTTCAGGATTGACCTAGGTTCGATCTTACTATGCACCAACAAAACCCTAAATCACTGGCCCTTTCAAAAATGACCTACAAGCAAATCACAGTCTCACCTGAAGTAACCATAGGAGGTTGTAGAACCAATTTTATGTAGCCTTGAGGGATAATGGGTTGTGGACTTCCTACTCTACTTTCACTTACTACTTTATTATTTCCTTCACGATGTTGGATTATCTACTTAACCATGTCATTAACAACCACAAACAATATTGCACGAAAGTAAAATATAACCAAAATACTGAACATAAAGCAAAGAGACACAATAATCATACACAGTTTATGTTCATCAAAACTATACGTCATATATTAAATATTTGAAAAAATGTATAATTCCTCGACCTACGCACCCAATTGCAAGTGTCTGCACACTCAGATATTGACTTTAGGTCTCCATGCACTCAGCTGCGGAGCCTTTCCTTAAGGACCCAAACAATGATTATAAAGATATTTCCTTATGCTCATATCATTACTATTTTTTGCCTTTGACTTACATATTTTCTCCTATATATACTAATTACATCAATGGATACATCAAAATACCATGGTCCTCCTAAAAACAATCAACTATTTCCCAAAACCCGTTACAAAAAGAAGGGACTTCTACCAACCCCAAAGCCCCTAAAACACCGTGTGGTACATGGTTTTTCGGTAACACACACTCTGCTCCCTAAAAATGAGGATTTTTTACCAAAATTGGGCCAAGTTGGGTTGTGCCCAACAGGCCCCCAACACTCACATTTGACTCATCCAGAGTCACTCAACTGCTTTGCCTCGAATCTTTGCTATGATGTTGTTGTAAGCAATGTTATACTGCTATAGTATCTTTTTTGTCTACTTCTCTTCTTTGCACACTTCTTCCAGTAGTGCCTCTGTCACTAGTCCTTTAGTCTTCTACAACATTTCTCCTTCATTTTGTCAAAGCTCCTGGAGCTTCCCATCCACTTCCTGCAATAGTTGGAAAGCCTCATCCTTCCATGGTTGAGTTCTCTTTGTCAAAAATTGTTCTTTCCTTCTGAGTTCTTCTATCTGTTTCGGAAGTGCCTTGCCTTCACTAATTCTGGTGAGCTTCTATGAGACTGGCAAGGTCTTTGTAGTTACCCAAATCTCCTCTAGCTACTTCTTCTTCTACTGGATTTCATCTTCTATGATTTGTATGTTCAGATCTTACTACAATGAAGTCCAAATATGCATGATCTCGTCCAATAATTTTCCACACTCTTCCATTGTCTCGGAGATGCCTGTCACTGCAGTATTTAGGGCGATCTCCCTTTCTTTATGCACTTCTAGTGGCGTGACTAGCTATAGCTTCATTTTCAAATAACTAACCTTTATTTCATATTCAAACTGCACATCCATGATCTTCTTCTTTGATTCCTTGACTACAAGTCCGAGCTTCGCGACCTTATCTTCTACTGATTCCTCATAACAGACATCCATGTCCAAAACTTCCTTGCAAGTGGGTTCAACCACCTGTTTAAATATCTATTGTTGTAGCTCTGTCTAACTCTTATACTTGATGGCCTAGTCGAGTTTTTTCTTCAGCACAATGTGCTTTTGCTCTACATGAATATTTAATTGTGAAGTTCCTTGTTCGCGCTTCTTTATCTCATTTATGATGCCTTGTTGCATGTCATGTAATACTAGAATGGGTAGTGCTGCAATGTTCATATTGACATGATCCCAACATTTTTCCTACTACTTTACTTCGGCGGAGTCAAACTACAAATATTTGGCAAGTATCTGCATTATCCTTATCCCAAATGTCATCTCTATTAGTCTTTCTAGTTGGATTTATTGGCCTATACGCATTGGTTGTATGGATGTTTGCACCAATATTTCCAATTCTTCAATTCAAGAGTGTGTTATAGTGATCCTCTATTTTGTTCCATGACTTCGCTATGACTTCATAAATTTTCTCCCCAATTTCATCTAGGTCCCCATCAGTAAGGACTAGTGGCATTGTGCCCTTGGATTTATTTTCTTTCTTCTTCTTTCTACTCCTCGATGAAGTTCCTCTCTACATCATGATCTTTCCTATTTTTGTCTCTATATTCTCTCTAGTCTTCTCTTCATTGTGCTCTTGCTCTTGTTCTTTCTCTTGTTCATCCTTTTCTTTATCCTTTCCACTTGGCTCCCCGTGCTACAAAGTTTCCTCCTTTGTTTCACTATCTCCTGCATCTTTCTCCTTCATAGTCATCCATTCTATGGGCCATTATTGTATTAATGTCATAATATCATCTTAGGTGGCTAAGTATGGAATAGGATGCCATGTCTTCATTATATCCTTTTGAGCCTATATATAGATCCTATGAAAGTCTCCTTTGAACTTTGCAACAAACCTATATTGATAGTACAATATTGGTGATTGTCTAGGGTACAGATTTACCAACATATGTAAATCCATGTGATACAAGACAAAAAATATGTTTTTCTCCTATGATAAAAATGTTTCCTTGGTATACTAAAGCAAGGCCTACCATGCGGCTTCACCCACGTCTGCTTCTATTTGAGGAAACTGCAAATCCTCCCATTCCTTCCATGCTGACAATGTTATGATCAAAATAATCCATGTGTAATGAAGGTCTTACCTTCCTCTTGAGCTTCTTTGTAACCTTCCAGAGATTATCTATATAGATATCTTGCGTAGTTTTACTAGACACCATTGTCACAATGCGCAACTAGGGAAATAACTACTATGGTGACTTCATTGGCTCATCATTTTCGCATAATCTTCTCAGCTAAGATTTGTGTGGTGAGACATACTCCTTGGTCATTGATCAAATTTATGTCGTAGCCTCGCATTTTTTTGACCAAGCCGAACTTCTCCTTCATGTTCTGCATTATTTCTCTATCCGGATCCTTAGCCATGAACTCTTTTGTAGGGTCACTTCCTTGGTATGGAAACCTAGTAATCTGCCATATTAGCATCTCATCAATGGGGATCCTCTTTCCCATCCGAATGCATTTGTCGTGCACCATCACGAGAAATTGTCTTATACAGGCCATGTTAGGTGTACTTTTGTCGAAGTCCGAGACGTTCAACATGTTCATTAAGCATGATTGCTTAAACCCTTTTGCCCACTGATGTGGTTCCAATATTGTCACTCCTATTTCTAGGTAATGGACCTACTTCAGGGACCTGCTTGGTGCGAACTGCGGGTATTTTTTACAATTGTTGAATTCGTAGTCCTCGAACTTCAACTGTGGGGTTTTTCCAAGCACTTCTCCTTCAAATTGTATTTTCTCTGTTAGAAATGGTGTCAATGTGCCATACTCTACATCCTTGGTGTCTTTAACTAGTTTTGCATTGGGTTTCCTAGGTGGCAAATATGGCAGAAGCAAGGACGGAATCATTTCACTCTCCATCTCCATCTTTTGTTGTTATGCTTCTTCTTCACTATCTCGTACGGGTTGGGCTTCTAGTTGTAGTTCAATAGGCTTCTTAGACTTCTTATCTCTCTTCTTCTTTGTTCTCTTCTCTGTAGTAGATTTCTTCCTTGGTGATATTCGCTGCGTGAGGGGCGATGCTGTGGGTGTACCATATGGTGTTGTAGCTTCCATAATTCCCTCTATACCTCTCTCTTCAAATATGTGGATGAACTCTTCAGTGTTCATGTAGTAGTACAACTTCTACAATTTCTCAATACTTAGTGAGTTTTTAGCTCTCAGAGAAAAAATTTCCAAAATATTGACGGGACAGAGCCTTTTATAGTGCTCCTAATCTTCTAACCCCATCATTATCTTAGATATTACTCAATTTTTTTTTATTAACTGCATATCTATCCCTAAATCATTTCCAACCTGTCTCCACAAATAAAATTTTCCGCTCCTCCAATGACAAGTTTCCTTTTTAATGGTAATATTTTTGGCAAACTCTGACGCACCTTCCATTTTAGCGAATAATCCTTCTTTTGTCATGGTTCTTACGAACTTTGGCATACTCCTGACTATCGTGCAGTAACCTTCCTATGTCAAAGCGCTTTTCTACAGTGTAGTTTATAGTCCAGTGCCCACTTTCAACTATAGGTGGCACTAAGGCTCCCCTCCTTTCATTTTAGACCAAAGCTACCATGGTAGGGTTGTCTCTATACAATTTCAACCTACTACCATTCACCCTTCTTGGTATTAATTCTCCATTCAACTTCCCCAACTAAACTATGCCTCCATCTGCGATATACTTGATGATATAGGGGCCCAACCAGTGCATTTTAAAATTTCCTGGGAACTTTGTGAATTTATTGTCATACAGAAGGACAATATCTCCTTTTTGGAATGTCTTCTTCTTATGTTGGTCATGCCAAGCCTTTTCTCTTTCTTTCTGCACCTCCTGATGAAATCCTGCTACAAATATGTCTTCCTCTAATGCAAGAAATTGCACCATTCTTTCCTCCATTATGTCAGGGTCAACCATGTCTATAAAGCTTGCAATCCTTAAGCTCAACACAATATACTACATATATGGAGTGCTATTTTGATGATACACATCAAATTATTTAGTCAACACCTCAATGGTATTATTCAGGAAATGTGATCCTTGATCGCTCATCGAGACCTTTGGACACCCAAATCTAAACAAAATATACTCAAAAATGAACTTCGTAATAGTTTTTTCATTGTAATCCCTTATTGCTTGTGCCTCGATCGACCTTGTCAAATAATTAATTCTTGTGATTATATACCTCACACTAGTTTTCTTCCTAGGTGGGTTTGATAGGTCCAATGAAATCAATGGCCTGTTTATCCAAGGCCTGCAATATCACCTATGGAACTAATGCCATTTCATCCCTCCTTGATGTCTTCCCAGTTCTCTGACATACATCACATGCTTGATAATACTCCCTTGCATCCTTATGTAGTGTGGGCCACCATAATCCTTCTCTTAAGACCTTATGCACAGTAGCCTTCCCTGCATAATTTCCACTAGTTACACCTCCATGAGCTTCTGCCAAAATAGTTTGTCTTTCATGTTTGGGGACATACCTGCATAGTGTTTCACCTAGTCCCATATTATAAAAATGTCCTTCTATCAATGAAAAATCAGTTTCTTTTACCACCAACTCCTTATGCTTCGTAGTATATTCCGCAGGGGCCATTCCTATAGCCAAAAACTGAATAATGTCTGTGAATTGATCATCTGCAGACCTGATTGCAAAAAAATGTGTGTCAGGAATATTATCTTCAATGTTCATTAGTTCTCCCCCTATTTCCAACCTTGATAGATGATCAGGCCTGATATTCAACCTTCCTAGTTTAACAACTTTAAAATCATAGTCCTAAAATAACAACAACCATCTAGAAATTTTCCCTCCTAGGACAGGCTTATTCACTAGATATTTCAATGCAGAATGATTTATGAACATCTTAAAATATGATCCCAGCAAATAATTTTTGCATTTATGCAATGCATATACCATAGCCAAGCCTTCTCTTTCTATGGTAGTGTAATTCTACCCTGATTTAGACAACTTCCTGCTTCTGAAAGCTATAGGGTGATCAATTTCTCCTACACCAGGCTGTGCCAATAATACTCCCAAAGCTATGCAATATGCATCTACATGAACATGAAACTCCTTATTCTAGTCTGGGAAAACCAAGATAAGCACAGTCACTGTCTTTTATTTCAATATATCGAGACTTTTTTGGCATTCTTCATTTTGTTGAAAGGTCACATCTTTCTTAAATATTTTCTCCATTGGCACAATTATCTTTTCCTACCCCTTCATGAGTTTTCTATAATATCCAGTGTGTCCCAAAGTAGTGTGCAATTATCTCACTATTTTTGGTGGAGGTAAGTTTACAATGACATCTATCTTCACGGGATCCACCATCAAACCCTTCTTGCACACATAATGCCCCACTAGTATGCAAAAAGGCACACAAAATACACATTTCTTTAAGTTCAATGAGATCTGGTACTTCCTACATATGTCAAACATAATCCTTAAGCTTGCAACATTCATTTTCAAAAGTCCAAAGACTTCCCAATGATCAAATTATACCTCCAAGCATGTGTGCATGTACTCCTTGAATGTTGCGACCAAAACTCTTGAAAATATAGCATTGGCATTCTTCAACCTAAAAGGCATCAATGCATACTGATATGAGTCTCATTCTATTGCAAATGTGGCATTATGCCTATCCTCTAGTGCAATCCTAATTTGATGATAGCCAGAAAATCCATCTATGAATGAGTAAGCCTCTTGTCCTCCTACATTTCCCAACACCTCATCTTCAAAGGGTGTAGGGAAGGGATCATGCACAAATGCATTGTTTAATTTCCTTAGATCCACACAAATACTAATTTCTCCTTTAGTCTTATTTTCCTATACCACCATAGGACATACCCACTTTGATTCCTCCACAGGTTCAGTGATCCCTAATGCTATAATTTTATCTAACTCCTCTTTCACCTTTTCCTTATATTTTGGGTTCAATCTATAGGGTCTTTTCTTGACATGTTTCGCATCAAGTTTAAGGGGAACCCTCATGACTCCAAGATCCCCTAATATGCCCCTCATTTATAAAAAAATTTTAGGGAATAGATCCTAGTATTCATGTAGCAGCTCTGTAACTTTACTAATTGTATCTTCATCCCAATAGTCTCCAATCATTACGAACTTTGGTTCCTCTTCTAAACCTATATTCACCTTCGTAGTCTTTACTTGATTCACTATATTTGGTATTTCTGGCTTAGGTCCAGCGACTTCGTGGTGTCCTTCTGATTCTGCTATGTCAATATTTCGCAGATCTTCATCTTCTTCTGCAATAATGATATAGCTTTCCAATGCATGTTCTAGCTACTCAATCCAATCTAGTTGTTGCCATGTTAGTGAGGTCGCATTCCCAAAGATATTTTCTATGAATTTCTAAAGATTTGAGTCTATGCATGGGAAATCATATTCAAAATGGAATGTTAATATAAACCCTTCAACCAAATCTACCCAATTTACAGTACCATGGCATTGTTTTGTTTCTAGGTACCATTTCATAGGAATTGTCTCTAATGTGTGTATAAACCCATTTACCCATTCATGTTATGGAATCTCCTCCCATATTGTAGTGCATCAATGGATATTTTCCCTAGGGTCAACTTTACCATCATATTTCACCTTTATTTCTGTATCTACTGGCCCAAACCTGATCCACATTAATCTTCGACACTCCTGCCTATCTTCTATATTTTATTTATGTGCACCCCACCGTCTAGTAGGGGTAGATCTCAGGGCCACATCCAAAGCTAACAACCTTTTCTCTTCTCATATTTGTCTTTCACAGTCATCAATGAAATTTCTTACATTACCTAAACCATCATAGTAAGGCAGGTTACATACTTTAGAAGTTATACAATGAAGTGATTTAGTGATCCTTGCACATTGCCTTGTAGACACTTCGTGCAGCCTATTCTACTAATTTTCCAATTCTTCTTCTGAATATAAGGTACAAGAATTGTCCTACTGCCAGCTCAATTTTCTATCTACAGTGAGGTTAATCCATTCCTCTCCTTTGTTGTTATCTGATAAATTTTGTCTATATCTTCTGTGCAATACTCATCTTTGATTGTGTACGTGACTTTTACTCATAAGAATTGCATATGTATGTGATCCTTCTTCACAGGAATCATGTATACTTTCTCAACCATTACTTTTTTCATCCAACAATCATTGAACTATCATTTCTCTATCCATGAGATCATATTATCACAATGTTCAAATCAAGTTATTTATCAATCACGTTGCCATCAAGGACAACACGTTATCCATAATTCTAACAAGATTCCCCTTTGGAATTGATCAAAACCACTTTGGTGTTTGGAATCAATTTCAAAACCCTGTAAACACATATGAAAACACAAGTCTTATTTCTAAAAACCAAGCTTATCTCCCCCTTTAACATCAAGGGAAAAGAGTTTAACCAAGATTAATGAAGTGAGAAAACTTGTCAAAAACCTAGTTTTCAGGATCAACGTGATTTGCACAATTGGTGACCCGTACTGGTAACATTTTGCACTAAGTTGATCTAGTGCTACCACTACGGCTTTTATAAGGAAAACCTGTGTTGAACCTCTTGAGACAATTTTTCCTAAAGTGGAGGAAAAGCTTCTCTTACTAGAAGTCTCGAGAATGACAAGCTAGTTACAGATGAATAAGGCTTAGAGTGAGATCTCCCATTCTCGATCCTTGATCCTAATTTCATGGATCTTTCCCTTGAGTTGTTGAAACTCTCCCTCCTTTTATGGATTCTTAACTCCCTATAATTTCCTATAAATGAGATCCCTACTATCCACAACTGGTTTTCTATTGATTGGTTGCCTTCTTAGTGTTGAACTATGCCCAAATGCTACCCATTTTGCTAAGGAGAAAGTAGTGCTTGAAGCTTAAGGCTAGGACTTGGAAAATCACCTAAAGTAATCTTCCAACATCAAGGCTTAAGTGGTTGTAATTCTCCCTTTACCATATATTAATAATAAATTATGTGTTTACTTTCCATAAATGTGTCAATTATTGCTCATTTAGTGTAATACTCCTTGATCTATTACATGGTTTATATTGGAATGAATTTTGCTATGTATGTGTTTTTTGTCTCCACATGATCTTCCTTGCAGGTATTCATCCATAACGATGAAGAGGAGATTGATATTGGAAGCGAAAGAATCAAGGGTGACACCAATAGATGTTAGCATCAGAGTGAGGTAGGTCATCTATCCTCCTTTGTTTTTTCTGGTATAAACTAGGAAAGTTTGCATATATTTGTCTTCGTTTGTTACTAGATCCTCCCATAGGACTAGAGGGATCATTTCTGTCCACAGAAAGGATTTCCTGCACAACAAAATGGTGACTCCACTAGGGAGCTTATAACCCTTCAAACCTCCTTTTTATGTTTGGTCTTTTTGTTTAGTTTGGCCAGCCCTTCAAACCTCCTTTTTATGTTTGGTCTTTTTGATTAGTTTGGCCAACCTCCTAGTGATCTGTAATTTAGGTTCATTATGGGTCTACATTCTAAGTAGTATGCTCTTTAGAGTGTCAATTTTGGATCTCTCTTTGAATTTCTTTTCATTTTCCTAAGTCTTTCTCACCCAACGTGTTTTCTCTAGAAACAATCGTGTTTCCAGTGCTAGTTTTACCCTTTACAGTCGCATTAAAGACCTTGTCAGCCTCTCAGCACAAGGTTTTACCATTAAAGTAGCACTAAAAACCCCTGTCAACACGGATTTTGACCATTAAAGTAGCGTTGGTCCAAAAAGTGATAATTTTTAGGGTTTCTACTAGAAAGGTCTAGTGTGTCTTGATCTTTGAAGTGTCCTCCTTCTCTATGTGCATAGAACTTGCCATTATTTTTGTTGAAATCTTATTGGTTTTGAAAAATCCCTTCCCATTGTTAGAAGTAGTGAAAGTGAATTTTGGTTGAGTCTTTAGTTATTGGGTCAATTGAATTTACTATTTGTTGCTTGTATGTGTGGAAGGAATACTGCTTTTTCATTGATTAAAGCATTATTAGTTCTTTTGGAAACCATAAAAGAAATTGCATTTTCATTTTCTTAGCTTTCATCTCAAAGTTTACTTTTCAAATTGCATTGAAAAGTCATTTTTGGGATTATCCTTGAGCATAGATTACATTTCTTAGTGTTGAAAGCTGAAAAGTGCATTTTCATCCATTGAGAAGGAAAGTAGTTAAAATTTTCATTTTACTTTTGGTAGGTTCATTGAAATAGTGAAAGAACAAATTCTAGTTAGGAAGCTTTTTTTGTTGCATCAATGTTTGTGTTTTTTCCCTACACTAGATAGCTTTCATCGAAATGAAAAGAATCATTTTTTCTCATATTAGTTGCATCATAGGTGTGTTCAGGTGACATTGATATTTGAGCCTTAAAACTGAAACTTAATCCAAGATCAACGTTAAAATTTACCTCAATTAACCTAAGGAGCATTTGGAAAATTAACAAAAACATTTAGAGGTCTAGTCTAGAGACGTGTTCCGGCATCGTTGAACATAAGAGTTGTCATTATTTGCCAACGTTATATCTCAAGGGTGAAATCTTGTTCCACATACAAAAGTGTATAGGAACGTTCTCCAGTACTTTCAGGTATACCATGCATGGTAAGTATATGGGAATGCTCTCATTGAACAATTACACATTAGAAAACACTACTACAGACTGCACTCCCATGTACCACCATGTATATTCTGGGAGTCCCCTATAGTTTTCTATCCATCCATAGGTAACCGAGTTTGCTTCCTTGTATACTGTGATACATTGAACATAGCATGCGAGGATATTGGCAGTCATACATTAAGTCCTTAGTTCTTCAAGGTGTATATTACAGTTCATGGTTGCTTGGTAAACCTTTATGCCTAGTTACCTATTTTTATTTATTTTTGTTAAGTTTTAAAATGAATTAATTGATCGCAAAAAAACATCTTTCCTATGGAAATACTCCTTAGTAGATCTTAGTTTGAGACTAATGGCAATAGTTCCCGAGTTCACTGACTAAGGAAACCCCTCTGATGGGAATCCTTGTCCTTTTCCTTCTTTTGGAAGTTTTGGTGCCCCCTATATGACAATGTTGTCCCTTCCATGGTTTACCATTAGTTTTCTAGTTTGGTTATTTTCAACCCTATGGTTCTTAATGTCCAAATTGCTCCACAACCTGGCTCTCCTCCACCTAAATAGTATCAACCTTCAATTGAGCCTAAAGTTTATTGTTGGCTTATAGGGGCTTGCCCAGTTTCAGAGGTGATTTAGCCAAACAAATCCCAGTACTATTGGCCCTTTTGGCAACAGCCTGCGGAGCGCGGACTGAGGTCTCACCCGAAGTATGGGGGGGGGGGGGGGGGTGCTAGAACCAGGTTTGTCTGATGATTTCAAGTGGTCTGTGGTTTTACCCTACATGCACGTCACTACGCGCACTTATCAGTACCTCGTAGCCTGCGATGCTGCCCTCACGCAGCCCTAGTCAGGGCCCGAACAATGTTATTACCCAAATTCTTATTAGAAACCCGATATTAGTTGACTAACTTAGCTTATCTATATGATTTCATTTATACTTAACAATAATTATCATTCATACAAAAGCATGCAGTAAATAATCAGTATAATTGCACTTAATGTCAAACATGTAATAACATAAGAACGGATACACAAAATTCAGATAAACTTCTCTTTATTATTCTTCTTCCTTGGTTACAGACTTGACTCTGCCCTGTGCACTCAGCTGCAGGGGTCCGCGCACTCAGTTGTGGATTCTACTAGGCCTATGCGCACTCAGCTGCAGAGCCTCTTCCTATTACTACGACCCAAGACACTTAGATTCTTACTTTATGCTCGTTATCTTCTAAACTCCATCCGTTAGTTAAATTACTACTTTACAACTTAGAGCCTCGCTCTATTTATACAATCCCATGGTCCGTGAACCATGGGTAGGCCAACATTACATTCAAAACTTAGGGTGGACAACCCTATGACTCTAACATACAATTTGCGCTCCGCGCCCGCATTTCGTAGAGTTTCTACAATAATACCAACTCAAAAATTGGGCTTTAAGCCCCAAAACATGTCGTGGGAGGATTCCATGCCCACCAGGCCCCTAACACAAACATCGTGACTCGCCCTCGAGTCACTCTGTCGGTGCTACGATATTGACACGGAGTCCCTCCAAATGATCCCAAATGGTCTGGATGTCTACAACGCACTAAGCTGTTGCTTGCTGAACCTATTGCATTCTGTCTTCTGAGTCTGAATTGTGTCCTTACATCTGTACCGACATCTAATGCATATGTTTATAGTCCCACGCCCTTGTCCAGCTCCTCAGGTCGCAAAGACTGTACTTTGTCCGGTTAGTCAGATAGTTGGCCCACCCATGTAGGGCTTCAAGCGGTTGTCATTTACCTTGCCTGGGAAGGGTTCTCCATTTAGTTTGACTAACTGGATCACACCTCCGTCTGTGACCTCGTTAACCACATATGGTCCCAGCAAGTGCATTCTAAATTTTCACGAAAAATTTTCAAACTTACTGTCATACAACAGCACTGAGTCATTTACCTTGAAGGTGCACAACTTGATATGGTGGTTGTGCCAAGCTTTTTCACGCTGCTTTTGTACCTGTTGATGAAATCCAGCCAAAAATCATTCTTCCTCAAGTTCTTCTAATTGTGCAAGCCTTTCTTCTAGAGCTTCGTGGTCCATCATGCCTGTAAGCACTTCTATTCCCAAACTAGGTACAATATATTCCATCGGCATGACAATTTCCATGCCATAAACTAACTGGAAATGTGTCTGTCCCGTCATTTTCTTACACGTTGTTCTATAAGCCCATAGCATGGTAGGTACATGTAGGTCCCAGTCGTTTCGCTACGCATTGCATACTTTGGTCAATGCAATATCCAATATTTTGTTGAATGCCTCTACTATCCCATTAGCTTGTGGGTGGTATGGTGTACTTTTCTGATGATACACCTAGAACTCTTATGTGAGTGCATGGATGGTTTCATTCAGGAAATGTGTTCCGTGATCACTCATTAAGATTTTTACACAACCAAATTAGGTCAACATGTTTTCGAGCAAAAACTTCGTAGTCATGGCGGCTGTGCATTTGATTGGTTGCACTTTCGCCCATCATGTCAGGTACTCCATCACAGTGATGATGTAGTGTATGCCCGTCTTAACCTGAGGCTTGATCGGTCCCACAAAGTTGATTTCCCATTTCTCAAATGGCTGCAGTGTCATTTGTGGATTTAATGGCATCTCGTCCCTCTGCGATGACTTTCCAGTCCTTTGACATATATCGCAGGCTTTACAATGCATTTTCAAATCCTGGTGCAGGGTTGGCCACCACAACCCTGCGCCGAGAATCTTTTGTGCAGTTGCTTGTCCTGCATAGTGTCCTCCTGCAGCACCCCCATGTGCCTCTGCGAGGATCTAACTTCTTTCAAATTTAGCTACGTATCTTCGTAATATCTCATCATTTCCCATTTTGTATAGGCCCTGCAATGACAGAAAAATTCACCACGTACACCACCAATTCCTTCTTTTGTTGGACGAAATATTCCTTCGGTGCAGTCCCTATTGTCAAAAAATGGATTATATCTTCGAATTGTCCGTCTGCGACACGTACCGCAAAGAGTTGTGCACCAAGTAATCCTTTCTCCAGATTAATGGGTTCCTCTCCCATCTCAATGCGTGATAAATGATCTGGTCCTACGTTCAAGCATCCTGGTTGGACTACGACCTCAAAATCATATTCCTAGAACAATAACAGCCACTTGCATATGCCCCCCCCAACATGGGCTTATTAACTAGGTATTTCAGCACGGAATGGTCGGTATACATCTTGAAATATCCTCCTAACAAATAATGTCGGTATTTTTGGAGAGCATACACCATTGTCAACCGATCATGCTCGGTGGTGGAATAGTTCTTCTTGGCTTTAGACAATCTTCAACTTGCAAACGCAATCAGGTGATCCACACCTTCCATGCCCTCCTGTGTGAGTACTGCTCCCAGTGTAATACACAATGCATCAACATGTACATGAAACTCCACATCCCATTTTTGGAAGATCAGGATTGGAGCAGAGGCCAATTTCCCCTTCAGGACATCCAAACTCTTCATGCAATCATCATTCCAGCAAAATGTAACATCCTTTTTCAATAGCTTTTCCATCGGCGTTGTTATTTGGGCATAGCTTTTGATGAACTTCCTATAGTACCCTGTATGTCCCAAGGTAGCGCGCAGTTGTTTAACACTTCGCGGTGCTTCCAAATTTAGAATAATGGCAATCTTCGTAGGGTCCACCATCAATCCTTGTTTGCATACCACATGTCCCAGCAGGTTTCCAAAGGGGACAAGGAATGTGCACTTCTTAAGGTTCAGTGCAATCTGGTGTCGACGACAAGTATCTAGCATCAAGAGTAAGCTTGCTACATGGTGTTTAACTAATCCAAAGATAGTCCAATCATCCAAATAGACCTCCAATAACTTGTGGATGTATTCTTTAAATACAGCCACAATGATGCATGAAAAGATGGCTAGCGCGTTCTTCAGTCCAAACAGCATAAAGGTGTATTGAAAGCAACCCCATTCTGTTGCGAAGGTTGTTTTGCTCCTGTCTTCCGGAGTGATCTTGATCTGATGGTACCCTAAGAACCCATCCGTGAATGAGTATGCTTCCTAGCCACCAACATTCTCCAATACTCCATCTGTGAACGGTGTCAGGAATGGATTTTGTACATAGGCATCATTCAGCTTCCTAAGGTCCACGCATATTCTTATTTCACCCTTCTACTTTTTCTCCTACACTACCATGGGACTCACCTAGTCAGATTCTTCCACTGGCTCAATAGCTCCTGCAGTGAGCATTTTGTCTAACTCTACGTGGACCTTTTCCTTGTACTTAGGATTCAAGCGGTAAGGCCTCTGCTTGACCAGCTTCACATCAAGTTTTAGGGTGATCCTCATCATTCCTAAGTTGCCAACAATCCCTTTTAAGTCTGTAATTTTGGTCGGGAATAAGTCTTGATATTCGCAAAGTAACTCTGTGACCTTATCTACCGTGGCATCATCCCAATAGTCTCCAAGTGTTGCATACTTTTGTTCCACCTCCATTCCAATGTTTACCTATTGTGTTTTTAGCAGACCGGTGATGTCGGGGTCCTTAATCAATGGTTCTCAAACCTTGCGATAGCCTTCTATTTCTAGGATGTTAATATTTCATGGGTCCTCATCATCCTCCTCAACATTTACATTGTAACACTCTAGCGTGCAACTTAGCTACGTCACCCATTCTAGCTGAAGTACTTCCATTGGTTCCTGGGGTATTTTTAAGATTGTTGCTTTTACTACCTATAGTGCATCGTCAAAAGTATCCCACCAACGATCTTCAAATGTGAAAGTTAACAAAAATCCCTCGCGCAATATATCCCATTCACTTGTACAATGGTGAAGCTCTATCTCAGTATACCAATTCATGGGTATGACATCCAGGGTATGATATAACAAATGTACCCATTTAGACTGTGGCTTTTCCCCATAGACCTTGGTCCATTTCACGAGGTGTGTACACGGATCATCACATCCGTCATACTTATCTACTAGCCACATCTGCGGTTTCCCCAATCATAGGTGCATCATCCTTATGCATCCACACCAGTCCTCAATACTTCTCTCATGCATACCCCACCACCTTGCAAGCATCGCGCGCAGTGCCCATTTCAGAGCATCGAACCACTGTTGTTCCAGCACCGCGCTTTCAAATTTGTTCAGGAATTCATCCACCACTATCAACCTGTCATACATAGGTAGATCCCTTATCTCCGTTGTCATGCATCGCAATGATCTTACCATCATGTTGCAATTGAGTGTGGTTACTTCGTGTAGTTGATTCTGCCATCGTTTTATTTCTTCGTCTGAATCTGAAGTGCGGCAGCTTTCGCACTCCCACGAAATCCTACCATCTGTTGTTGGATTCACCCAATCCTATTCTCACATGGTTATCTTATAAATACAATCAAGATCGTCATCACTATCATCGTCGCGCACCAGTTCAGTGTATCACGCTCCTTTGGTAGGATCTAGCGGTACTACTATGCGTAGTGACTTTTTCTCAAAAAATATTTTTCACTTCTTTAGATTTATGACTCCTTTCATATTAGTTTCCAGTCTATGCCCAGTAGCGCGGGATAGGGATTGCTATCATCGACAATCTCTATCACTTTGAAATCTTCCAGCGCACTCGCACCTTCAATATCCACCATTACCCCTTGCAATCTTCCCATGGGTAAGATCTTCTGCTGGTTTGTCATTCGTAATTGAAGAGGAGACCATTGTAGCATGGGTCTGCCCAGGCATTCCCATGTTTGTTTCGGCAGTACATTTGCGTCCAATCTAAGATCCAGAATTACCTGATCCATTTCGTACTCTCCGATTTGCGTAGTCAATCTCATTTCACTTCCTATTCACAATGCATGCTTTCCAAGTTTCCGGACTACACACGATTCTCCTAACCCCGCGCACCTAGTAATAAGTTCCTGCAGTCCTTTTACAACCTTGTTGTCATGCAGTAGTTTCATACATGTATCCATAAAGGTAGTGAGCATTGAAGGATCCATCCATGGTTCTAGTTGATCATTACTACCTGAAGTGGAGGCCTCCGTGAAGCTCTTCTTAGCTTCCATGAATGTCTCCTTCGTGCGCTCCAAATCAAATTCAGGTTTCTTTGTAGGAGCCTTGCGAACCCACGCACTTTCTTCTAGTTGCTTACCTTTGTCATCTCCGGTTGCGATACCACTTCTGAGCACTATGTTTACGTTCAGGTCCTCTTCGCGCGGCTCAAACCTCATCATTTGCAAATTTTGAGTCAGGGGAGGCTAGAGTACCCCTTTCTCTCGCAACCTTGCTATCAGTGTAGGGCAGTCTTCTACCTCATGATCAAAATGAGTACAATATAAACATGATGTTCTCATCGTATTCATACAATCATAGGCATAGTGCCTGGCCCTCCGCAATTGTAACAAATTAGTTGTCTGCGACCCCTTCCTGTTCCCATTCCACCTCTACCTCTTCTATGCCCATGAAATCCAGTGTGTACCATTCCTGCATTTGGATCAAGGGCTTACATTTCAGTCTACACTCTATAGGTAGGGGTTTGATCCATCATCAGCTCGTAACTTTTTCAGGTGCACTCATCATGGCTTATTGACCTGCAAAAATTACAAAACAATTGTTGGGACGTCTTCATATACTTCTGCAATAGATGACAATTATCCGTAGCGTGCTTTCCCCCTATTTGACAGATTGCGCACCACAATGCAGGTGCCACGCTCGGTCCTTCTTGTGCCTTAGGTCTTAACGACAACGGCCCTCCTCCCACCAAGTAATTTACGAAAACTGGATAGTGGTCCTTGTCATGCCCCTAGCCTTTGCATTTTATGCACGATAACTCCTCGCACACCTCTGGCCGAGGTGTCCTGTCCTATTTCAAACTCTGCATTTTTAGACACAAATTTTGCAATTGCGCGTGGATTTGTTGGACTCCCAGACCAGGATCTTATATAGGGGTCTCGTGCAATCTCATTGCAATCTCCAAATCTTTAGCCTGGGTGGATAGCTTTTGTTGTGACAAAACCGTCCTTAAATGCAGTGTTAGTGACGCTACAAACCATGCACGGTGTTGTCCATCAGTCAAGGTCATGTTGGCTTCACGAATCATACTCTTCAGTCTCTGGTCCAGATCCCAGGGGATCTCGCCCAGAAGCATCGCAATTTCCTTAAACCCAATAATTAATTGTGTCTCTGATTTTAGTCGACTCCTTGTGCTCCCCATACCGCCCTTACTATGAACCAAAATTGGTCTGCATCTTCACTCCCTACTCCTCTAAATACCGGCAGTTTGATTGTGCTCGCCATATTGAACTATGGAGGTGGCAAAGGTGGGGTGGGCGGAGATGGAGGTGAAGATGGTGAGACTGGTGGTGGTGTAGGTGGAGGTGGTATGTGTAGAATTCATTGCCTTATCAGACTAATCACACTTCTCGGAGAAACTTTCACAAGTTCCTCCTTGCCGCAAGGGTGAAATTAAGGGACTAGTTTCTAATTCTTCACTACTTCTATTTCTGTATATCTTCCCACTTCACGTAGTCCCAAACATTAATTTATTCACATAACCTTATTTTTACGCAGTAGCATTCTAATCCAGGTATTCAAAGATTTAATGTACTTACCTCACAGTCCTTTGAGGAAGCGTCATACCGCCTCGCCATAGCTAACTGTCGTGTCTACCATGAACTTAGTGATAAATCCCCCTATGGTTCGATCAAGCCAATCATCCACAGCTTGCATGATCTTATCTTCCGACGCTTCTAGTCTACGTACTAATTCCAAAGTCCACACGATTGGTTTCTCAAGCCTACACCTTCCCTGACTGTCTGCTAGCTTGTTGATCCACTCATATAGCTCAGAGGGAAAGGATGTAAAGAAAATTTTGTGGATTTCCATATATAAGTAGCACTCCAACCACTGTTCCTTAGATACTCGCAGATTCATGTTTTCTTGCACCACGAACTCATGAGTCTTCTTGTCCAACCACCCTTCAAATTATTTCTTTGTTGGATTCCAATGACATGACATTAGACATCCTTTATGCAGATCCAGGTCCCAGCAACGGAACCATTTGTTGGCTTATAGGGGCCTGACCTAGGTTTAGAGGTGATTTAGACAAACAAATCCTGGTACTACTGGCCCTTTTGGCAATAGTCTGCGGAGCGCAGACCGAGGTCTCACTCGAAGTAGTAAGGGGGGTGCTAGAACTAGGTTTCTGCACCTTGGAGATGTCTGATGATTTCAAGTGGTCCGCTGTTTGACACTGCACGCACGTCGCTACGTGCACTTATCAGTACCTCGCAGCATGCAATGCTGCCCTCGTGCAGCCCTACTTGGGGCCCAAATAATGTTATTATCCAAATCCTTACTAGAAACCCAATATCAGTTGATTAACTTAGCTTATTTGTATGCTTTCATTTATACTTAATAATAATTACCATTCATACAAAAGCACACAGTAAATAATTAGTATAATTGCACTTAATGTCAAACATGTAATAACATAAGAACAGATACACAAAATTTAGATAAACTTCTCTTTATTATTCTTCTTCCTTGGTTACAAACTCGACTCCACCATGCGCACTTAGCTGCAGGGGTCCGCGCACTCAGCTGCAGAAACTCTTCCTACTACTATGACCCAAGACACTTAGATTCTTACTCTATGCTCGCTATCTTCTAGACTCCATCTGTTAGTTAACTTACTCCTTTACAACTTAGAGCC
Organism: Pinus tabuliformis; assembly: GCA_031772625.1. Taxonomy (NCBI): domain Eukaryota; kingdom Viridiplantae; phylum Streptophyta; class Pinopsida; order Pinales; family Pinaceae; genus Pinus; species Pinus tabuliformis. The sequence goes on from CM062817.1 coordinate 183,464,674, forward strand.
TCGCTCTATTTATACAGTCCCATGGTCCACGGACCATGGGCAGGCCGACACTACATTCAAAACTTAGAGCGGACAACCCTATGACTCTAACATACAATTTGTGCTCTATGCCCGCAATTCGTAGAGTTTTTACAATAATATCAACTCAAAACTTGGGCTTTAAGCCCCAAAACATGTCGTGGGGGATTCCATGCCCAACATTGACTCTTTCCCTTCTTTGCTTGTTCGAGCTTCTTCTTCTTCTTCCTCTTCATATATTGAAATCCTAAAATCTAGTAACTAGGTGGATAAGAAAAAGAAAAATAAGAAAAGGGCCAACCAAGCGACCATTGTTACAAATGAAACTGATGTTAAAAAATCTTCCAATCAACCCCGTAAGCTGAAATTCCCTTGCAAGCTTTTTAGGGGTTACAACCTTCTTCGAGAATTTCCTATTATTCACAATATATTAGAAGTGTGGTCCACAAGTTCACATCGACCATTGTCATCAGCCTCTAGAGATCATGTTGGTAATAAACCTTCAACTAGTGACATTAAAGCCCATGGGAAAAAGGGAAAAGTCAAATTTCCCTATAGCTTATGTGAAGGGCATCCTCCTATTCACCTTTTTCCTTATATGGATGAAGCCTCTAATGTGTTGGATGACCTTACCACTTCTCAACCTCTTCTTTCAACTGGTTATTAGAAGCTTTCCCTTGGTCCTCCACTAGTTGATCAAGTGATTCATTAGAAATCATATCTCGTCAATCCCACTCTCTCTAAAAGTGAATCCCATGAGTCTATTTCTGATGAACCATTGGTCAGAAAATTGGTTGACTCGATTCCTCTTTCAATTGATCGTATCTATCATGTAGAGAGTGAAGTTCATACCACTCAATTTCTTCTGGTTTCTTCAAATTCCAAAGAAGTAAGGGGAAATCCTCCTGTTCCCACAGTATAAAGGAGTGATCCTCCTATTCCCACAGTACAAGGGGGGGATCCTCCTATTCTTGTAACACAAGAGGTTAGTCCTCCCATTCCACTGGAACCCTCTCCATGTATTTTAGTCACTTTCTTTGATTGGAGTCAACTGGAAGGATATCATCTTCCGTCCTATGTCTATCATAGATGAAGATGCATCTATTATTATTTTTTCCTCAACTATTTGGAAATATTTAGGTTCTCCGCAGCTTGTGCATGTTACCTAGGATCTGTTAGCTTTTAACAGATGAACTAGTCAACCCTTAGGGATCCTTCTAAAGTTTCCTATTACTTTGGGAGGAAAAATCATCTATCTCGACATGATGGTTGTCCAAGGCCCTTTGGATTTTAATTTACTCCTCGGTCATGACTATGTTTATGTCATGGGAGCTCTTGTCTCTTCTCTCTTTCATGTCATATGTTTCCCACATGAAGGAAGAATTGTGGCCATTGATTAAATTTCGTTCATTGGTCCTAATTTGACTCTTGATAAACCATATTCCCTAAATGGTCCTTGTATGCAAGTGGTATCACCCATGCCATAGGTTAATTATGTGGCCACCTATTCCATGTTTGTGTCTACCGATGATCTAGTCAATGATATAGTGCATCATGTACTAGGGGCATTGGATCTTGATTTTTTCATTAAATCCCTTGAAATGTATCTCTTCTAGAGCATTGTTCTCCCATATGATGAGAAAATCTTGGAATCCATAGCCTCTTATGGTCCATGATCAAAGTTCTTGGAGCATATTTCCTTGTCCTGTGTCAAGCTCCTTAAAAAATGAATCAAGTATGTTGGAGCACAGTTCCTTTCTCTTGTGTCAAGCTCCTTAAAAAATGAATTAAGGTTCTCGAAGCACAGTTCCTCTACTTGGGTCAAACTCTTTAAAAAATGAAAAAAAGTGTCATGAGTCTGGTTCTTTTCTGCATCAAGCTCGTTAAAAAATGAAACAAATCCCCTTCCAATTCGAGTCTTTGATTAGATCTTGTAAATTCTCAGTCAAGTCTTTCACTTGATCTCGTAAGTGAACCTTCATTCCATCCACCTATTAGTAATCAGTAGCCTACTTAGGTGTATGAAATGAAGCTTGGGGGGCATGTACCTCAAATTGAGTCATTATGTTGGGGGCATGCCAACTAATTTCAAGCATAGTTTTTCTTTGTTTCAAGCTTTTGTAAAAATGAAACCATCTTCAAGCATAGTTTGTCTCCATTGCAAGCTTGTGTAAAAATGAAACCAAGTCCAAGCATAGTTTTTTCTCATGTTTCAAGCTTGTGAAAAATGAAACCACCTTCAATTATACTCAAGCATAGTTCCCATGTTTCAATGTTGTGTAAAAATGAAACCATTCCCAGTTTACCTCTCATGATTATCTTTTTTATCAGCCTATTTTTGCTACATGAGCCTTGTTTTTTTCATTCCATCATCACCATCTCTTTGGCCAATCATACGCTTTCACTTGGTTGTTTTACCCTTGCTCAAGGAACATCTGCGATGAGTGGCCTTATTAGCTAGCCTCTTGACCTTTACATGTTTTGAGCAATTCTATCATGATCAGAACCTATTGCTATCATTTTATACCACTCATTCCTCTAGGTGGAATCCTCTTTCAACTCTTTTCAGACTCCAAAAATATGAAAATATTGTCAAGAACTTGTCTTTTCGAACTAATTAAAGTAAATGAAAAGGCATCTACTCAGTATAAGTTTAACCCTTTTCTGGACTGAAATAGACTAGCTAAAAAAAATGAATACCTTAGTCGAACATGGCTAATAAGTTCTCTTGAGTATTGTTTTCTACATTTTCGAACTTAAGAGACTATCTACGAAAAAAGACATCTTGAGTTTTCTTTTCTACCTCTTTTTCAAGCTCTATAAACATGAAAAAGATGTCGAGTTACCCCTCTGTTAGACTCATAAAACTGAAACAATGAAGGACTTTTGGCCATGATGATATCGAGTTACTCCTTCCTAGGGCTCATTAAAAACACTAGGATGGATTCATCTGAAGGATGAACTTATATGACAAGCATATGGTATCCTCTTCAATCTTGAGATTACAAATAAAGAGGTAATCGCTAGAAATATTGGGGGAAAATGGAAGTAAGCATGTCCTGTATTTTGTATAAAAGTAGCATGTCGCTCTTGAACATGACACTTATATGTTTCTCATGTCGGGTTTGGGTTATCCTCACTTCATCACTTGCCTTTCCGGGTTTTGGGAATCCATTTCCTCTCATATGATTATGCCCTATTGTCATCGTGGACTTTGATCCTATGTTAACAATGTAAACTTTGAAACGGGAACTGATACGATTACCCGTTTCGTAGAGGTAGCAAAAAAGTGACCCGATTTTGAAAAGTGGTGATGCAGAATACACTTCTTCTTTTTTCGGAGCATATTTTTGACACTTTAAATAACTGATACGATTACCTGTTTCGTAGAGGTAGCAAAAAAGTGACCCGATTTTGAAAAGTGGTGATGCAGAATACACTTCTTTTTTTTCGGAGCATATTTTTGACACTTTAAATTTTCTTATGTATCAAATATAAATATTTGTTTTTAAATGTTAGTGATTTTCATGCTGATTTTGAAACGTGTTGATGCAACATCAACCTTTTTTTTAGAGGGCTTATTTTTCACACTTTAAAATTTATTATGTCCAATTTTTTTTTGAAATCATGATTACTTAACGAATTTTCAAGTTGTTTTATTTTTCTTTTTTTAAATGTTGATTACTTAAAAAAGAAAATATAAAAATATATATAAAAAAAAGGACAAAAACAAATATAAAAAATGTCAAAAAAAAAAATTATGTCGTAAACCATAAAAGAATTTGTAAAAAAAAAAAAAAAACTATAAAATTAAGTAAAAATTAAAAAAAAAAAACAAAAAAAAAAACATTAACAAAAACTAAAAATAAATAATATAAAAATATAAAACAAACTAGTTTAAAAAAAAAAAATAATAACCAAAAAGAAATTAAAAAAAATACTAAAATTAAGATTAAAAACATTTAAAACTAAAACTAAAAAAAATAAAAGTATACTATATATATATATATATTTAAAAAAAAACATTTAAAATTTAAAAAGAAATATCTATTTTTTATTAAAAAAAAACATTAAAATTAAAAAAATTTATCAAACCATATCATTTTTATTTAAAAAATAAATAAATAAATAAATAATTAAAATATGAGTGCGTGTGTTTTTAAAAAAATAAAATAGACATTTTAACTTTTTTTAAATAAATATTTAATTTATTTTTTTAAATTATACGCATTTTCTTAAATAAACTTTTTTTTTTAATATAAATTTTTAATATATATGTATATATATAATTCGCCCGCCCATTGTTGTTTTTTTTGTTAATTTTCTTTTTTCTTTAAATCTAGTTTGCTTTTAATTTCATTTTTTTCTGTTTTTTGTTAATGTTTTTTAAAATTTTTCTATTTTCACTTACTTAATTTTATAGTTTTATAGTTTTTTTCTTTTCTTCCAAATTTTTTTATGGTTTATGATATAACCTTCTTCTTTTTTTTCTACATTTTTTCTGAAAATATGTTTTTCTTATTATTTATTTGTTTATATATTTTTTATTTTTTTAAGCTTTTTAAATTCTTATCTTTTATAGGTTAATTTTATTTTTAACATTTTTATGATTGATTTTTTTTGTTAATTTTTTTTTATGTTTGATTTTTTTGTTTGCCTTTTTTTATATATTTGATTTTTTTTTATGTTTTGTTTAATCTATATTTTTATTTACGTTTTGTTATTTTTTTTAACTTCTTTTTTGTTTTGTGTTTTTTCATTGTTTTAATTTATTTTTTTTTTAATGAAATTTTAATGTTTTTCGGAGTCATGATAAAACCTTTTATGCCATTATTTCGAAATGTTGAAAATTTGCCCTTGAAAAAAAAAGGTGTTATTCCAACATCAATACTTTTCATTTTGAGGGTTTGTTTTGCACAAAATTTACCCTTGAAAAAGAAAAATGTTATTCCAACATCAACACTTTTTGTTTTGAGGGTGTTTTTGGCACAATTTTTGCACAAAATATTGGTTTTCACCACCATTTTTAAAACATGTTGAAAATTTACCCTAGCAAAAAAAAAAGTGTTATTCAAGCATCAACACTTTTCGTTTTTAGCATTGTTTTCATGTTTTTTGGGGGTTTTTGGCTAGAGTTCTTGTTTTGAGTTTATAGTTCTCATTTCAAAGTTTACATTGTTTGTTGATTCAAGTGCTACCAAAGTCTAGAGTCATGTCACCGATATGTTCAAGAGAAGTCCCATCTGCAGTTCGGACCACTTATACCCTGTTTGAATTTTCTGCAACAATCCTGAATAACTCTTACCAACTCTACTAAATCCTATGTTTCATGTCGATGATGTGGGAAACATTATGTCCCTCCTTTGATATATCACATCCTGTATAATCCAGCTCATTATCCAGGAAGATGATCTAGAAACTCCCTTTCATTACCTTGGAGCTTACATGCCTCAATCACAGTTTCTTCGCATTCAATGATAGGTTCACATCGTTGACCTTTGATCAAATGATCCTGCGAGTGTTTGACTTTAGCTTCATTATTCACACTCGTAGATTGTGTTTTTGTACCTTGAGAGCCATTTTCTTCATTGATGGTTTCTCTCGTGCATGTTAATGTTTTACATCATTAACCAATAATCAGGTGGTTTCTACCATGTTTGACTTCAACCCATTTATTCACATGGTGGGATTCGTACTTTGGTGTGATCGAGATAGAAACAAAGACCATGGGTTTCATCTGATAAATCCAGGCTACGTGGAGTTATTCATGATTGTACACATGATCCTTTCTATTCATATGGTAGCATTCATGTCGTGGATCGATACACATGATCTCTTCTATTCGGATGGCTGCATCCATGCCATGGATCCTTACACATGATCCCTTCTATTCAAATGGTTGCATCCATGCCATGGATTCATGTATTGTTAGATGCCTACTCAGAGATGTATTATTAGGTATACTTACATCATATATGTCAGATATCTTGTATCATGCTTGATTTGCAGGTCTCCTAATAGTGTTTCTCCAAGTCCTTGCCTTGACTTGTAAAGCATTTCACCCATCACTCCATGTTCTCCCTTCATGCTTTAGGGGGCATCCATTACACAATATTTTGTCACACTTCCCGTCCCATATCATGAAGCGTCAAAATAATGAAATCTATCAGTGTATTCACCATGAAACATATACAAAAGCATCCCTGAAGAAAAGAAGAAAAATTGCCTTGAAAGAGTTTTTTAGAAAACTTGTCGAAAACCTAGTTTTCAGGATCAGTGCAATTTGCACCATTAGTGACCCATGCTTGTAACTTTTTCACTATACTAACCTAGCGCTGCCAGAACAGATTTTATAACGAAAACCCATGTTGAACCTCTTCAGGCAATTTTTCCTAAAGTGGCAGAGAAGCTTCTCTTACTAGAAGTTTCAAGAATGGCAAGTTGGTTATAAGTGAATCAAGATTAGAGTGAGATCTACCATTCTTGGTCCTTGATCCTACTTTCATGGATACTTCCCTTGAGTCTTGGAACCTATCCCTCCTTTTATGGATTTTAACTCCCTCTCCTTCACTATAAATGAGATCCCTACTATCCACAAATGGTTGCCTATTGATTGGTTGCCTTCCTAGTGCTAAATTATGCCCAAATGCTGCCCATTTTGCTAAGGAGAAAGGAGTGCTTGAAGGTTAAGGATAGGACTTAGAAACTCACCTAAAGGAGGCTTCCAACATCAAGGATTAAGTGGTTGTAATTCTACCTTTACCATATATTACTAATACATTGTGTTTTTACTTTCCATAAATGTGTCGATTATTGCTCATTTAGTGTAATAGTCCTTGATATATTACATGGTTTATATTGGAATGAATTTTGCTATGTATGTGTTTGTTGTCTCCACGTGATCTTCCTTGTAGGTATTCATCCATAACGACAAAGAGAATATTGAGCTTGGAAGTGAAATAATCAAGGGTGACACTAACAGATGTTAGCATCAAAGTGAGGTAGGTCATATATCCTCTGTGTTTTCTAGTATAAACTAGGAAAGTTTGCATATATTTGTCTTTGTTTATTCATAGTTCCTCCCATAGGACTAGAGGGATCGTTTTCGTCTGCAGACAGGATTTCCTACACAACACATATGTTGTTCCTTTTGAATATATGCAATATGAGTACAAAAATTGAAATATATGACCTTTCCTATCACCAATGACTCTATGCTCCCATGATTACATCAATCACCCAACATATTGGGTTTACATATTGGACCCAAATTTTACATCAATGTCCCAAAATAATGGGATTACATACATAGCATGGCTTGATCCCAATAACCCATATATGACTGAATTTTATAATGATTACAACATGGGTCTTTACATGACCTTTACATTAAGAGATATACATGACATTTATAACCATAACAAGGATCTCAACTATGAAGTATCCTTTGTAGAAAAACCATGATAATTATTAGCAACCATCAAACTCCAAATGTGCATCTATAACATAATCATCTGATAGCATAAACATAAAGTGACATAATAATATCAACATGAGCATCCTCATCACCAAGAAGCAATAAGTAGATAAGGCGGTCTAGCATCAATTTCTCCTATGTGACCAAATATGCAATGCTTCCAAGTATCACCAAGAAAATGTGGCAGAAGCATAAAATTGTGCAATAGAGCTTCTTCGACAACTCATCCCCTTGACCTTATGTCATCAAGGTCAACACACTCTCTCCATATATAGGAAGAGACACAATCCTCAAGTAGTAAAAACATATCAATCTCTTGTACCATAACATCATATGTAGCATATACAACATCATATTATCTCCATGCATCAAAACCTCCAACATCACAAGCCATTAATTAATATCAACAACGACCATAGCATACACATCCTCCTCATCAAGTGTATCAAGTAGGATTAACATACCATTAAAAACTTAACTCAAGAAACATATAGGAATCATCCATGACTTTACTACATTTACTCCATGTATTATTGATAGCTCTTGATATAATGACAACAGCATCTGTAACTTCGGTAATGACAACATAAATAATAATACATCAACAATGATATGTACTAATTATAAACATCATCATGCAATAATGAGTGCTTAAGAAACCATAATGCTAACAATGAACTTATTAGAAGCATAGCAAATGCTCCTCCTAAACCTGTGCCAAATCTATCAATTCTGATCATATCCATCTCATCAATCAACAAATGCATCAAGAACCATTTCATTAGTAGAAATAACATTTTTCAACAACTCATGAACCATCATGAATCAACATCATTCTAAGCAACATATGAGCATCATCAACAGAATGTAACAAATCAATGCCAGAACTAGAATACCAGTCATGTATTGATGGAAGCATATGAGAATCCCCCCCCCCCCCCCGAATTTGTGCCACCTTTTATTTATCACAAATAAAAATTCTTGATTGTCTAGATCAAAACCCATGTACAAATGTGATTTTCTTTTAAAATAACCACGTACAAAATATAAATTGTTGTGTCTTTATAGCCATAGCTTCCCCTGAACCTATCTTGTATGTTCTTGTTCATTGTTACCTCATTAGATGCAATGTCAGTAATATACTCATTAAAACAACATAGGGAAACATTATTAAGATACATATGCATAGATCCCCCTAAGATCATACACCATTGATCATGTGGACATGATAATCATCACCTATTCTCCATGAGTTTATATACCTCACATTCACTTCTGCAATCACTATTAGAAGAACGCATTAAGAAAAATAGACTATAGTTGGGACCATCTTATTTTACTTTGAATATGAAGAAGAAGAGGAACTATACCTCTTCTTTCTACATGAGTTCTTCTTTACAAGAACATATAATTTGTCTGTATTTTTGAATCCTCTTGCTATAATCTTTACAGTGTCTTCTTCAATTTTCCTTCCTTCTTTTAGCTGGGGTTTTAATGTGACAATATTTTATTTGTAGGAACACTCCTTTACATCAAACTATTGCAATACATTTTGCTACTCTCTATTTTCATCTGTAAGCCTTTTAATTTCTACTTCTAGGGCCATTAGTTTTGAATTTGATTTCTCTACAAAATGCTATATTTCACTTCTACCCATAAAAAAAAAAAAAAAAAAAAAAAAAATTAGTGTTACCATTATCACTACACAAGCAAGGGAATGGATAATCACTTATACAATGGTCATCACATCTACAATTAAAACAAAAACCAGTACCTGGTATTTCTTTATCACTATCTTCACTATCTTCCTTATTTTTTACCAACAAAAAGGGGTATATTCCTATAGTTGAATATTTGCTGACATCAATAACCATTACTTCATCTGATACATCACTTTCACTGCCACATTTTTCTTGAACCAAATTCTTCCTTTGATATGTCTTCCTTCTTTTCTTCTTTCCCATTGTCCCTCATTCACTCTCAAGCAGTTAAGATTCTACTAGAGTGACCTTCTCTGATACCAATTGTTAGGAAAAATACTAGGGGGCGGGGAGGGGGGAGTTTAATTAGTATTTTATTTCACTTTAAATTTTTATTTCATATTCAGAAATTTGTACGTTGTTGTTCTTAATGCAACCTACGTGTGTATGTGACTTTAGTGAAGTAAAACAATGTATATATAATTTACTTAATTTGTCATTAATTGCATCAGCGAGTTGTCTTAATCATTGCATTATTAATTCATTTATCATCCAGTATGCAATAAAGAATAGATAAATCACAACACATAAGAAAAAAACATATAACACCAAAATTTTAGGTGGAAACCCAATGTGGGAGAAAACCACTTATGTCGTCGTCTTTGTCTTCTTTCTTATTACATAAAGAAAATCTTCTTACAATATCGTACTAGGTAAAACTATTACCAACACATAGACACCCACCTGTAGAAAGCTACAACCTCCACTTGTTCTCCATACCCACGAGAAGGGAGCTACAACCCCCTAATCTCGTTTACCGACTCCTACCAGAAGGGAGCACCTACCCCCTAAACAAATTTACCAACTACCACTGTAAGGAAGCTTTGAATCCCTCGTTGAAGGCTCCAACCCTCAACACCCTTTGTGGACCATGTTTCATAATATTTCAAACTAGATCCACTTGATTCACAACATCAAAACCTGTAGACCACCTTTCATCATATTTTCAAACTAGACTCATATCCAACATTAAGCCCAATATCAAGTAACAAACCTGAAACCAAATATTGAATCAAATCATCCAATCATTGAACAAACCAAGATACCATACTGAATCATAAAAGAGTAAATCAACATTGAATCACCATAACTGGATCATACTAATGCACAACCATTCATCCATATACCAAGCCATACAGTGTTAGTCAACACAGAAACAAAGTGTTGTCATTGCAAAACCTAATCAAAGTTACTTCAGAATGCATATGTTATTGTTATGAAGAAAACTTGTGTATATATGCACTTCCTCTATATAATACAAGTGTACATACATATCACTGAACACTGAATCATTTAGCTCACTATAACACTGAACTACTCACTGAACCAATCACATATCACTTAACCAATCACAAATCGCCATATTGTGGCATCATTATCAATCAATGTTCTAATCCACAATCAATCCAACAAACATTGTAAGACACAGATCTTCATAATAAAAACATCATTGACATATAGCAACAAATAGAACATATATCATCAATAGTTTTCATCAAGAAGCACTGAAAACCCTAATATATGTATGTGACATCCATAATACAGATCAATGTATGTACACACTTACCATGCACAACACCCACGTATGTATTTCAACATATTGAATAAATGATCACAAAAATTATGCGCGACAATACCGAACCACATATGTGTATGTATGTTGTCATTCAAAAACAAACTTTCATATAGATCTGAAAACTTTTGCTGCAAATGCAATTCCCATTCCACAAACCTTATTGTTTTAACTATAGACTTCTGAATAATTCATTTATATCACAACATCACTTTAATCACAAATTCATGATTATTAGCTACTTTGACATTTGCAACAAGTAAAAAAATCAAGCATATATGTCAACATATTTTTAGATATTTTAAATATAATTCTTCTCCTTGTGCCCTAGTGCACACCTGTTCCATATCATATCACATCTAAATAACCCATTACTTGCACACATGACACCTTGATACCCATCTCCTTATATAGCTCTTTCCTTAGCTAATACCTTAGTTAAATCCTTTGGTAATTTCATTAGTATTTGATAACAGGATCAAATGAATGTTGTCACTCAAATTATTATGGGCCAATACCATGGTAATGACCCATGGTATCCAAATTTCCATGGTTCATATTCTATACGCGACTTTTACTCATGATGCATGCATATGTATGCGACCCTTCTTCACAGGAACCACGTTTACTTTCTCAAACTTTAATTTTATCATCAAACTATCACTAAACTATCATTTATCTATCCATGAGATCATATTATCACAATTTTGACATCAAGTACATATTTATCAAGCAGGTTTCCATCAAGGAAAAAACATTAGCCATAACACCAACAATAGTGCATGCATGAGAAGGATGGGCAAGAACCTAGAGAGCCCTATCTAATAATAAATATCATTTAATGAATTATCTATAAGGATAACTTGGATATTTGCAGGTCACTTTTCCCATTGTTGGACATAGATACCCCAATAACATAGCGATAATGTCCTCAGGGAAAGTGAGGGACCAAGACGCTCACTACCATTAACAAACATCGTTAAGGTTGCTAGTACAAAATTATATGGTGTTATCAAATTAGATAAAAACCAATATAGTTATATATTTCTTTCCCAAATATTATGTGATCATACCTTATGGCATGATTACAAATGCATGATGTCATAATTATTATCCAATTATGGATATGGAGAAAATCATGTATTTAAAAGATACTATGTTGCATCATGGCCAAGGATCAACCCTGAAATTGTAAGGAAAATATTTGAAGAGAAATGGAAAAAAATTAAGATAACTCTCTTACAATTCTACATCAAGAGATAGAAAAAACTTTGTTGGATGCATGAAAAAATGTTAAGGCTTCTACATAGCTTAAGAAGCCTTCAAAATCCATTAACCAACCTCTCTGCAACCAATTTAGAGAAACTTATGATTATGTTTTTTTTAATTCAAAGATACAATGCATCTTGTCCTAGTTAGTGTGCATGCTCTTCAAGAAAAGGAAAGAAAAAGCATTTCTACAAACCTCGCTAGCCTTTCAAGAAAAAGGTTTCATTTAAGAAATGGAGCACTGCAAGGAAAACAAGTAAATTTTATATATATGGCAAGACAAACCACTCGAAAAATATGTTCCCTCGGAAAAAATAAAGGTGAGGCATGAAAATATTATAAGTTTTTCACATTGATCCAACAGACATTTATCTTTGTTCTGATTATGATCCATAAGTTGTATATATTATTAAATATTTTGATTCAAAATCCTTTATTGAATCATCATCCCCTACACATTCCACCTCAACTATGATTTAGATATTGACTCCTATGTATAAATATGTTAGCAATTCCTTCTCATGATATCTCCTCTGAAATTAATGAACTCCACAAATAATTAGCCAATATACTAGTTTAGGATATTTAAATTCAAAGATATATCTCTACTCAATTAATTGATCATCTTACTTCCCAGTGCCCTTGAAAAAACCATGATGAATCCCTTAGAATATTTCTCATCATATGTTCCCACCTCATTATTACTCCCTCCCTGAACAAACAATGTATGCTTCTTCCAATCATCCTTTCATTTATAAGTACTAAAAATATTCCTCCAAACCGAAGAACCTACCACATGACAATTTGTTGAAAATGTAACTAGTTTTAGTCTTCATAATTGTTGTTATACTCATTTCAATATGTATCCTAGGTAAAAATTAAGAGAAGAAAATAAAAATTTATTATTATTAAAGTGTGGGTTTCATTCTCTTTATTGATGGTGTTCTAGGTAAAACCATGTTTTCATTGCTAGGGCTTGTTAGGCCCTATGATTTATTTTCATGAGTTAAAGAACTCAACATCATGTTTATAATACCCTTCACGGAAAAATGGAATTGTAAAAAGAATTATTTTTTAGTCTAGAAAGTCCTGGAAGCTCCAAAAGTACAAATCGGCCCTGGCAGTTACAAGTCAACCTAAAGGAGGGAATTCTACCCCTTGGGAAGGCTATATAAAGAAGCGATTTGATATCATCTTGTACTCACTCATCCATAAGTTTGATCTATCAAGAAATATCTCAATTTCAAGCTAGGAAGTAGGAAAAAGAAGAGTGAAGGTCTAGGAGAAGAAAGAAGGAAGAAATATCTTGTTTTTGGGCTCTATCTCTCTCACATGTGTGAAGTTATATAGTTCCTAGTGTTGTCGAAGGAGGCTGAAGTTGCAAGTCCAAGTTGCAGTAGGACGAAGTACATAATAGTGTAGCTGGAAGGAAGAATACCTATCTTGACCTTGTTGAGCTTGGTAGGAGTTTTCTTTTTCTAGGAAGGTCTCAAGAGGAAGGTGGATTAGGGTTTCTATGGAAGCTTCAAGGCCAAAATTATAGGGTCAAAGTAGCAGTAAAAGTTGCAGTATTGAAGTTGGTTGTTGCAGGATCAAGGAAATACTTGTTGGCGGTATGACTTAGTACTTGGAGAAGGACTTGGTCTAGGGTTTGATTCTTTGTGTCTCATTTAAGGTAGATTCTATAAGAAGAGAAGAGTTTCTAGGTTTTCACCTTGGAGGAATTTTTCCCTAGCTTGCAGCCTAATTTTTATGTCCACTATCTTTATTTTTCTCTTGATATTTGCATGATGAAGAAGGTCTACTAAGGAAACACAAGAAGAATAATAAATTTCACAAGAAAGTATTAATTTTAAAGGAAAAATGAATTAATAAGTTGTCATTGCATATTTTCCAACATGGTATCAGAGCTAATGTGAAAAAGGAAGGAAATTGGAAGGACACTGGAAGGAATTACTTATCAAGGGGAAGGAAAAAGGAAAATATCAAGGAAATATTAAAGAAGAAGACTTCAAGATGGATTTTCTCCTAAAAAATTTGGTTAAAAAATCGTTGGTAGAAGACCTATTCATCTAAAAGGAGGCCTTCTACACTAAATAAGATCAAGACTACATCAAAGGAAAAACTAGAATAAGCTTGTTGATCTCTATTGAAAGAAGATCTATTAGGAAGGCATATTTGAAGAAAGCATCAAAAGATCTAGGAAGCAGTTGTCGAAGAAATCCTAGGGATCATCTTTCAAAGGGAATTATTAAGTTTCTTCAAGGATATTGAAGGCATCAAGAAGGTTGAAGACATAATCAAGGAGAGTATTAGTCATCAAGTAACGTATTATTACATCATGTCTAAATCAACATGTCATATGGGTTCATTCTATAAGGAGAGAAATAAGCTCATTGGAGCATAAAATTATCTTGCATGGAAGAAAATGGTTGACCCGATACTTACAGCACAAGAAGTAATGGAGTATGTTACTAGGGAAATTATTGAACCTAGCAAAGACAATACACAAGAACTAGAAAAGTACAAGAAAGGAGAAGTAAGGGTTTAAAGGATCATAGTTGAATCCATTAAAGATTTTCTTGTTCCATTTGTTACAAACTTGAAAACTTCCAAGGCTATGTATGACAAGCTAGTGAATTTATATTTGTAAGTACATCAGGAAAAAAGGTTTCTTTGCGGAATAAGTTATATAGAATGAAGAAATCAAAGGATGAGGATATGGAATCCTTTCTCATGAATGTCTCTCAGCTAAGAGACCATATGTAATGGCTTGGAGAAACAATTTATGATTCAGAAGTAACCATATGTGTACTAAATGCATTGCCACCTGAATGGAGCATATTTGCAACAAGCATCTACTCCATGAAAGATTCAACTACCTTTGATGAGTTATGGGATCCATGCATATTAGAAGAATCAAGGATCAATGTAAAATATGACATTGGATTAAATGAGCAGTCTCAAGCCTTTCTAGCCCAAGTCAAGAAGATGAAGAAAGGAAAATTTGGAAAGTCTGAAATGAAATACATGTCTAAGGTTCAATGCTTTATGTGCAATGAGATTCGACACTTTAAGAGGGATTGTCCAATCCAACAAAAAAACAAGAGAAGCGAAATAAGTGAAGCCTATTAGAGTGTTTTCTTCTCGAAGGTGTACGAAAATAAACCACTTTAGATTGTGGATGAAAAATAGCCCTAACAATAAAAATGTTTGTTAAACAATGTAGATCTGCAGCAAATGATAGAAACAAAACTTTCCAAAGCCCTGATCTATGAAACAGACAATTAAATAGCAAAATGGAATGGTAAAATAAGTGCAAATAACACCAATAATCCAATGGAAACCAAATATACAAATAATATATTTTATTAAACAACACCTGTGAAGGGAACAAATAATGTTACCAGTCCCTCTGTATGGGATGGGTTCTTGGCTATCCTCAATGTCTTCAACTTGTGTAGAGTCTCTCACCTCTATAATGTGTAAAACCTAGCAAACAAAATGTTTGAGCTCAATGAGAACTCAAATGAAAAATAAGATGGTGTGTGACAGTGATAATAATCAGAGGTGCGACAGTGAGTGAAACAATGGAAATAACCAAAAGTGAATAATGAATTGAAAACCCTTCTATTTAGAACAAAATATTATGTCATCCTTGAATAATGAGCAATAATAAAATATTATTAACCCAATTCTAGAATTAACCATTTGGAATATTTTATTATATTTGGTTTGGAAGGAAAAAGTATTTAAACTTTTATTTAGAAATAATAAATAAATAAATGATTTATTTATCATCTCAAGAAATATGGTTAAGGAATAATAAACAAATAATTATTTATTTAATTATTCCTAAGGGATTTGGTCAAATTTGACAAGGAATAATAACTAATTAGTGATTAATTAATTATTCCTAGAGAAAAATAAGATAATTAATGATTTATCTATTTATTTCTCATAATTGGGTCAAATGTGACAAGGAATATTAATTAAACAATGGATTAATTAATTATTACTAGAAGATAATTAAATAAATAGTGATTTATTTAATTATTCTCCATGGGTTTAATTATACATGACTTAACAAATGTGGTTTATTAAGTAATTTCTCACAGTGAAAGCAATTTTACTATGTAAAATTGGCCCTACATGGTGTACTTCAACCCATCTAGTAAATTATGGCTAGATGATCAATTTTTAGATTTCCCCCTAGCGTATGAGTTTTTGGAGCAAAATGTATGACTGAAGTATGTTGTAAGGACACAATCACTAGACAACGAAGTGGAGTGAGAGAGAGAGAGATACCAATGGAGCTGAAGTGAAAGAGGATAGTGACAGAGGGGGCGAGACCAATGCAAGTCTCTTTTTATGTTGTGGTACCAGATCTCAGTGAGGCGGGGGAGGCATACCTATACCCACCAAGATAACTTAGTACAAAAATAATGATGCACCCAGAAACATGAAACTGAGAAATAAAATACATGTTGAATGGTACATGACATGCTGGCATAAATGAGCTAGAAAATAATACAATGTGTCCCACATACATAATGCGCCTGGAAAAAACATGATCCAGGACTGAATAC
Source organism: Pinus tabuliformis (assembly GCA_031772625.1). Classification (NCBI taxonomy): domain Eukaryota; kingdom Viridiplantae; phylum Streptophyta; class Pinopsida; order Pinales; family Pinaceae; genus Pinus; species Pinus tabuliformis. The sequence continues at coordinate 183,481,360 of CM062817.1, forward strand.
AATAACATATGAGTACATGAGATATAATGGCCCTTCCCTAAAAAAATGGGTGGGAGGGAGGGTAGAACAACCAAAGAAGCCATGCTGAACAGGAAGGGGCTCTGCAAAACTGAATGGATCATCTGAAGGAGACATGCATGCTATGAATGTTGCAAGCAGCAGGAACTGAACCCATCAAATCTGTGGAACTGCATCTGAGGTTGTAGCATAATGGGAAGGTATCCGGGCATGTGGGGGGCTACCTGAAGGGCCACCCCCTCATGAGGTCTGAAACATCTCACACACACCCAGAAATCACTGGTACAATCTGTTGCATCACTGGACCATCAAGTGTATGAATCATGAACATGAAACAATCAAGTCAAAGGGCAATGATGATTCCCTTTGCTTGATTTGAGGTACCGAACAAGAGTGGAAGCTAGAACCAAGATACACCGCCCTCTAGGTCGTTCTTCTGGAATAGATGTGTTGATGTCGATAGAATAGGGCATGACATAGGTGAGGCAATGAGGATCCTCAACTAAGGCACGAGGGAAAATAGTAATGTGACTGATGAATTGACACCAGCGAAAATGAAGAAAATGGGACTGAGGGACAAACAAATGACTTTCCTTGTTAGAGTATAAAGTGCACGGTTGACCTGACCGCAATTGACTCGACTCCAAAGGGGATGGTGAATAGTATGACTGAAGGCCAAAATAGGAAACACGGGATGGATGGTATGCAAAGATGGATGGAATATTGTGACATGATACAATGGGAGGTGAAATAGACTCCATGGATGTAAGGGTGACTCATTACGGATTCTCTAAACAAGGGTGACTCGATGACGCTGCCACGCAGAATAGGCCCGATGGGGACCATGAAGACATGAGAAAATGATGGTTACTCATGTCGAAAATCAACACGTGAGACGACAAGCACCAAGGGAAGGTGGCCCCTAAAATACAAGTGTCGCATATTAATAAGTTTGATTTTAAGAGGTGAGGAAGTGACCCTTCTTGGAAAAATGGCTTCCAAGTGAAGTGTCAAATCATCAAAAACTAAGAAAGACCCATTAGAGTACTCAATGAGAGATTTACAATGGTGTTGACGGTGCGTCAAATGGACCTACGGTCTGGTCACAAGGGGTGACATAAAAACTGGGGGTTTTCCTATAAATGGGCATTTTCCCTCTAATTTAATTCATTTGCACATTGAGCTTCGGTGAATTTGGAGAGGAGGAAAAGGACCTAAATCTTTTGGATATCGTAGCAGACAAACCAACCATCAGAATTGAGATCTGCGACTTTCAGGCAAGTGGCCATACTTTTCAAAGGATGGTCTTAATGCTTCTTGGAATGATGGTTCCTAGTGAAGAATTAATGGAAGAGGAAAACAAGAATGAACTACTAGAGGAGGTATAGAATCATCCTCACCCACTAAGTCAAACATGCGGACTATGTGGTAAAGATGGTATGACATAGAGTAGAATATTTGAAGACATGGTATCAAATTCCTATGATATGCAATGTGAATATGGCTCGCTGGAGAGGCCGGTAGGACAAACTATCCAAGGAATGGAAGGATAATCAACCATACCTAGATACAGTGGGATTTAGGCCAAGACTTATGTTAATTAAATTTATAAGATGACCCGGGGAAAACCATTATTCCCCCAAGCATGGGATACTACCCGCAAGCATATGCGATGGAGGGGACTGATCTGGTATGCAAAGCTAGGAATGATGCCCCCTAGAAGGAGGATTTTATGGAGAACCATTGTGTTCTGAGTGCTCGAAAAAGGGATTCGAGCATCTTGGCCCAACTTGGCATGAGATCCTCCAATCGACTTCACCATGGATGAAGTCGTTTGATTCCACAGCATATTGGTCGTGAGATTGTTGTGGTAGGAAGTATGCATGATGTTGTATATCATCCCAAGGGTAATCATGGGTAGACATAGCTTCCATGATGTCCTCATCAGAATAGAAGATGGGTGGATGGGAAGAAGATTGACTACATGATGTGGTGGCAGTACCTAGTGCATCATCCTGAGAAGGAAGGTTCACATACGCATCATCTGAGGTGGTAGAAAACAAGCTAGTAGATGGAAGATCTACTGATGTTGAGACCAGGGTTTCCAATGAAGGAGGTTCGACAAAAGCATGTGTGGGAACCTCAGAGAGGTTTTCCTACGAAGATCTCAAGGATGACGATAGGTAAAGGAAATGGACCGTGGAGTCCATCACCTTGACATCGAGAGGAGAGATCACAATGGTGGGACTAGAGTCCCCCTATTCTAGTGTACTAGTGGTACTAGAATCCATAGGTAAAGGAGTAGATGATCCACTACGAGTTGCCTTGAAGTCATGAAGCACTTGAAGGAAATCACAAAATTCATTGAGATGAGGGAAACAATGGGAATAGTCACCATAATGATCGTACAAGGCACAAGGGTGATTTGTGCGCAACGTTTTTAGTTTCTTGGCTGGTCTTGGTAAAGTATCTTGGACCTTAGGGATATTTGACTCAAGGAAAGTTTCATGAACCAAAGGTTTGAGACGAGGAAGCTCAAGACAGTTATTGGTGGCATGCCCAACAACCTCACACAAAGTGCATGGAGGTGTTGGCTTTGGAGCTTTGGGAGTAGAAGGTGCTTGGGGAGCCTTGTCCTTAGGTTCCTTTTTCTTGGCTTTTCCCCCCTGTCCAGATGCTTTCACAATAGGAGTAGGTTCCTGTTGAGGTTGCGGTGGAACTGGAGTAGTGACAAGGGTCGTAGGGACCAGTTGAATCAAGGTCAAATAATGATATGGTCTGAGCTGACCAGGTGGAGTGTTTGTTGGGGGATCAATGTACCACACTAGGATCCCCAAAGTCATATTAGGGAGAATCAACGAAGCCATGACAAGGACAACAAATATTCCAGGAGGAGGAAACAAATAAGTTATCTGTCTTGCAGGGTAATGTCCCGGCGCAACAACTACTTGATGGTTGAGACCTAGAGGAATAGTTCCTAGTGGGAACAAAGGAGAGGCACCCACAAAAGGAGGAGTCTTCGGGGGTGGATCCATGTGGCCCATTTGGGATGGTAACAACGGGGTGATGAGGAGCTAGTTGTTGATCATATGTACCAGACTACTTTTGAGCATCTGTGGCACTTGTAACATGCAAACACTCAAAGAGATAGGCTCAGATATATGAGGGGGAGGACGAAGGAAAGCACATAATAATGAGGAATCTTTATAGACTCCAAGTGAAACACCGGTGAGAGGGATAGAGGACTCCTTGTCAGGTATCAACGAGATAATGGACTCAGGGGAGGTCAAGGATGATGGCTCATAGTATGTCAACTGATCAATAGTTACGATCTACCCTTCATGGGGGAACACACCTTGTAGAAAACGCAGATGCGATGGCTAACATGGCATAAGTGTAACTATGACCCAAGAGAATGTTGTAATCTAGAGGGGCATCAATAACCTTGATGTCTACATGAACAATCTAGCCTGCGTCACTGGACAATTATGATACATGCCAAGAGGTCGGGAGGAGTTCCCGTCCCAAGCACGTAAAGTGATGGTGGATGGAGACAGTTAAGGGGACTTGAGTTGCTTCCAAACAGCAACTAACATCACGTAAGTGGATGCACCTTCGTCAATAATGCATCGGGAGATGATGTCATTATGGACTCAGACTGGTATCTAGAAAGAAATGGATGGAGGTAATGGAGGGTGTTCTGACGTATCAACAAGAAAGATAATCAAACGATCATTTGAAGGATCTACTGTGCCCAAATAAATTAGTAGAGCTTTCTTTTGATATGGGCACTATTGGAGGACTTCCAGCATCGATATGGAAGTAGGGGATTGTGCCAAGTCATCTACTATATTGTATGTATGGGAAGCTCAGTTAAAAGTCGTGTGACAGCGTAATGGTCCCTTGGGGACCTTAGGAATTGACTCAACTTTAGGTTGAGGGATCTATAGTAGACCATTTGATGTTGTAAGAGGCTCAGTAGATGCTTTGGTTTTGGACTCAGTGGCAGACGAATTCGATGGTGTGTCATGTTGATGCGACCGAGTTTGCAAGTTGATATCAGAGGTATTAACCTCATCAGAATTCATCATGAGGATCTGGTAGTCACCAGGTCTAGAAGGTTGGGGAGGGTGGACCACTTGACCTTGCTGAGGTTGAGCAACAACAAATACTTATTGAGGGAAATGATTTATGAGCACGGCCGTTGAGATGGCGCAAGATTTTGAGGCGATTACGGCATGGGCGGTTGACCTCAAGAAGCTGCTTGGGCTTCCCACATTTGGCGTATCTGGAGTAAGAGGGGACACTCATGATTATAATTTCCATGTACACCACAACATGAATAAGGCTTATTCGTAAGAATAGCCTTGTTCTTCTTGGGATGGTCGCCTTGTTACTGGTTGTCGGTGTTAGGCTTGTTCCCCTAGGATTCATTAGGTTGATTACCTTGGTTACCCTGGTTACCCTGGTTACCCTTGTTACCTTTTCCCTTATTCCTTTTCTTCAAATATGGGGGATTTTTCTCACTCTGTTGTGCAAACACTTGACCCTGGGGGGGGGCTAGCTGTTGGGGCTAAGGATGCATAGGAGGTTGTGGCACTAATTCCTAAGGGGCTGGAGCACTCATTGATGCATATTTATAATATGGTGAAGGGAAAACAGTCTGGTAGACTGGTTGAGCACTAGCTGGCCTTGACATTTGCTGATGTGGTTGGGTAAATGCATAAGAGGTGCTTTGTCCTAAATACACGTTGTTGGTAGGAGGGGCATAAGTATTGGAGGAACTGGTGCCCCCCTGCGGATAGCCATAACTCTACTGAGTATATGGTGAAGGATTTGAAATAGCTCCAATGATATTGTCAGCGGCGTGAGATGCCCCCAATGCATTGGCACCACCAGGATGAGGGAGGTCTGGTATAACGGTATAGACATAACCAGATTGAGCATAAATCAAGTCATATCTCAAAGCAATCTAGAGAGCCTCTTCCTCTATCTAAGGAAAGTGAGATGTGACATCTTTGGCAATAGGTGCTAAAAGAGTCCTAAGAAACCAATCAAGGTAGACATGGTCTTTGAAGGGTGGAGCATGACACATGGTCCTCCTTCTACGCTATTCTTAAACATGATCAGAAATATGGTAGGCATAGGACTGACAAAGTTGCGGTCAAGAGCTCTATATCAGTGTCATATCAAAGAGGTAACTAAAAATATGAGAGGAATGATTTAGCAAGTGCCGTGAAAGTGGAATGAGAGGTGGCGTGCTAGTTAACATACCATTTCACAGCATCTCTCATGAGCGTTTAGGAACAACCAATGATGAATGGAATCATTAGTGATGGAGTTGGATGAACACCACATATGGAAGGACTACCCTCAAACTTGGGAATGTTGGAGGGGATCTTAGTCGGCATAGCTGGCCAACCAGCATTGTGGTGTATAGGGTCATTAATCAACTGGCTAAAATCTTGGAGGCATAACCCAACTATGAAAGGTAGCATGGGAGCTACTTGAATGGTTTCACTAGATGTGACTACCGGGGTAGAACCAACGCCAACACCAGTTTGGTTTCCTGCAGCTGCAATGGGTCTTGACATGATGACGGTATGCAGTGAAGGAGGCTCAGAATCAGATGAACAAGAAGAGGAGTCAATAAGGTGACTTAGGGGACTATGAACTTGAACCCTATGGGGAGGAGTAATATGCCCAAGTAGAAACTAGGGATGAAGGCCTAAGGGTCCCCATGACAAACACCTTGGTGGCACAATGGTTGTAAGACACAAGTGATACAGAAATGGTGAAGGGAGATCAACAAGATGTTATTGTCTTTGTGTGGAGAGATAAATTAAATAAGTTAAGTCTCGCCTTGGCATTGTAAACCAAGCGCCCTTCGCTTAAGGTTTTCTTGTGTGTGTAAGTGTGTTTATTAATTAAGCTGAGATCGTGTTTGAAAAAAGAATAATATTTTTGAAATAAACTGAAATTAAAAGCAGAAAATGAATAGCAAATCAACTCTCTAAACCCCACCCAAACAGGGTTTGCAAACATTGTGTTCGTTGGTGGTGAAATCAACTAAAAACACACAAAAAAGGCAAATAGATCTAAGTGTCAGTAGGACAGGAATCAAATGAAACTATGTTGCTAGAAAGTGGTGCAGCAACAACAAAAAACCAGGGAGGAAAATCGCTGCAAAAAGATAGGGATATGGGTGTGAAACCAAGAGAAAGTAATGGGACCCTAAGGAAAATGACCAAACAAGGTTTAAGATGAAAATTTGGATGGAAACAACCTATCTATGAATATCTAAATTAGGAAGGTACAGATCTGGAAAATATGGTTGAAAAATCTGCAAAAATTCAGAGTTATTACTCGTCTAAACTCCTCTTATAAAGGTGGAAGCGTACTAGAAGCCCTAAGGGGATAAATTCCACTTTGATGAGTGAAACAGAGTAGATCAAGTCCTAAGTGGGCTAAGAAAGTGATCAACCAACCCAATAGATAGCTCTCGGTAAAACCCAGAAACAAATCAGGAAAAAAAAACCCTAAAATTGCAAGTGTTGGCATTATGGCTAAAGTGTTGTCCTTGATGGCAACCCATTCAGGTGATAGATCACAGTACTTCAAGTCAGCAACAGAGATTGATGATCAGCTATCAAATATTGAAGAAAATAAGGGGTACGCAGGCACACCTTGCATAAGGTGCGTACACGCAGGTCAGTGTTACATAAAGTGCGTACATACCCGCAGTTATCTCGTTCAGGAGGTGCGTACCCCCAGTGCACACATTTTAAGGAAAAGAAATTCACATGTGGGGTTTTCTTATGTTTTACTCTTGGTATTTAGCCGATGGTATTGTGTCATTATGGTGTCGGCTCGTGGTATTGATCCATGTTTTAAGGAAGAGCTTTCCTATATAAAGCAAAGGAGATCATTTGGCTTGAGTATGTCTTTGTTTGAATATCTTATGAGGACTAGATCTGGTCTAGATCTAAAGAAGGCGAATCTACTGATGGACCGAGATCTCTTCGACGCATGTTCAGATCTGTAGATCTGACTGTCTGGGTTATTTCTGAAGTCTTGAAATCATCTATGCCCGAAGGTACGCAGGTACAGTGAGCGAAAAGTGCGTACATACGCAGGAACGAAGCGTTTCAGGTGCGCCGGTACGCAGGCATAGAAGGGTTTCAGGTGCGCCGGTACGCAGGCATAGAAGGGTTTCAGGTGCGCCGGTACGCAGGCACAGAAGGGTTGCAGGTGCACCGGTACACAGGTACAGAAGGGTTTCAGGTGCGCCGGTACGCAGGCACAGAAGGGTTTCAGGTGCGCCGGTACGCAGGCACAGAAGGGTTGCAGGTGCGGAGGTCCGCAGGCAGTTCAATGGACTCAGAGCGAGGTACGCAGGCTAGCAGTTGAGCAGGGTGCGTACATAAGCACCCCAACAGTTGAGCAGGGTGCGTATTGTAAGCAGGCAAGCAGTTGAGCAGGGTGAGTACTGTAAGCAGGCCAGCAGTTGAGCAGGGTGCTTACGTAAGCAGGCGAGCAGTTGAGCAGGGTGCTTACTTCTCTTAAAATCTTTGTTTATCATTGTTGTGCTCTGGGTTTGGTCCTATTATTGTTGATCTGATTACTACAGTTGATTGGGTGATTCTCTTATACTTGATGATCATTTGATGCTTATGGATCCAGTTTGAAAATTTATGAAAAGTGGTCCTTGTAAGAAAAGAAGTAGGGGGTTGTAGCTCCCTTCCAGGAGAGACTGGAAAACGAGAGAGAGTTGTAGCTCTCTGCAGGTTGCAGCCTGCGTACTGGTAAAGGACTGCACCAGTACAAAACCATTGTAAAAGGAGTTTCTAATTTGAAAGAAGATAGAGACATATTGCAGCAGGTGGTTTTCACCCACATTGGGTTTCCACCTTACATCTTGTGTTCTTTGGTGTGACTATCTGTTTTCTTTGTTCATGCTCATTATTTTATGGTACTGACATGCAAAACTAATTCAAAGAACAAATAAGGAAGATTTATTAAAAGAATTAGATAATACTGATTCACCCCCCCTCTCAGTATTATTTCCAACAATTGGTATCAGAGCAGGTCCTTCAGAGAAGCTTGATCGCTTGAAGGTAGATCGTTCATCATGAGAAACTACGAGAGAGAAGCATCAATCAGGCCACCAGTTTTTGATGGGACAAACTTCAATTATTGGAAGGTAAGAGTTACTGCCTATCTTCAATCTCTTGGTACAGAAGTTTGGGACATCGTAGAGACAGGCTACGCTTTTCCTTCAGCTACTCCTACAGATGCAGCCGAGAAAAAGAAGTATGAAACAAATGCGAAAGCAGTCAGTACTCTATTAGGATGTATATCTCAATCAGAATTCATGAAGGTAATGCACTATAAATCCGCAAAAGAGATATGGGACAAAATTGTCACGAGCTATGAAGGAGATGAACAGGTAAAGCGTGCTAAACTTCAAACTCTCATAATTCAGTATGAGACTCTCAAAATGTATAATGATGAAAGTGTGGCTAACTATTTTCTTTGGGTAGATGAGGTTGTTAATTGTATGAAAAATTTGGGTGAAGAAATAAAAGAGGCTATTGTGGTTGAAAAGGTTCTAAGATCATTGTCCCCCAAGTTTGAATCTAAAGTATCTGCAATAGAAGAAAAAGAAAATCTACGAATTCTTACTATGTCTCAGCTACATGGAATTCTAACTGCTTATGAAATGAGAAAGGGAGGTCCATCAGATAGAAGAGAAGCTGCTTTCAAGGCATCAGGCAAAGGAGATTATTATGAAGCAAGCCACGTCCCAGAAGAAGAGGAAGAAGAATCAAATTTTGTCAGAAATCTTCAAAGGGGTTCTGGAAGGTTCAGAGGTAAGTTACCTTTTAAATGCTTTGCTTGTGGAAGAGTAGGTCATTATGCTGCAAAATGTCGTTATAAGGATAAAGGAAAGGAACCTGCTAGATGGAACAAGAAACAGAATGCAAATAAGAAAAGCTACTACACTCATGAAGATAGTGATGGTCTATCAAACAGTGATGAAGATGAACAAGGTAATGAATATAAGTTGTTAATGGCATTTGAAGATGATGATTATATGGATGCTATAGATGTGGATAACCTTTATGATGAAATTACTAGACTCAAGAGATGTATAGAAGAAAAGAACATGATCATTGATACTCTACAATTTCAAATTGATGAAAAGGAAAAACATCTTGAAAAATTAGAAGGTGAAATTGTTGGTCTTAGAAAAGAGATTGAGAAAACAAAAGCTATTAATCTCAAGTTTGTCAAAGGATCTGAAACTTTGGATGAGATTATCAATGTGCAGCGGTCTCCACTAAACAAGACAGGTCTGGGCTATAATGGAGAAACTTCTCAAGCATCCACCTCAAAAAGTTATCTTGATGCAGCAAGAAGAAATGAGCAAAAGCACAATGAAGATCATCAGGTAAAGCAGGGACGAATTACAAACAGAAACTATCAGGGGCAATCCATCTTAAGGGTGAACAAAAGCTACAACCAGCCACAGGTAAAATCTTCTCAATTTGGTTCAAGAATAGATGACAATAGAAATTACAATCAATTGGCTGGTAGATTCGATAACCGCAGAAGTTTCTTCAATGGACAATGCTTTTCTTGCCATAACTTTGGTCACAAAGCAGCTCAATGTGTTGCATATAAAACAATCATGACTAGGGAAGCTCAAAAACAAAGAAGTATGACCGGGATTACAAAAAGGACCTATAACAACTTTTCGGTTCTTGAAAATGAAGTTGAATGTTCTATTTGCAATAACTTTGGTCATGAAGACTCTGAATGTAGGAGCAGGTTTCAGCAGAAAAAGGAACAAGCCTCAAGCACCAAAACATGGAGAATAAAGGAACCACAAACAGAAAGATGTGGGATAGCATTTTATGCAGAGGGACAGGAAAATCTATGGTACATTGACAATGGATGTTCGAAGCATATGACAGGTGATAAAGAAAAACTTGAGTCATTTTCTGCTCTAGAAAAAGGAAAGAAAGTCTCTTTTGGAAATGATACTCCTGCAACTATAAAAGGAAAAGGCATTGCTCAGTTAAAAGAAAAGGTCAAGGCTGGAAATGTTTTGTATGTTGATGGATTGAAGCATAATCTTCTAAGTGTCAGCCAGATGTGTGATCAAAGAACCGAGGTCATATTCAGATCAAATGGATGTCTTGTTCGTGATCTTGATACAGGTAAAACAGTGATCAAAGGCAAAATAACTCCAAATAATCTGTACATATTTGAAGAAGGACAACAACAATGCTATCTGAGCAAGGATGATGAGCACTGGTTATGGCATTGGAGGTTGGGACATCTAAGCTTTTCACAAATAAGGAAAGCATGCAAATATCAGGCAGTTCGCGATCTTCCAGATATCAAAATTCCTGACAACACCATATGCAAATCATGTCAGTTTGGAAAACAAACCAGAACTAACTTTCCAGAGAAAGAAGGTTCAGCTAGCATGCCTCTTGAGCTAGTACATACAGATACATGCGGTCCCTTTAGGAAAAGAACACCTCGAGGAGAAGAATACTTGATATTATTCATTGACGATTTCTCCAGGTTTGTCTGGTTAGGACTTATGAAGCACAAAGATGAAGCATTCGAAAAATTCAAATCCTTCAAAGCCTTGGTTGAAAATGAATCAGGTCACAAAATTAAGTGCCTCAGATCCGACAGAGGTGGGGAATTTACTTCAAATGAATTTTTCGATTTCTGTGAAGAACATGGGATAAGAAGAGAATTCTCTACAGCAAGAACCCCTCAGCAAAATGGAGTTGTGGAAAGAATGAACAGAATAGTCCAACAAATGGCTCGTGCTATGCTTGATGAGTCAGGAACTCCCGCAACTTTTTGGGGTGAAGCTGCACATGCTGCGGTTGTTATTCTTAACAAAACAAATGTCCGGGTAAACAGCACTCAAACTCCTCATGAGCTCTGGAGTGGTAGGACTCCTTCGGTAAAGCACTTCAAAATCTTTGGGAGCAAATGCTATATCAAGAATACTGATGAGAAGCTTGGAAAACTTGAACCTAGAGCAGATGAAGGCATTCTTCTTGGTTACTCTCCACATAGCAAAGCATACAAATGCTACAATAAAAGAATTGGCAGAATTGTTGACAGCATTGATGTAGTGGTTGATGAGAAGGGATACATTCCTAGGCAAGTACATCATGAAGAAGAAGATGAAGGCTACCCCCAACGACAGAATGATGAAGAAGAAGAACCTCAAGAAGAACCTCAAGAAGAACCAGAGGAGCAAACAAGAATAGAAGAAAAGACTCCATCCAGATATGTTCAGAAGAATCATCCAGAATCTCAGATTATGGGGCAGAAAGAAGCAGGTGTACAAACAAGAAGAACAGTTGCAGAAGCTTCAAGCTATTTGGCATTACTCTCCTCTACTGAACCACAAAATGTGAAAGAGGCATGCAAAGATGAATGTTGGGTGAAAGCAATGGATGAAGAACTTGAGCAGATCGAAAAGAACAACACTTGGGAGCTGGTTCCTAGACCAAAAGATAAGAATGTTATCGGGACAAAATGGGTCTTCAAAAACAAATTGAATGAAAATGGAGAAGTAATTAGAAACAAAGCCAGACTTGTTTGTAAAGGGTATGCGCAGCAAGAAGGAATAGACTTTGAAGAAACCTTTGCTCCTGTTGCAAGACTTGAGGCCATCCGAATGTTCCTTGCTCTCTCAAGTTTTCAAAACTTCAAAGTATTTCAGATGGACGTGAAATCAGCCTTTCTGAATGGAGACTTGGAAGAAGAAGTGTACATTGAACAACCAGATGGGTTCATTCTTGGAAATGATCCAAATCTTGTATGCAAATTGAAAAAGGCTCTCTATGGTCTCAAACAAGCTCCAAGGGCTTGGTACTACTGTTTGGACAAATATCTTCATCAACAAGGCTTTTCAAAAGGATCGGCAGATAGCAATCTTTATATAAAAGTTGAAAATGACAAATTGCTAATACTTGTTGTGTATGTAGATGACATTATTTTTGGGAGCAATGAAGAAGCTATGAGTCAAAACTTTGCCTTGGTCATGCAAAAAGAATTTGAAATGTCCTTGCTAGGAGAACTGACATATTTCCTTGGTTTGCAAATCCAACAAAAAGAAGGAGGAATCTTTTTATCTCAAACCAAGTATCTCAAACAGATTTTGAAGAAATATGGTATGGAAGATGCAAAACCAGTATGTACACCCATGGTCACAGGATGTAGCCTCAGTGCAAATGATGAATCTGCAGCAGTACATCAACCAACCTACAGATCTATGATTGGAAGTTTACTTTATTTGACACGTACCCGCCCAGACATCATGCATGCAGTTGGAATAGTTGGAAGATTTCAGGCAAATCCGAAGGAGACTCATCTTCAGGCAGTGAAGAGAATTTTCAAATATCTTCAAGGGACTCAAAATTATGGCTTATGGTATCCTAGAGATACAGATCTTACACTTCATGCTTATACAGATACAGATTGGGCCGGAAGCGTGGATGACAAGAAAAGCACAAGTGGTGGTGCGTTCTTTATGGGTTCCAGACTGGTATCTTGGTTCAGCAAGAAACAGAGTTCGATTGCCTTATCTACAGCTGAAGCGGAATATGTTGCTACTGCATCTTGTTGCACCCAACTCCTTTGGATGATGCAGACTTTGTAGGATTTTCAAATCACTTGTACACCACCAATCCCCATCTTATGTGATAACACAAGTGCAATCAGCATCTCAAAGAATCCTGTTATGCATTCAAAAACCAAGCACATACCAATCAAGTATCATTTTCTCCGGGAACAAGTGCTTGAACAGAAGGTCAAGTTGGAGTATGTTCCTTCTAAGGAACAAGTTGCTGATATTCTCACCAAACCATTGCCCAGGGACACTTTTGAATACCTAAGGCAAAAGCTGGGGGTTGTTGATGCATCATCTTATTGCTAAACCTCTTCTGATTGATGGTACAGGTTCAGGGGGAGCATATAATGCATTGTTGGCATTATGGAGGATGTGCAGAAGGAGATCTTGGAAGTAACTGCAATATGTATCTATCTCTTTCATGGTGGATTATGGTTCTTCATTGTAGATCTGGTTCATATTCAGGGGGAGCATGTTCTTAGGGGGAGCATAACCCTTTGCCCTTGATGTCAAAGGGGGAGAATGAAGCTGAAGCTTTGAGGTTGCCATCAAGTCCAAAGGGGGAGATTGTTGGCATTATGGCTAAAGTGTTGTCCTTGATGGCAACCCATTCAGGTGATAGATCACAGTACTTCAAGTCAACAGCAGAGATTGATGATCAGCTATCAAATATTGAAGAAAATAAGGGGTACGCAGGTACACCTTGCATAAGGTGCGTACACGCAGGTCAGTGTTACATAAAGTGCGTACATACCCGCAGTTATCCCGTTCAGGAGGTGCGTACCCCCAGTGCACACATTTCAAGGCAAAGAAATTCACATGTGGGGTTTTCTTATGTTTTACTCTTGGTATTTAGCCAACGGTATTGTGTCATTATGGTGTCGGCTCGTGGTATTGATCCATGTTTTAAGGAAGAGCTTTCCTATATAAAGCAAAGGAGATCATTTGGCTTGAGTATGTCTTTGGTTGAATATCTTATGAGGACTAGATCTGGTCTAGATCTAAAGAAGGCGAATCTACTGATGGACCGAGATCTCTTCGACGCATGTTCAGATCTGTAGATCTGACTGTCTAGGTTATTTCTGAAGCCTTGAAATCATCTATGCCCGAAGGTAGGTAGGTACAGTGAGCGAAAAGTGCATACATACGCAGGAACGAAGCGTTTCAGGTGCGCCGGTACGCAGGCACAGAAGGGTTTCAGGTGCGCCGGTACGCAGGCACAGAAGGGTTTCAGGTGCGCCGGTACGCAGGCACAGAAGGGTTGCAGGTGCGCCGGTACGCAGGCACAGAAGGGTTTCAGGTGCGCCGGTACGCAGGCACAGAAGGGTTTCAGGTGCGCCGGTACGCAGGCACAGAAGGGTTGCAGGTGCGGAGGTCCGCAGGCAGTTCAATGGACTCAGAGCGAGGTACGCAGGCTAGCAGTTGAGCAGGGTGCGTACATAAGCACCCTAGCAGTTGAGCAGGGTGCGTACTGTAAGCAGGCAAGCAGTTGAGCAGGGTGAGTACCGTAAGCAGGCCAGCAGTTGAGCAGGGTGCTTACGTAAGCAGGCGAGTAGTTGAGCAGGGTGCTTACTTCTCTTAAAATCTTTGTTTATCATTGTTGTGCTCTGGGTTTGGTCCTATTATTGTTGATCTGATTACTACAGTTGATTGGGTGATTCTCTTATACTTGATGATCATTTGATGCTTATGGATCCAGTTTGAAAATTTATGAAAAGTGGTCCTTGTAAGAAAAGAAGTAGGGGGTTGTAGCTCCCTTCCAGGAGAGACTGGAAAACGAGAGAGACTTGTAGCTCTCTGCAGGTTGCAGCCTGCGTACTGGTAAAGGATTGCACCAGTACAAAACCATTGTAAAAGGAGTTTCTAATTTGAAAGAAGATAGAGACATATTGCAGTAGGTGGTTTTCACCCACATTGGGTTTCCACCTTACATCTTGTGTTCTTTGGTGTGACTATCTGTTTTCTTTGTTCATGCTCATTATTTTATGGTACTGACATGCAAAACTAATTCAAAGAACAAATAAGGAAGATTTATTAAAAGAATTAGATAATACTGATTCACCCCCCCTCTCAGTATTATTTCCAACAGCAAGTACTCGCATGTTTAGGGGATATCACACTTTTTGGGCCAGAAACTGTGTTATGAACCTCCAGATCGCACTTTTGGGGCATTAAAGTGTGATTTCTTCTCCTCAGTTCTTGAGCGGCAAGTCTCGGAAAAAATAAAAAATAAAAATAAAAATAAAATAAAATAAATAAAAAAATAAAAATAAAAAATAAAAAATCGTCTCTGTCATGGCTGGTTCCTGTGACCGAGGTTTCTGAATCAAAATTAAAAATGCAGTGGAGTCGCCAATTGTTGACGACAATCAGAAATTCCCCAGCAGATTCGCCAATTTGTTAGAGTGTTTTCTTCTTGAATGTGTATGAAAAGAAATAACTTTAGACTATGGATGAAAAACAACCCTAATAGTAAAAATGGTTGTTAAACAGTGTAGATCTACAGCAAATGATAGAAACAAAATCTGCCAAAGCCTTGATCTATGCAACAGACATAGTTAAACAACAAAATGGAATAGTAAAATAAGTGCAAATAACACCAATAATCCAATGGAAACTAGATATATAAAGAATATATTTTATTAAACACCACGTGTCAAGGGAACAAATAATGTTACTAGTCCACCTCTATGGGATGGGTTCTTGGCTATCCTCAATGTCTTCAGCCTTTGCAAAGTCCCTCTCCTCTATAATATGTAAAACCTAGCAAACAAAATGTTTGAGCTCAATGAGAACTCAAATGAAAAAGAAGATGGTGTGTGACAGTGATAATAATCAGAGTTGCAATAGTGAGTGCAACAATGAAAATAATGAAAAGTGAAGAATGAATGGAAAACCCTTCTATTTATAACAAAATATTAGGTTATCCTTGAATAATGAGCAATAATAAAATATTGTTAACCCCATTCTAGAATTAACCATTTGGAATGTTTTATTATATTTGGTTTCGAGGGAAAAAGTATTTAAACTTTTATTTAGAAATAATAAATAAATAAATGATTTATTTATCATCTCAAGAAATATGGTTAAAGAATAATAAACAAATAATGATTTATTTAATTATTCCTAAGGGATTTGGTCAAATTTGACAAGGAATAATAACTAATTAGTGATTAATTAATTATTCTTAGAGAAAAATAAGATAATTAATTATTTATGTATTGATTTCTCATAATTGGGTCAAATGTGATAAGGAATATTAATTAAACAATGGTTTAATTAATTATTCCTAGAAGATAATTAAATAAATAGTGATTTATTTAATTATTCTTCATGGATTATATTATAAATGACTTGACAAATGTGGTTTATTAAGTAATTTCTCACAGTGAAAGAAATTTTACTATGGTAAAATTGGCCCTACATGGTGTACTTTGACCCATCTAGTAAATTATGGCTAGATGATTATTTTTTGTGATAACAAAGCCCGTGTAGCCGAGGCAGTGGGAGAACCTGAGAATAAGTCAAATAAGGAAGAAGTGAAGGATATTTACTATTAAAGAAGGCACTATGTTTGGAAGGTTCTTTATTTAATGTTATTTCCTTTAGATATTATACATTGCTAATCTTGATTCTATATAACATCATAAAGATAATCATATGATAGTAGCATGCCTAGAATTTACATGATTGAGTTTATTTGTAGAGATCATCTAGATAGATGGATAAATAGACCATTTTTGCAAAATTCTTATCTAGGTATTATCTAACATTATGTTAGAAGTTTTCATCCTGCTAAGTTGAATAATCATGATTCAGGAAGGGCCATCATTTTGGAAGGTCCTTGAAAAAGCATCATGACAAGGTCAGTATACATTCCATGTAATGTGGAATTAATATTGGTAAAGGGATGAAAGAATGCAATGGGTCAGGTTGTAGACTCACTTTAGGACAGATAGTTAGATGATCGGGTGAAAGTATAGGAATGCATTATGGATGTAAAAAATTGGATAATATTCATGTGTATAGAATCTTGTGAAAATAAATTTGGCCATAAAATATGCTTGATTATATAATATAATTCTTGAAAAGGAAGAACTTGACTTACTCTCGGATGAACATAGAATTAAGACTTTCTCTAGAATATACAACATTAATTAACATCCAGCATAATCTTCGTTGGAGATAAGTATTAACTTCAAATTCAAGTTCGATCCTTGGGCACTCTAATGCATGAAGGAAGTTTTAAATGGAGATGTTTGATGAGGATATTGATGGTATGAGAAGGTCATAATGATGGAGTAAGTCTAATTTTAATTGTTGGTTATCTATTATTTTTCTACCTAGAAAAATGTTGCAGGAATACACGACGATAATTGAGGCAAGTTAAATTGTATGAATGAAGAGTATTGACAAAAGCTTAATGTCTAGTACCTAGAAACTATGAAGTCAAGATATGTTCATCCTGAAGGTAGAAATGCAATAATATAACCTGAAGGTCAAGGAGATCACTTTCATGGGGAAGCCATGATTAGCTTAAAGTGTGGAAAGGCTCAATGTAGTTCCTTCATATCAAAAATGAAAGTGATAAGAAAGAGAGATGACCTATATCATGTCACAAGAATGAAGAGTGGAGATGGCTCCATGATACCTTGAAATAAAGATAGCTTGACACAGAGATTTGAAAGAAAAAGGGAGCCATGTAGATATGAAGATCAAGTATCTAGTACTCTCATAAAGACAAGTTGTAAGGCTTGTGGTGTTGACTTCCCAATTAGAAAGGAAAGCCTGGAAACTCTTGTATATTTGAGAGGGAGAAGAGTCTCTTTGAATAGGAGAAAGTATATATTCTCTGGGTAAAAATAAAATAGAGATATCCTCTCTAGTTGAGAGGGAGTGGTGGTGGACATCACATGTGAATTCTCTTCTTCTGGGGATGAAGAAATAATGGAGGAGGCTTAGATAAGAATTTATGGTTTCCTTGAGGATAAAGAATCCAAGAAAGGAAAGGTACTGACACTCTTTGAGTATGGGACAGGAATCTAAGAGAAGACTGGCTGAAGAGGGCTGATATTCTTTGAGGACTCAGGATTGTATATCCAAGATAAGAAGAATCCTTAAAGGACATACCTTGTGGACATCCGGATTAGGTATGTCCCTTGTAGAGGTAGTGTGGTATCACACGTAAAGCCTCCTAGCATAATGCTCTTGAATAAAGAAAAGCTTGTCTTGTTAGGCCTCAGAGATAATGTTGGTCATAAAAATGATGCTTACAGTATGGCTTATCAATCTGAATCTTTTTATGAGAACTCTTCTATGTGAGAATGATGTTGTACAATTATGAATACCTGCCTAGTTAAGAGGGAGTGTTGAAAATGTAACTAGTTTTGGTCTTCATAATTGTTGTTGTACTCATTTCAATATGTATCCTATGTAACAAAAAAAATAAGAAAAGAAAAATTTATTATTATTAAAGCATAGATTTCATGCTCTTTATTGATGGTTTTCTAGCTTAAAGAATGTTCTTCATGCTTCTAGGTTTTGTTAGGTCTTAAGATTTATTTTCATGAGTCAAAGAAGTCAACATCATATTTAGGTTGACTTCTTTGAAGGGAATTCAACCCCTTGAGAAGGTTTTGAAGCCTCTAAAATCCTAGCACCAACATTGGGGATAACCACCCAGTCCAGACCTTAGTACAACTCCTTTTCTGTTTGGTGTGGTGGCTCCAACTGGATATTATGGGACTACTTTCACATATAATGATTGTTTTGATTGATGATTGTTTTATAATGTATAATAAGGATGATAAGTTCTTTAACCTATAGCTCAAAAATATACAAATATACTTGTCTAACCCGGGTAATGTATTAACAATGTGATTTCTGATTATTTCTAACAGAGAAATAATCATATAGATGAATTACTGATCGATAGAAAGATGCATTCATAGATAATGATTACTTTGTTTAAGAAATTAAACAAAGTAATTAAAAAGAAACATATCACATTCATAACAATGTATATCGCTGACATATATCTTTAAAGTATAACAATTCAAAATCTTCAGAAATGACATGATAAAGAATTGTTTGAAGAGCATACATATATCAACAATAACAACTTTTAAAAGGAATGCTTCATCACATAAGAAACAAGACAAAAGAATAGTGATAGAAATACCACATGTATTTGAGTCTTTCCAATGCAAATAACACTTCGATTCCACTTTCTTATTTGAGAAAACTTCCATGAGATACAGAAGTGCAGATCTTGAAAAAGTTTCTTCACAAAAATGTAGAACCTTGATCCACTCTCCCCTACATGAAACTCCAACAAAGGATGATGCTTTAAGTGATGTGATTGACAGAATTGGGAGACTCAACCTTGATTCAGTCCCAACTCAATCAGCGGAGCAGCCTGGACCATCTGAGAAAGGTCCCCCAAAGTGGCTGAAAAAGACACTTGAAATTGTTCATCCTGATGAGGTTGGAAAGACAAGAACTAGAAATTCAAACCGGCAAAATGGAGGTGATGTAGATGACTCTAATTCACCTGTTGATATGGATGTTTCTTATGATTGTGAATTGAACTTGTCTACAGATTTTTAATCAACTTCCTTCAAAGAAGCTGCTTCTCATGATGAATGGAAAGAAGCGATGCAAAAGGAGTACGATGCCCTCATAAAGAATGGCACTTGGAAGCTGGTTGATCCTCCATTAGGAACCAAAACAATTGGCTGCAAGTGGGTCTACAAGAACAAGTATAAATCTGATGGCTCACTTGACAAGCACAAAGCTAGGCTTGTGGCAAAAGGTTTTGCATAGAAGGAAGGGATCAATTATGAGGAGACTTTTGCCCCCACAGAAAAATGGGCTACCATCTAGACACTCTTTGCCCTAGCAACTCATAATGGTTGGAAAGTCCATCAAATGGATGTAAAAACTGTTTTCTTGAATGGAGATCTAAAAGAGAATGTTTTTATGTCCCAGTCTAATGGATTTGTTGTGAAAGGACATGAACATAAAGTATGCAAACTTTTGAAGTCCTTGTATGGCCTCAAACAAGCACCGCGAGCCTGGTATGAAAAACTAACTGAGCATCTTCTGAAGCTCAATTTCAAACATTATGATCTTGATGATGCAACTTTATTTGTCAAGAAGGTTGGCAAAACAATTGTATATATTGTGGTATATGTAGATTATATTTTGATGACAGGGAACAATGAAAGCTACATTGCATCCATAAAAAAGGAATTGGGGAAAAGTTTTGAAATGACTGATTTGGGCTATGTTCATTACTATCTTGGTATTGAAGTAACCCAACATCTGAAGTCCATATTTCTTTCTCAAAAGAAATACATTGGAGATCTGTTGAACAGGTTTGGAATGACAGAATGCAATCCTCTTACTACTCCAATGGAACAAAACTTAAAGCTCACATCTATTGAAGGAAAATAATTTGAGGATGCAACAAAGTATAGACAGCTTGTAGGAAGTCTCAACTACCTAACTACTACCAGACCAGACATTTCGTTTGCTGTTGGAATTCTCTCCAGGTTTATGCAAAAGCCTTGTGAGGGACATTTGTCTGCTGTAAAAAGAGTTCTAATATACTTGAAGGGAACTCAAGACTTTGGAATCAAGTATACATAGGTGGACGACTTCAGCTTGATTGGATACTTTGATTCAGACTTCGATGGAGACAAAGAAACTAGGGTATCTACTTCAGGATATGCTATGAGTCTTGGATCAGGAGCTATCTCCTAGAGATCACGAAAACAATCAGTTCCAGCAGATTCCACAACAGAAGCAGAATACGTGGCAGTAGTTGAAGCAACAAAAGAAATTGTGTGGCTCACAAAAATTCTTGAAGATTTGCAGGTAAAACAAGTACAATCAACTCCACTCATGATTGACAATACCTCTGCAATAAAGTTGGCCAAGAACCCAAAGTTCCATGATCGAATGAATCACATCAATACCAAATATCATCTTATTCGACATCATACTGAGGCCAAAATAATCCATCTCCGTCATTGTTCTATTAATGAGAAAATTGCCGACATCTTCACCAAAGCACTTGGAAGAGAAAATCTTGAATGATTTAGAATGATGCTTGGACTCATCAACATCCCTTCAGATTAAGGGGGGGAATGTTGACACCTAATCATCAGGATTGGGGGAATATAATGTAAATAAATAATAAGTAATATGGACAGTTATCAAGAGATGAAGTGAACAGTCTCTCCCTCATGTATATAATAAAGACCAACCTGAAGGAATATGATATACGAATCAATTTTGCTTTGAGGAGTTACTGCTTGGCATGACAGAAATATTCTAAAATGTGGCTCTAGATGATTAATAGATCAAGATATCTTGGTGAAGAAGGGATTTTTGTTCCTTGCCAATGGTGGTTGGTAGCTTCGATAGAGGAAGTAATATTCTCATAGTCCAGTGGGTGTTAGGAGAGGTTTGTTGGGGATAGAGGTCTCCAATGGATGGGTGTTCACAAACTCAATTTAGAGCGATAAACTTCCTTGCTGAAAAGAGGCAACTATGATGATGTAAAATGATTTATTGATTAATACATTTTGAGGCAGAGCAACAACAACAACAAGGGTGGTTTTTTTGCCTGGAGAAGGGTTTTCCACCATAAATATTTGTGTCTTTTGTGTTGAATTCTTGCATGATTTTACTTGTGGATGATGATCTAATATTTTCTTATGTGTTTCAGTTTATGCATGGTTTGAAAGTTTAATTAATTGAAGAAAATTTTTCTAAGTTCCATCACTACTGATTCACCCCTCCCCTCTCAATAGTGATCTAGTTTCCAACACAAATGAAGCTAGGCTTTTTCTTATTGCGAATGAATACAAAAGAGTTAAAATATTGAATAAGAACGAGTGATTTTATTATTGAGGCATGGACCTCAAAGGCTTGCGCTTGCATGGTGCAAAAAATATTAAGAAAATAAAACCACTAGGCAGGAAAAAGTTATGCAAATGGCCCTGCAACCAATATACAAACATGAAAGCTCTATTGACATGTATTTAACTTCATGTAAATAGATAGAACGAACATAACACACATTTAAAAAGGTTAATATATCAAAATTTCATGATTATAGGTGATTCCTAAGACATCATTAAGTAATTGATGAATAAACAGAAGGAAAAACAAGAACTCGGTAACAAGAACCTCATGCAAATTCAATTTATCAACTACTGAAGTAATTAAAATTTTCTCATGCATACCTGGTATTTTCTCTTAAAAATACATTTGTTCTATGCTCAAAGTAGTTATCCTTGGTGAAAGAAACTTCCTTTTCACTCCTTGGCTCTTAACAATGGTTATGGAGAATTTTTTGAGAAAACAACTGAAAGGAGAGGATCCAAACTCGTTTAATACCCCTTCAGTTTCATAAAGATAGTGAAAATGGCATGCCATAATTGAATATCGAAGAGTAGTGGTGAGTTAATGTCAAAGTAATGGTGACAACCAATGGGGATGGACATGCATCAATTTTATTCACAATATAAATACCATGCTGGGTACACAACAATGAAAATTTTGGTTCTTGCAAATAAGAGTGTAACACGAAGACAATGTTGAGATGACCATGGTGACATGTTGGCAGTGTTTTTGGATAGAAGGCTGAGGAGAATTGAATGAATATCACACTGTGTTGGAAAAATGAGGAGAACCATATATGAAATTAATGGTAAACCTTGGGCAGAGGTTTTGGAAAAGACTCAACATCAATACTCATTTACAACAAAATTGTGGTGCTGCCTAAACTTTGAATGTGGAGTGACAAATCAACCATAATCATTTCCAATCAAACTTAAATACATCTCACGTAAGATGCCAAAGAAAACACGTAAAATGAAAAATTTTCATTCGAATATGTTTACTAAAGTCAAAACATATTATGCCACCTGTGACATCCCCCAAAAGTTCATCGCATCCACCACTTCAATATATAATGCATATTCTATTGCCATCTCAAAGCATGGGATATAACTCAAAGCACAATATTTCAAAATGTAATATCGACGTTGTAACCAAAACACTGAATGGTGCCACATAAACTTAATATTTCATTTGCAAATGTACCTTGCCTCATACGTTGTAACACATATCATGTAATGTGCACACCATAACAATCCAATATCATAATAACTCCGACCACATGATAGTTGTGTCTTATAAAACATTGTCAAAATATGTTGTTTATAAAGATGCAATCACTCATATACATATAGAAATGCTTTGTAAAGGTGAAAAACTCCCACTATCAGAACACATTTTTTAACCATATAAATATGTAAGCTATACCTTTTTGTTGGGAAAGGATTTACGGATAGAATGATTAGAATTCCTTCTTAGAGTTTTGACATTATAAAAAATACAAGATATGAAATCAAAATAGAATACTTTTATATGGCCTGAGATGCTATATATATACATATATTTGTAAACTTGGTATCATAAAAATACATGCTCAAGTATTTTTCTCATATGTTATGCTCATAGCAAGAACGCTTGCCTCCATCCCAAACATAATAAAAGTTTGAAGCATGCATTGGTCATATATCATTGCATATGGAAGAGAAATTTCTTAATGTAGGGTTCCACATACTAGTCGCATTCTTCAGTATATTTATTTCTTTGAGATTTGAATCTAATTTGATTTTTAAAGAAAGGGGAAGACATTAACAATGGTTTGCAAAATTTCATTATTGACATGCATCAACATCTCTCGAGATTCAACTTCAGGATCTATTTTGGAAATATTTTGTACCAATTCTCCATTGGATGATACCTTTTCCTCTAACTATGAAAGTTGTAATCTTTCTTTGTCTTCAATAAGCTCTTCTGCAAGATTTATTAATGTAAAATTTTTCTCCTTTTTCTATTGTTGTAGTTGGATTATTTGGTGTTTCCTTTGCTTCCCTTTTCTATTGAGTTTATTGTGTTGGAAAATATGCAATGACATATTATTAATTCAGTTTTCCTTTAACCTTAATACTTGATTGTGAAATTTTTTATTCTTCTTGTCTTTCTTTATTAGATCTTCTTCATCAAACAAATATCAAGAGAAAAATAAAGACAATGGACACAAAAATTAGGCTCAAAGCCAAGGAAAACCCCCTTAAAGGGGAAAACCTAGAAACTCTTCTCTTCTTATAGAATCTACTTCAAATGAGAGACAAAGACTCAAACCTTAGACCAAGTCCTTCTCTAAGTATCAACTCAGCCCTTCAAGAAGTATTTCCTTGATCTTGCAACAACCACCTTCAATACTACAACTTCAACCTGCCAGCTTCAATACTGCAACTCATACTGCTACTTTGACCCTACAATTTCGGCCTTGCAGCTTACACAGAAACCCTAATGCACCTTCCTCCTAAGACGTTCGTAGAGCAAGAAAAATCCTCCCATAGTCGATGGGTTCAAGGTAGGGTATTCTTCTTCTAGCTATAATATTCTACACTTTGTCTTACTGAAACTTGACTTGCAACTTTTGCCTCCTTTTGCAGCATTAGAAACCCTAGAAATTCGCACGTGTGAGAGAGGTAGAACCCAAAACAAGATATTTCATCCTTATTTCTTCTCCTATGTTAAATTATGGAACTATGGTCAAATTCCACTTTGGGTATCTCATTTGATGGAAATTATGATTGCAATTAATTCTTCTTTTCGATAGGACCAAAATTGACCTAAATATCATCAAATTTGGACAAGGGAAAGTGTACTTATGAAGAAAAGCTGGCATATGCACATTTGGATAGGTTGGCCCTAAAGAAAATTGAAGACCCATGGAAGCCTATAAATACAAGTGACCTCAAGTTCATTTGGAAATCACCAAGAATCTTCTTCTTCTCTTCTTCATTGATTGGTTCACACAAGTCTGAGCCTGGGATGAAAAAAGAATTTCACAAAAGTCTAAAATTATAGGGTTTGAGGCCCACATCTGTTTAGGGTTTTTGGGTAACAGTGGCTAGCTTATCACAGGAGAAATTAGACCATAGTTTTTGGTTTTCATGTTCAAGGGAGCAACTGGAAGCCTTCCTTCACTCACATAGCTCCTTCTCCATGTGACATGGAATTTTGACTGAAATTGACCATTGACTGAAGTTGACCGTAATTGATCACAAACAAGAAAAGTTGTCTCTAATATATTTTGATGCTAGAAACATATTTATGAATGTTATTGGGTTTTTTTGCTAGATGATATTGTATTGGGCTCATTGCACTCTCCGTTGAACATTATGTGACAATCTAACAGAATAATAATTTCGAAGGGTTTTCCCCTTATGGGGTTTTTCCCTGGCCTTTGACCAAACCTGGTGTCTCTTGTTGATGTGTTGATTGTCTCCTTTTTCATTGCATTTATTGTTCTATCTTCAATTACTTTTGATGAATGGAAAGGGTAATTTTTATTGAAAATATTGCTAATTTAAGTATTGAATTGGGCTAAAGTAATTGATACAAGATAGAACAATTTGAAAACTTAACATGGTATCAGAGCTAAGGTGAAGGAAAAGCCCAAAAGGAGACAAGAATTAAAGCAATAATCTTTGGGAAAGTTGAAGGATCTAATCTAGTCAAGTCAAGATGTCTGCCTTCTTCAAGGAAAATGAGAAGTTGGGTGACTCATCCAATTTTGTTGCATGGAAATTCAGGTTGGATATCATAGCTGATAAAAATGATCTTTAGGAATACATTCAAGGAAAAGTACCCAGGCCTCCGAAGAATGCTTCTGCTACTGCCAAGAATAAGTACAAGAAAGGTGAGTTGAAAGAAAAGAAAATTATAGCTGATGGTTTACAAGATAATTTACTTGCATATCTTGGAAATTTGAGGAATTCTAAGGACATGTATGATAATATAGATGGCATGTATAAAGTCAACAATTGAATGAAATTATCTCCTTGAAATATCAACTCAGATACACTAAGATTAACAAAGGAGAGTCCATGCAATCCTACATAATGAGGATATCTCGTCTTAGAGATCAATTGCAAAGAGTTGGGGAATTTGTGCCTCATAAGGAATTTTTGATTGTGACTCTAAGAGGTATCCCTATCTCAGTTAGTTTTTCATACCAGGCCCGCGGTGCTTGTTTGAGGCCATACAAGGACTTCACAAGTTTTCAGACTTTATGTTCATGTCCTTTCACAGCAAATCCATCAAGTTGGGACATAAAAACATTCTCTTTTAGATCTCCATTCAAGAAAACAATTTTTACATCCATTTGATGGAATTTCCAACCGTTCTGAGATGCTAGTGCAAAGAGTGTCCGGATGGTAGCCCATTTTGCTGTGGGGGCAAAAGTCTCCTCATAATTGACCCCTTCCTTCTGTGCAAAACCTTTTGCCACAAGTCTAGCTTTGTGCTTGTCAAGTGAACCATCAGCTTTATACTTGTTCTTGTAGACCCACTTGTAGCCAATTGGTTTGGTTCCTAATGGAGGATCAACCCGTTTCCAAGTGCCATTCTTTACGAGGGCATCATACTCCTTTTGCATCGCTTCTTTCCGTTCATAATGAGAAGCAGCTTCTTTGAAGGAAGTTGGTTCAAAATTTGTAGACAAGTTCAATTCACAATCATAAGAAACATCCATATCAACAGGTGAATTAGAGTCATCTACATCACCTCCATTTTGTCAGTTTGAATTTCTAGTTCCTGCCTTTCCAACCTCATCAGGATGAACACTTTCAATTGTCTTTGTCAGCCACTTTGGGGGGCCTTTCTCAGATGTTCTAGGCTGCTCCACTGATTGATTTGGGACTGGATCAAGGTTGAGTCTCCCAATTCTATCAATCACATCACTTAAAGCATCATCCGTTGTTGGAGTTTCATGCAGGGGAGAGTGTTCTTCAGAAGAAGATTCCATATGTTGATCTAGTATAGGAATCCCCCCTTCAAGATGTGGAATTTGATTATCAAATTCTTGAAATAGTTTTGCTTTTGCGAATCTATCCAAGCGATCAAATTGCCGCTCAACAACATTGTCAGTTTTGGATGATTCAAGAAAATTTACATCTCTAGATACAACAAAATTTTTATTTACTTCATCATAGAGACAATATGCTTTGGAGGTGTTTGAATACCCCAGGAAGATACATTTACGACTTCTAGCACCAATTTTGTTTCTATGTACCTTTGGTATCAAGGCATAATAGGTGGAACCAAAGACCCTGAGATGCTTTACGGAAGGAATATGTACATACCACATTTCATATGGAGTCTTGTTTCTAATAGCATTAGATGGACATCTATTCTTTATAAATGCAACACATAGAACAACATCAACCCAAAACATTATCTTTACATTTTTTAAGAAGAGCATGGATTGTACCATATTTAAGATTGTCCTATTCATTATTTCAGCTACACCATTCTGTTGGGGATTATAAGGCACAGTTGTTTGATGTTTGATCCCATGTTGGCGAAGATAGTTTTCAAATTCAT
This sequence comes from Pinus tabuliformis, assembly GCA_031772625.1. Lineage (NCBI taxonomy): Eukaryota > Viridiplantae > Streptophyta > Pinopsida > Pinales > Pinaceae > Pinus > Pinus tabuliformis. The sequence goes on from CM062817.1 coordinate 183,508,538, forward strand.
TTGATGTGTATTCTTTTCCATTATCAGTGCAAATAGACCCAATATTAGATTGTGCATCATTTTCAATCCATTTATGAAAGTTCTTGAATGTTTGAAAAGCATCAGATTTGTTCTTCAATAAATAAACCCAACACATTCTGGTGTAGTCATCAATAAATGTCATGATATATTTGTTTCCATTTGCAGAAGGAACAGGCATTGGACCACATAAATCTGAATGAATGAGTTCAAGTTTTCTATGTGCTCTTGAATGTGAATCATGAAAAGACTGTTTGCTATGCTTTCCTAGAATGCAAGCATCACATTGCTTAAGTTTCCTAGGAATTGTAGGCAGACCAGCAACACCATTTTTCTTCAGCAAGCGGAGGCTTTCATAGTTCAAACGTCCAAATCTAGCATGCCATAATAAACTTGATGGAAGTGTACCTTCTTCATAATGATAATTTTATGAGAAATGTTGTGCACGAGTAGAGGTTCCTTGCAGCTTGAGAAGCCTTTCTTCTTCTATTCCCCTCATGACAAGTGAGTGGTCAAATGCTTTTCTTACCTCAAGCTTGCTATCAAACATATGAATGGAGTGACCTTGCTGACGGATGTGGACCAAGGACAACAAGTTTCTCTTGAGTTGTGGGAGATATAGAACATGTTGTAGAAGAAAGTCTGGAAGACCAGGCAGTTTAAGCCTGATTGTGCCAAGCCCTGATGGCTTGATTTTTGATTGGTCTGCAAAGTATACTGCCCCATCAACATTGTCAGTAAATTCTTCAAAAAATCTTTCTATGCATCATGTGGCAGGTTGCTCCTGAATCAAGCAACCCATCATTTTTCCAAGAAGCAAGTGAAGCATTAAATAAATCTTCATTTACTCCAATATTACATTGTGCCACAACATAGTGAGCAGATTCAGGTGCTTTACCTTTGTCTGTATCATCAATTTAACCTTTTTGTTGGTTTTTTTGCTGCTCAATTTTGTCCCATGGTAACTTGCATGTAGAGGCATCATGTGATCCATTTCTTTTGCAGCGTATGCAGTGCAAATCTTCCTTTTCTCCTTGAGAGTGTTTGCCCCTCCTGCCTCTGAAATATCTTCCTCTTTCTCTTCGACCACCTCCTCCTCTTGAAGAATCTTGAGAAAGATGCTTTTCTTTATGAGCAAGGCAATTAACCTCTTTAGAAGATTCAGGGGTTGTCTTCTTTCCAAAAGCTTTTTTCTCTTTCAGCAAACTTTTTCACAAGAGAGTCAAAGGTGATATCTTTGAGATTTCCATTTGCTTGCAATGACTCAAGATAATTGGAGTAATTAGGATAAAGTGCCTTGAGAAAAGCGATAAGACGAATATCCAATTCAAACTTAGTGGATTTGATATCATGCATTATAGACTTTGCTTCAGATGCAAGAGCAAGGGATCATTATTTTGCAGTTCAAGAGTGAAGAGTTTAATCATGATCAAAACAACTTCAAGTGCAGAATGTGAGTCATAGAGTTCTTTCAGCTTTTGTAAGGCTTCAAAAGCAGTTGAAAATGGTGAAATATGGTGACTCACCTCTTCATTTATAGATGTTGCGATTAATGCATAAGCTTTGTTGTTCTTGTTTTCCCAAATGACGAGCTCTTTGTCTGAGGTAGGTTGTTCTGGCTCTTTGTCTCCATCTCCAACACACACTCCTTTCCACAACTCATTGAAAATGAGTGTGTGTTTTATCATCTGGGACCACTCAAGATAGTTCTCTTTGCCAGTGAGAACTATTTCCATGATGGATATGATTGAATGCATGTTGTAACAAAAAATACTTCTGCTGCAAAACTTTTACTCTTAATGGGAAAAAATATAGTTCTGATATGATTGGACAACAAACTCAACTTGACAACAAATGTCAATACCCAAGACATATATATCGGCACTATTCAAAATATATATCGGTTTCTTTTTACATTGATCACCCAATGCAGCCCTTCAAAAAATTTTAACACACAGCGGCAATTTTAAAATATGCACAAAATCAGGGCTCAACTCACATCATAGGACAGTGCTTCATAGGCAACGTACCAAAATAGTTCAAGATACCATGTATATTCAACGCATGGCATTTAACTCACATACACATCATAGGATACCATGTATGCATGGCTTAACTCACATACACATCATAGGACAGCTACCACAAACCAATTTTCACATGGTTCAAACTCGTAGCCCTGAATTAACAATAAAGACGAGTTTCCATTCAAGATTATTGAAGCCTTACGAGGTTTTTAACACCATGTATTCAAAAAAATGTAAAAAAACATGTAAGTACCATTAGAGAATCAACTGGAATCCATCATGCTATATCGGAATCATTGAAGTCATCTTCAAAGGAATTGAAGAAATCAACATCGGAAGGTAGCGTACCAAGTGCAGTGTCATTCAGCGCTTCCACCACTTATTACTTTAGACTTGAATCTCTATAAAAATACAGTAACCTGTTGTGCCCTACAACAACCCCCCATTTCGTATCATCTCTATTCATAACAATCAATTATATGAAATGGGTCCCTTTTAAAAAATTAATTGGTATCAATGAATTTGTTCGAAAAAGGTATGATAATCAAATGTCTTTGTGAATTAAAGCCTTTTTTTTGAATAACAATGTTTCCAAAATAAAACGATCTTTGGTTATTGCGATAAAGCGATCGCAAGATCGCATATCGCAATACCAAAAGAGACGCATTTAAATGGCACTTTGGTCTTTGCCGATGCGATATCGCTATCGGCGATCGGCGGTATCCCATGCATACACAAAAGAGCACATATCTTGCACCCCGATGCGATATCGCTATCGGCCGTCGGCAGTATCCCATGCACTCCCATAAGGCACTCACGTCTTTCCCCGATGCGATATCGCTATCGGCGTTCGCTGGGACTACTTTCAAACGATAATGTAACTCTTTCCCCGATGCGATGCGACATTGTTCATCGGTAATCGGCATTTTCAAAAAGTGATTGCTTTAAGCCTTAAAGTTATATTTAAATCCGGTTGATAAAGTGCAGATTTCAAGATGCCGTTAAAGCAGGGATAAGGTAATGCATGCGTATTTAATAACTTTGCCCCTTCGTTTAAACGAATACTTGCGTCTAAGGCATTATCATATCTGTTGCATGCGTTAGGAGGTCATTCAACCGAATAACAGTGTAATGGTCATTTAATGAGTATCAGGCCCTAAAAACACCATTAATGCATATGCGATCTCTTACCAGTGATTGGATCCGCAGCCACTTCTTGAAAATTAATATCGCCACGCTTCAAGTGATATATATCTTTCACATTATGCTTTGTCTTCATTATTTCTCATGTTACGATTTCTGTTGCATTTGTGTAGAGTTCGTTTGTGGAGAAAAGCCTGAATATGATGGGGAAGAAAAATAAGAGGAGTTCTGGTTCCACTACAACACCTGTTGCAGGTCAAGCTGCTACAATTTCGAAGAAAGGCCTAATCTCGGACACTACGTGCGCTGGTCTTGCTAGGACCACATGGCAGGGCACATATAATCTGTTGGAGGCCGAGCAACCACAAGTGACAGTGAGAACGGCTAGTGTAGATGTACTAAGGAAGTCTGATGCAACGCTCAAAGACTTGGCCGACTCCTTTTTACACAGAATAGCGGCCAGAGAGCAGGTGCTCCCTTACACAGATGTGGTGTGCTGGGCAATTGAAGAAATCCCCATCACTGATAGAACTTTTCATACAATGGATGGAAGGATTTTCGGGTCATTCAAGCCTGATGACCTGAGGCGAATGTATCATCTTCCTGAACCGGAGCTAGTCTATAACAGAGCCTTCGTGGAGAGATTCGCAAAAGAAAATGAATCACCATCTGAACCCCTCCGAGATTGGAGGCAGAACCCAGCAAAACACAAGCATGAAAGTTCGGGTAAGTACTCCAACGTTTCTTTGGCTTCTCCCTATTGCTATGCGGGGATTATGATGTGTAGATTGTGGGGATTACATGACTCCGTTAATATTGAGATTGACATGGTTCCCTTAATGGAAGTGGCTATCAATAGTATAATTATGGATTGGGCCACTATTCTTTCTGATAAGTTGGTCGTAGCTGTTCGTGAATTTAGACACAAAACTAAAGTCACCGAAAGGAAAATCCCGCCATTTTATTATACTGCTTACATTATGGATACCCTGTGTTTTAATTCTGAGTTTCCTGTCCTCGGTTGGAGATGGACCACCCAAGATCCAACACCCATTCATTTATACCATCAGAAATTGTGGAAGTCCTATTACAAGGATCATTTGTACCAAATTTGTAATGGTTTCATGGTGCCCATTTACTATTCTATCTATGACAAACCCATTCCCAGAATTTCCTATGAAGCTTCTTTTGACTTACCAGCCATAGCGAGTTGGTTCGGGGAAGAGTATTTCACCTATATCAGAGTTTTTGGGAGTAAGGCTAGGCCACATGTCCTCCCTTTGTATATCCCAGACAAGTTGTTAGCCCGGGAAATCTGCTACCAGATTATGGCTGAGAGTGTCACACAAACTCTCAAAGAGGAGAAGAAGAAAGGTTGGCCCCCTTTTCCTTTAAGAACTGGGGTTTTTAATTTGCTTAATTACAAGCATGCGGAAAAAGAAGCGACAAAAATCCAAACTTTATCCCTGGCCACTATCCCAAACAGACTCTATGATCCAAAGCAAAATGCCTACTTTGCCCTTGAACAAGCAAAATTAACAAAAATTGATCATCAAGAGGATATGTTTGATGACCTGTTCGCAGGTACCGAGTCAATAAGCCAAGCCAAACAGCTTGCCAAAATGAAATACAATGATGAGGCGTTGACTGAGTTTAATAAACTTAGGGAGGAGAGGTTGCAAACTCTGCCTCTAGATTTATTATCCACAACTCCAGCGTCTTCATCAAGTGAGCCTGGTCGGCAACAGATACATCCACCTCCTGTTACAACTAAAGAACAGGATAAACAACAGGAGGAACGGCAGAAGAAGCTGCAGGCTGAGAAGCAAAGAAAAGAGCAAGCAGAGAGGCAGAAAAAGGAGCAGATAGAAAGGCAGCAAAAGGCAAAGAAGGAAGAAGAGCAGAGGAAGAAGAAGGAAGAAGAGAAACTAAAGAAAGAACTAGCAGATAGGCAGAAAAAGGAATTGGAGGAGCAGCAGCGAAAAGAACTTGAAGAACAGCAGAAGTTAGAACAAGAAAAAGAACGGAGCAAAGCCCATACAGAGCAACATAAGCAAACCTCCACCAATCCTGAATTGATTAAACAATGGAACCAATTCGATTCCATTATCAGTGGTAAAGAAGGCTCCAAAGACAAAGGCTCCTCTAAAACAAGCGATGCGCCTGATACCACTTCTTCTCAGGTTCTAGGAGGAACCAGCGACCCACCCATTTCACAGGATGTCGAGATAATCAATAAGGACCCTTCCGATCAAATTGTTCTCCAGGTGGAAGAAATTCCTCCCCTGGATATCTTCTACAGCCCAAAGCATAGAGCCGTTATCAAGCGCTCTAAGAAAAGACGAAGGCTTGATCAACCTTCTATCTTTCCTGAGCAAACAGTCACGGGCAATATGGTCTGGAAGGAGGATTTGGATCCCTCCGATGATCTAACAAAGCTGTCGCAATTCGCGGGAGCTTATTCTGCAGCAACTATCGACAAAGCATCGGAGGTAAGTCTTCTGTTGAAGACTAAGGACCATGAAATATATGCATTACAGGCAGAGGTAATTGAAGCGAAAAACAAAGCAGCACAGGTGGAAGAGCAGTTGCTGGCCCAACAGCAAGAAAACAATTTGTTAACCCAGCAACTGCAAATTGAAAGACAAAGGATAGACCAAAGTGAAACTCAGAAGGCAAAAGAATTGTCGGAGGCATTGTCACAGTTGAAAGCATCAAATGAGCTGATGATGAAGTCGAAAGATGAGCGAATAGCTCAACTATCAGCACAGCTCGAAGGTATCAAGAGCACACAGAATGTGAAAGTTTTCAGAGCAAAAGCAACTCAAATAAATGGCGCATTACTGTCTCAGATCAGACTTCTATGTCAACAACTTGCTAAGGCTGAGCCATTATGCGAAATATCTACAACAATGTGTGAGCAAATAGAGAAGGCCAGGAATGAGCTAGATCAGGCCGAAGAAGCCATATCCGATTATATTGAGTGGCAAGACACTGACGAAGGGATAGCGGCGAATTTGTCCCGAATCCATGAAGCGTACAAAGACATCCTCTTCACGGAATGGAACACTCAGGTAATGAAAGCAGAAAGGGCGGCTTCCAGGTGTAAAATAATTGCCAGCAATATGATCGACCTAGTCAATGATACACTTTATTTGGCAAATATGATCTCCAAGTGCACACCTGGAAGCATAACAACAGCAGGTATGCTTGAAGAATCAAGTTATCATGACTTGGAGGAACAGAGGAAGTTAATTACCGGAGTAAATACTTTAACCTCTGATGCATATTGGCTCTTTCTAATCAAGCCACATACTCAAAGGTCTGCTCTCAAGTGTTTAACAGATGCCCTCGGATGCTTGATCCCTGACATTCAAGATGCTACATATGATGCCCAGCTAACTTCGCATCTCAACACTCCACCAGAAGTAGAGCCAATGCTGGCGATATGTCAGCTAAGGAGTAAAGGCAAAGAACCCACCGAATGAAGCATTGCCGCCAACTGCCAGATTGCCAAGAAAGATGGAACAAACATTTATTGATGCCAATTTAATAGCTTTTCAGTTGTTTAGATATTTAGATTAGTATAGTATTTATAGACCCTTTCATTGTTTTGGAAAGGGTCGTAAAATTTTGTAACAGACTTAAAAGGCTGAAGTTTGCACTATTGTGCTTCAGTCTATATTCTTTTGTGAAACTCGACCAACGGTTCTGAATTTTGATTAGAAGGCTGTTTTATACAATTGCGCACGACTGTCTGTTGTTCGGAATGCTTTCTGATTTGAAGGAAGGACTGCGACATAGTGATTAATATACTGGATTGATCGAGCAGCTTACATGGTACTATTATCTGTATCTGTGTTCTTTCTTATTATATGAATTACTGTGTTATTATCTTTGCTATTGTTGAATGCATGTATGCGATATAACAGCGAATCTTCATTTCGTTTCACTATTGAATGTTTTGATGATTTGTTATCTCTTTCACCCATGCATGTATCAATGATATGAATGATTAAGTGTAGTAATTCGCTCTAATCGCTCTGCATAACTAATTATGCAGAGCAATGTTTAAATGGTTTTAAACATCTATGCTTAAAGTGTTAGAGTCATCTACATGCCTGCCTTAAAGCACAGATCATCAAACGCTACGCTTTGCGAAGTGATAAATCCCGGGATCCGATTATAGTTATTACATTTTGTTTATAGTTTAGCTGTCCGCTTATTACCATCTTATGTCATAAGTCACTCATCCATCCCGTTCACTTATAATTCTTGGGAAACTGGTCCCATTATCCCCAGTCGGAACCACTATTCCAAACGGAAAAGGAGCTGCACTAAGGTCCGGACCGGGTGGTTTCCCCTTTGTTGTGGCAGCGATTTTCGAGGCCTCAACAAAATTGGCGCTAGAAGGAGGGCCTTAACTGTGAATGGCAAGCCGACCCAAATCGGCAAGTCATTCTAAGAGTAATTCTCCCTCCAAACCTCCTCGTTCTTCTCAATTACATGCTGGTTCGCCAGCCCATAACCAAGAAGAAGAGGAATCTACCACCACTGCTCAATCCCATCATATCCCAGAACAGCTAAGTCTTGAATCTCCTGAAGTCCAGTCTCTAATCCATAAACTTCAGAGCTTCTCGATCTCACCACAGAAATCTGAGATATCAGAAAGCAGTGTGACTTCGCAGTTCAACCTCACTCATCCTCTTACCAGACTTCAGAGCGAAAAACTTGGTATTGAACCCACTGAGTTTCCTTTACCCAAAAGGAAAAAGTCAAAGAAAAATACTGAAGGATCTGATACTGGGGATTTTTCTTCCACATCCTCCATTTCATCTCCTCATCTGCAAAGTCAACCACCCACTCCTCCATTACATATTGTTGTTCACCAGGGAACAGAAGCCTCAATATCCCAATCTATTCACTCCTCCTCTTCAACCCTTTCCAACACATCCGGAATCCCAGCAGTAGTCCCAACCACTGTTGCCATTATAATGGCAGATCCATGGACTAGGCCAGGAGCAGTCAACATGCCTGGACCATTGCATGATCTACCCAATGACCCCGAAAAATGGCTGGCTAAATTCAATCCAGATGATGGGATCCAGGCTGAAGAACACATCAACAACTTCATGTTAGCAGTTAACCTAAAAGGAGTGACAGAGCAAGATGTCGTAGTAAGACTTTTCCCTTACACTTTACAAGGATCAGCAGGATCCTGGTATTTTTCCTTACCCTCTGGTTCGATTACCAGTTGGAATACATGCCAAGAGCAGTTTCTCACCAAATATGGAGACGATAGGTCCTTAGCAACTTTAATAAATGACCTCTCCAATTTGAGAATAGAGCACAGGGAACCAATAAAGGAGTTTAATGCCAGATTTAATAAACTACTGAATAAAATCCCTACCGCTTCTAAACCAAGTGAACAAATCCGAAGCGAATGGTACATCACTGCCCTACCTGCCAATATAGCTATCTTTGTTGACAGGGCTGGCAAACCTACATTAGCTGAAAATATGAAAGAAGCACTTGCCGTTGAAAAGCGCATCAATGCTCTTGAAAAGAAAGCTGCTCTAGAAGATAGAAAAGCTAAAAAAGTCTCGTTTAAAGAAGATTCCAAGAAGAAAACTCCGAAGGACCCATATGACATGGAAGGTTTACAAAAGGTCCTTAAAACATTGTCCAATGAAATGGTTGAGATTAAAAAGCAGGTGGCCGAAACTTCAAGCAAAAGACCATTTAGGACTTTTAAGAAAACCGAATCAAAGCCACCTAATGTTATATCTAACGCTGATTCGGACCAAGAAGAAGAGGAAGAGGAAACACCTTCACAGACCGATGATGAAGAAGAAGTAGCTGAATGCCACGGAATGTGGGATTTTATACTCCCAAACTCTGATATGGAGAATGAAGAAGAAGCCTTTCCGGTTACTACAAGAAGTAAAAGCACTCCTGAACCCGCCCAGGCAACTTCAAAGAAGAGGAGCGCAGGCGCTACTACAGCAAAGGAAAAAGTTCCCCCAAAGAAGTCACCTGTGGTAGTTCCTCAAAACCAGCCTTCAACTTCTAGTTCTCCTTCAACATCCAAGACTCTAGTGGTATCCAATTCAATGGAATATAACATTGTTGATGATATGAAGAAAACCAAGGCAAATATAACCATGTTTGAACTTAGTAAACTGAAACATCAGCAAAAGCTACTTCTCAAAGAATTAAATGTTGTTCCCTCTACTCCCCTTCCCAGTACAAGAGCTGCCAACGATCAAGGCCAGCCTCCCGCAGGTATGGTTGAAATTACTGATTCAGTCTTAATCGGAGATAAATCAAATTCTCACACTCCACCCTTCCTGCTCACTTATGAGATTTATAATAGAAACCTACACAATTGTTTAATAGATTCAGGGGCCTCATCTAATATAATGCCAGCTTCAGTTTGCTCTAAGCTAAGCATTGAACCCCAGAAGTCTGCCATTCATATTGTACAGTTGGATAGAACTAAAGTGCAGGTTGTGGGAGAAATTAATTTTGTAACCATCAGGTTGTCAGCCGACCCCAGAATTGTTCAAAGGATTGACATCCTAATCGCTGACATACCTGAATTTTATGGTTTGATTTTAAGCAGAGATTGGTCCGAAAAACTACATGGGTATATTTCCACAGATTGGTCACATATGTGGCTTCCCTACAAGGGAAATCCAAATCAAATAAGGATCGATCGTGAGAAGCATATGACCCACACAGTTACTGAATTCGAGCAAGAAAACCAACCTGTGGCATTCAATAATAACATCTTGGGGAACTATTCAGCAGAATCATTCTTTGGCAACTTTGTTGCCCAACCATCTCCTTTTTCAGTCAATCATTTTACATCTCAAATAGAAAATTTTTCACAAACTGATAGGTCCAGGTGTTTTAATGATGCTGAGAAAATTGTAGATACTTTTGTTAATATTCCTTTATTTTGGTCTTTATATTTTGATGGCTCTAAGTCCAGCGAAGGCTCAGGAGCAGGTTGCATTTTGGTTAGTCCGCAAGGAGAAAAGACAATGCTGTCTTGTAGGTTAGAGTTTGAGTGCACTAATAATACAGCCGAATATGAAGCTTTAATCCAAGGATTATACAAAGCAATCGGCCTGGAGGTACGATATCTAAAGGTATTCGGCGATTCGGAAATCATTGTCAAACAGGTTAGAAATGCAATTCATTGTCTTTCGACTCACCTTAAACATTACCAATCGCTCGTTCAAGAGCTTACCTCACACTTTTTGGCATTCAACATTTCTTCTATACCTCGATCTCAAAATTCAGCCGCAGATTTACTAGCCAATGTAGCTTCAAAGCTTCTACCTTCTGAAGACTACAGCCTTGATAGATTTTCTGTAGAATTACTTTTCAGACCCTCAATTCCTGACAATGTCACTAATTGGAGAGTATTTAATCATGATGATGATATTTTGCAATTTTTAACTTCTGAGAATTCTTATGATAAGCAAGTTATTGAGGAAGATGATCATGATTCCCAGATGAAAGAAGTGCTCAAAGAAAATTCGATCCCTAAACCAGTGGTAAAATTAGAAGATCTTTATGATATCAAAGACAGGTTTAAACCTGTAATTAACACAAAGCTTCAAAGTTCTACCCTTAGGTTTGAATTGATAAATCTAGGAACTAAAGAGTCTCCTCAAAACATCAATTTAGGAACAGGACTATCTCAGAATGAAAAGGAAGCATTTATTAAATTGTTAAGAAAAAACAAACAAGTTTTTGCTTGGAAATATGATGACTTAAAGACATATGATACATCTATTATCCAGCATACCATTCCTATGCCTCCTGATCAGAAACCGATTCAACAAAAATTAAGAAAAATACACCCAAATTTGGAGAGCCAGATTAAGTCGGAGCTTAATAAGCTCTTGAAAGCCAAAATTATTTTTCCGGTCCGACATTCAAACTGGGTCTCTAATATGGTGCCAGTCAGAAAGAAAAATGGCGACATTCGAATTTGTATTGATTTCAGGAATTTAAACAAAGCGAGCTTAAAAGACAACTTCCCATTGCCTACTATGGAGCAAATTCTTCAATCAGTGGCAGGTTCTGAATTGATGTCTTTTCTAGACGGTTTTTCAGGGTACAATCAAGTTCTGGTACATCCTGATGACCAGCTTAAAACTACATTCAGAACAAAATGGGGGACCTATGCATATCAGAAGATGCCTTTTGGTCTTATAAATGCCGGAGCGACATTTCAGAGAGCTATGGACATGGCCTTCAGAGGGTTAATTAATCGATCAGTAGTCGTCTATCTAGACGATATTACTGTGTATTCTAAGAAGAGAGATAATCATTTGCACGACTTAAATCAGATCTTTCAGCGATGCAAAAGATATGGTATTTCTCTAAACCCAAAAAAGTCCTTCTTTGCTCTAGACCAAGGAAAACTCTTAGGCTTTATAGTATCCAAAGATGGCATTTATATTGATCCTGATCGGATTAATGAAATTTCTGAAATCCCTTTCCCACATAACAAAAAATCAATGCAGTCATTTTTGGGTCAGATTAATTTTGTCAAACGATTTGTTCCAGATTTTTCGCAGATTGTATTACCACTTCAGACAATGATCAAGAAGAATTCAGTCTTCAAATGGGGATCAGAAGAAAAGCAAGCTTTTGATGTTATCAAACAGTCAATAATCAATGCCCCAGCCTTGAATACTCCAAATTTTTCTAATCATTTTACACTATATACTATTGCATCCAACACTTCATATGTCGCAGTACTCACACAACTAAATGATAACAACTTAGAAGCACCCATATCATTTTTCAGTTCAAATCTTCAAGGTGCCGAATTGAATTATTCTGATGTGGAGAAACAAGCCTTTGCTGTATTCAAAGCAGTCAAACATTATAGACCCTTCCTTTTGAAAACCCACACAAAAGTTATAGTTCCTTTCCCAGCGGTAAGACAACTATTAATTCAGAAAGAATTGGGTGAAAAAAGAGCCAATTGGGTTACAGCGCTTCAAGAGTATGACTTAGAAATAAGGCCAGCAAAGATTGTTAGGGGCCAAGGTTTTTGCAGGATATTGGCAGGAGCATCAAACATTCACGAATCAAGCGATGAGGATCAGATTGAATCCATCAATCAGATAAGTGTCACTGATTCTGAATCTCAATATGCTGATTTGATATTTTATTTGAAGAACGGTTATGCTCCTCCAAATTTATCTTACAAAAATAAAAGGGCCATTAGGTTAAAAGCTAAGAATTTCACTCTCATTGATGATCTGTTGTTCAAACAAAATTATGATTCTATCCTGTTAAGATGTCTTGAGAAACCTGAAGCCCAAAAGGTTTTGCAGGAGCTACATGATGGACCAGCTGGGGGACATTTTGGAGCTGACACAACAGCTCACAAGATTATTCATGCTGGATATTATTGGCCTACTCTATTTAGAGATTTCCATGAGCACGTAAGAAAATGCCTTAATTGCCAAACATCTGGTGGAAGACAACGAAAATCAGCTTTCCCTCTGCAACCTGTCAACATTGAACAGCCATTCGAACAATGGGGATTAGATATCATCGGGGAAATTACTCCACCATCTTCCAAACAACATAGGTATATCCTTACTGCTACTGATTATTTTACCAAATGGGTAGAGGCTATTCCTTTGAAGGCGGCAAATGCAGAGGCAATCATCGAGTTCATTGACCAATTCATCATTACCAGGTTTGGTGTTCCAAACGCTCTTGTTTTTTATAATGCTTCCTATTTCTCAGGAAACGCAATGTATGATTTTGCTATTAAAAGGGGGTTTAAACTGAAATATTCTTCCAATTATTATCCCCAGGGAAACGGTTTAGCCGAATCTACTAATAAGAATCTCATCAAAATCATTAAGCGAACTGTTGAACAGAATCATAGAAACTGGCATAAATCTTTGGTCTTTGCATTATGGGCTGATAGAATAACACAAAAGGCTGCTATAGGGACCTCTCCTTTCAATCTGGTATATGGAAAGGAAGCCGTGTTGCCTACAAATCTTGTTCTTCCATCTTTAGCCCTAGTGTAGTTCATTCAAGAGACTCCGTCTTCTTCTATCCAACTTAGACATGACCAAATTCTCAAATTAGAAGAAGAGAGGGAAAAAGCCAGAATCACTCATGCCAAACATCAACAAATCATCAAAGCATCCTTCGACTCAGCATCATCCGGTTCCAAACAACTTCAAGTTGGTGACTTAGTTCTCAAATGGGACAAGGCCCATGAGGATAAAGGTAAGCATACCAAATTTCAGAAAATTTGGCTTGGACCATTTCAGATCTGTGAAAAGATAGGCCATTCAACTTTTATATTGCAAGACTTATCAGGGTTGAGAGATTCTCTCCCCGTCAATGGCCTGATCCTGAAGAAATTCTTTAATTGAGAAGGTAACCCCTTCTCCTTTTGTAGATTTGCGTAGTTTGTAGGATTGGTAGGAAATAAAATTGTAGAGTATCTCCATTGACCTTTTGTTGTGTTTGACGAAGCTGTCTCACAAAAATAATATAAATATTTGTTTTTAGATAATAGAACCCTCAATCAAAAGAAATAGTTTCTAGGAAATTAGATATCCTTGTGTTCTGAAACTATAATCTAAATTTTGAAGACTCCTCTCAAGAGGTAAGAGTTCTGAATCATTTTCTGTTTCCAAAACTAGTCTCCAAAGGTTATCTGTTAAAAGATAGAGGCTAACCCATTTTCAGTATCTTCAACTCTTCACCTGTCATCCACCTACTCTTAAGGAGAAAATTGTTCACCCCATTCACTAAAGGTTATGATTACTCAGAGTGTAATTCTAAAATATAAAAGATTAAAGATAAGAGGTCTTATCATAAGCCTGCTTACCATGTTCATAGGGAAATAGGTTAACTGACATTACCAATGCTGCCTACCAAAACAGGGTAATGGCTTGAAATTTCAAGACAAGGGGTCTCATCACGAGCCAGCTTGATCAGTTAAATTATTACCAGTGAATGGCATTGTCATAAACTGGCTACCAAACCAGGACAATGGCTTTTTATCTTATTTATTACAAAGAAAAACAGATGAAAAATAAAATATGAAAACATTTTATGGATTCATTCTGTTAATCACACTCTTATGTGAATGGAAAAGTGGACAATACTATGGTTAAAAGGTATCCCTGTCGAAACTATAAACGTTTGCTGGCAACAGAGGCTCTACCTATGACAAAGGGGTTAATTATAAAAGCTGATGTGGGAAAGTTTTCTATTTTATCACTATGAACCAATAAAGACTTGTTTTTGAAACTTATTATGTATTTGGTTTCTTGAAACTAAATGGGACGAAGTTAACAAAATGGAGTTCACTTTAGTCAGAACACATGAATAGCTAGTTATATTAGAAATTTCTCCTTCTGATTGAGTTTCTATTTATGAAAAGATTGAGTGTTTATGTTAATTTCAGAGATAACTGGTTCTACCAACGAATTGCCAATTGTTGTGCCCTACAACAACCCCCCATTTCGTATCATCTCTATTCATAACAATCAATTATATGAAATGGGTCCCTTTTAAAAAATTAATTGGTATCAATGAATTTGTTCGAAAAAGGTATGATAATCAAATGTCTTTGTGAATTAAAGCCTTTTTTTCGAATAACAATGTTTCCAAAATAAAACGATCTTTGGTTATTGCGATAAAGCGATCGCAAGATCGCATATCGCAATACCAAAAGAGACGCATTTAAATGGCACTTTGGTCTTTGCCGATGCGATATCGCTATCGGCGATCGGCGGTATCCCATGCATACAAAAAAGAGCACATATCTTGCACCCCGATGCGATATCGCTATCGGCCGTCGGCAGTATCCCATGCACTCCCATAAGGCACTCACGTCTTTCCCCGATGCGATATCGCTATCGGCGTTCGCTGGGACTACTTTCAAACGATAATGTAACTCTTTCCCCGATGCGATGCGACATTGTTCATCGGTAATCGGCATTTTCAAAAAGTGATTGCTTTAAGCCTTAAAGTTATATTTAAATCCGGTTGATAAAGCGCAGATTTCAAGATGCCGTTAAAGCAGGGATAAGGTAATGCATGCGTATTTAATAACTTTGCCCCTTCGTTTAAACGAATACTTGCGTCTAAGGCATTATCATATCTGTTGCACGCGTTAGGAGGTCATTCAACCGAATAACAGTGTAATGGTCATTTAATGAGTAGCAGGCCCTAAAAACACCATTAATGCATATGCGATCTCTTACCAGTGATTGGATCCGCAGCCACTTCTTGAAAATTAATATCTCCACGCTTCAAGTGATATATATCTTTCACATTATGCTTTGTCTTCATTATTTCTCGTGTTACGATTTCTCTTGCATTTGTGTAGAGTTCGTTTGTGGAGAAAAGCCTGAATATGATGGGGAAGAAAAATAAGAGTTCTGGTTCCACTACAACACCTGTTGCAGGTCAAGCTGCTACAATTTCGAAGAAAGGCCTAATCTCGGACACTACGTGCGCTGGTCTTGCTAGGACCACATGGCAGGGCACATATAATCTGTTGGAGGCCGAGCAACCACAAGTGACAGTGAGAACGGCTAGTGTAGATGTACTAAGGAAGTCTGATGCAATGCTCAAAGACTTGGCCGACTCCTTTTTACACAGAATAGCGGCCAGAGAGCAGGTGCTCCCTTACACAGATGTGGTGCACTGGGCAATTGAAGAAATCCCCATCACTGATAGAACTTTTCATACAATGGATGGAAGGATTTTCGGGTCATTCAAGCCTGATGACCTGAGGCGAATGTATCATCTGCCTGAACCGGAGCTAGTCTATAACAGAACCTTCGTGGAGAGATTCGCAAAAGAAAATGAATCACCATCTGAACCCCTCCGAGATTGGAGGCAGAACCCAGCCAAACACAAGCATGAAAGTTCGGGTAAGTACTCCAACGTTTCTTTGGCTTCTCCCTATTGCTATGCGGGGATTATGATGTGTAGATTGTGGGGATTACATGACTCCGTTAATATTGAGATTGACATGGTTCCCTTAATGGAAGCGGCTATCAATAGTAAAATTATGGATTGGGCCACTATTCTTTCTGATAAGTTGGTCGTAGCTGTTCGTGAATTTAGACACAAAACTAAAGTCACCGAAAGGAAAATCCCGCCATTTTATTATACTGCTTACATTATGGATACCCTGTGTTTTAATTCTTAGTTTCCTGTCCTCGGTTGGAGATGGACCACCCAAGATCCAACACCCATTCATTTATACCATCAGAAATTGTGGAAGTCCTATTACAAGGATCATTTGTACCAAATTTGTAATGGTTTCATGGTGCCCATTTACTATTCTATCTATGACAAACCCATTCCCAGAATTTCCTATGAAGCTTCTTTTGACTTACCAGCCATAGCGAGTTGGTTCGGGGAAGAGTATTTCACCTATATCAGAGTTTTTGGGATTAAGGCTAGGCCACATGTCCTCCCTTTGTATATCCCAGACAAGCTGTTAGCCCGGGAAATCTGCTACCAGATTATGGCTGAGAGTGTCACACAAACTCTCAAAGAGGAGAAGAAGAAAGGTTGGCCCCCTTTTCCTTTAAGAATTGGGGTTTTTACTTTGCTTAATTACAAGCATGCGGAAAAAGAAGCGACAAAAATCCAAACTTTATCCCTGGCCACTATCCCAAACAGACTCTATGATCCAAAGCAAAATGCCTACTTTGCCCTTGAACAAGCAAAATTAACAAAAATTGATCATCAAGAGGATATGTTTGATGACCTGTTCACAGGTACCGAGTCAATAAGCCAAGCCAAACAGCTTGCCACCATGAAATACAATGATGAGGCGTTGACTGAGTTTAATAAACTTAGGGAGGAGAGGTTGCAAACTCTGCCTCTAGATTTATTATCCACAACTCCAGCGTCTTCCTCAAGCGAGCCTGGTCGGCAACAGATACATCCACCTCCTGTTACAACTAAAGAACAGGATAAACAACAGGAGGAACGGCAGAAGAAGCTGCAGGCTGAGAAGCAAAGAAAAGAGCAAGCAGAGAGGCAGAAAAAGGAGCAGATAGAAAGGCAGCAAAAGGCAAAGAAGGAAGAAGAGCAGAGGAAGAAGAAGGAAGAAGAGAAACTAAAGAAAGAACTAGCAGATAGGCAGAAAAAGGAATTGGAGGAGCAGCAGCGAAAAGCACTTGAAGAACAGCAGAAGTTAGAACAAGAAAAAGAACGGAGCAAAGCCCATACAGAGCAACATAAGCAAACCTCCACCGATCCTGAATTGATTAAACAATGGAACCAATTCGATTCCATTATCAGTGGTAAAGAAGGCTCCAAAGACAAAGGCTCCTCTAAAACAAGCGATGCGCCCGATACCACTTCTTCTCAGGTTCTAGGAGGAACCAGCGACCCACCCATTTCACAGGATGTCGAGATAATCAATAAGGACCCTTCCGATCAAATTGTTCTCCAGGTGGAAGAAATTCCTCCCCTGGATATCTTCTACAGCCCAAAGCATAGAGCCGTTATCAAGCGCTCTAAGAAAAGACGAAGGCTTGATCAACCTTCTATCTTTCCTGAGCAAACAGTCATGGGCAATATGGTCTGGAAGGAGGATTTGGATCCCTCCGATGATCTAACAAAGCTGTCGCAATTCGCGGGAGCTTATTCTGCAGCAACTATCGACAAAGCATCGGAGGTAAGTCTTCTGTTGAAGACTAAGGACCATGAAATATATGCATTACAGGCAGAGGTAATTGAAGCGAAAAACAAAGCAGCACAGGTGGAAGAGCAGTTGCTGGCCCAACAGCAAGAAAACAATTTGTTAACCCAGCAACTGCAAATTGAAAGACAAAGGATAGACCAAAGTGAAACTCAGAAGGCAAAAGAATTGTCGGAGGCATTGTCACAGTTGAAAGCATCAAATGAGCTGATGATGAAATCGAAAGATGAGCGAATAGCTCAACTATCAGCACAGCTCGAAGGTATCAAGAGCACACAGAATGTGAAAGTTTTCAGAGCAGAAGCAACTCAAATAAATGGCGCATTACTGTCTCAGATCAGACTTCTATGTCAACAACTTGCTAAGGCTGAGCCATTATGCGAAATATCTACAACAGTGTGTGAGCAAATAGAGAAGGCCAGGAATGAGCTAGATCAGGCCGAAGAAGCCATATCCGATTATATTGAGTGACAAGACACTGACGAAGGGATAGCGGCGAATTTGTCCCGAATCCATGAAGCGTACAAAGACATCCTCTTCACGGAATGGAACACTCAGGTAATGAAAGCAGAAAGGGCGGCTTCTAGGTGTAAAATAATTGCCAGCAATATGATCCACCTAGTCAATGATACACTTTATTTGGCAAATATGATCTCCAAGTGCACACCTGGAAGCATAACAACAGCAGGTATGCTTGAAGAATCAAGTTATCATGACTTGGAGGAACAGAGGAAGTTAATTACCGGAGTAAATACTTTAACCTCTGATGCATATTGGCTCTTTCTAATCAAGCCACATACTCAAAGGTCTGCTCTCAAGTGTTTAACAGATGCCCTCGGATGCTTGATCCCCAACATTCAAGATGCTACATATGATGCCCAGCTAACTTCGCGTCTCAACACTCCACCAGAAGTAGAGCCAATGCTGGCGATATGTCAGCTAAGGAGTAAAGGCAAAGAACCCACCGAATGAAGCATTGCCGCCAACTGCCAGATTGCCAAGAAAGATGGAACAAACATTTATTGATGCCAATTTAGTAGCTTTTCAGTTGTTTAGATATTTAGATTAGTATAGTATTTATAAACCCTTTCATTGTTTTAGAAAGGGTCGTAAAATTTTGTAACAGACTTAAAAGGCTGAAGTTTGCACTATTGTGCTTCAGTCTATATTCTTTTGTGAAACTCGACCAACGGTTCTGAATTTTGATTAGAAGGTTTTTTTATACAATTGCGCACGACTGTCTGTTGTTCGGAATGCTTTCTGATTTGAAGGAAGGACTGCGACATAGTGATTAATATACTGGATTGATCGAGCAGCTTACATGGTACTATTATCTGTATCTGTGTTCTTTCTTATTATATGAATTATTGTGTTATTATCTTTGCTATTGTTGAATGCATGTATGCGATATAACAGCGAATCTTCATTTCGTTTCACTATTGAATGTTTTGATGATTTTTTATCTCTTTCACCCATGCATGTATCAATGATATGAATGATTAAGTGTAGTAATTCGCTCTAATCGCTCTGCATAACTAATTATGCAGAGCAATGTTTAAATGGTTTTAAACATCTATGCTTAAAGTGTTAGAGTCATCTACATGCCTGCCTTAAAGCACAGATCATCAAACGCTACGCTTTGCGAAGTGATAAATCCCGGGATCCGATTATAGTTATTACATTTTGTTTATAGTTTAGCTGTCCGCTTATTACCATCTTATGTCATAAGTCACTCATCCATCCCGTTCACTTATAATTCTTGGGAAACTGGTCCCATTATCCCCAGTCGGAACCACTATTCCAAACGGAAAAGGAGCTGCACTAAGGTCCGGACTGGGTGGTTTCCCCTTTGTTGTGGCAGCGATTTTCGAGGCCTCAACATAACCCTGAATATCGAAATAAATTATTACTTTCAATAATCAATCCACTTGGCATTGCTTTTGTTAGCTTTTCGATCAATTCTCTCGGTAAGCCAATTGCAGATGTCTCCGAGCACAATGGCAATGTTTTCATCAGGCTCCCCAAATAGAAGCGAATGTAACATAAGTGAATGCAACATAAGCGGATGCAACAGAAGCGAATGCAACATACCCTCGTAGATCTTTGATTCACGCACTAGCAGTGTTTCACGTAGTAAACTTGGTCATGGAGATGATTCATGCACTCAACGCAGTAACAGTAATGCCCTCAATGCAGCAACATGGAATGAGCAATGGTTCAGCACTCCATCTTGACACACGGCAGAGATGGCCTTCAGTCCGCTCATAATACAATTTTGTAGTGGGTGCAGAACAATTATGCAACAATATAATTATGCAGTGGGCGCAGAACAATTATGCAGCAATATAATTATGCAGTGGGCACAGAACAATTATGTAGCAATATAATTATGCAGTGGGCGCAGAACAATTATGCAGCAATATAATTATGCAGTGGGCACAGAAAGGGTTAGAATCACTTATGGCAAACAGAGCGCACAAGGGCAGTGGAAAGAGAGCGCAGTAGGCAGAAGGGAGTTACAATTATTTTGGGAGTTGGCTCTGATACCATGTCAGGCCAGGCAGTAACTCCTCAAAACAAAATTGATTCGTATATCATATTCCTTCAGGTTGGTCTTTATTATATACATGAGGGAGAGACTGTTCACTTCATCTCCCGATGACTGTTCATATTACTTACTATCTATTTACATTATGTTCACCAAATCTTGATGATTAGGTGTCAACAATTTCAAACTGGACTCCTTCACAAAACAACAACTTTCTTTCTCAAATGAACTCTCGATGAATTAACACCAACGCTCCTCACTCTCTGCATAATATGTCAGTTGAAACATACTCCATATAACTGCTGCAACACCTACAAACTAATTCAGAAAATCTACATCATACAACTCTCACAGCTTGCACACAATCCTCTAGAATCACACTCACTCAACACATAACTCATCCAACCAAACTATCATTGAGCTATCTCCAATATATGGATGAACTGAGGTGCTCAACTCAAT
The DNA here is from genome assembly GCA_031772625.1 of Pinus tabuliformis. Taxonomy (NCBI): domain Eukaryota; kingdom Viridiplantae; phylum Streptophyta; class Pinopsida; order Pinales; family Pinaceae; genus Pinus; species Pinus tabuliformis. The sequence goes on from CM062817.1 coordinate 183,529,482, forward strand.
AATCTCCAAAAACTACTAAGCTCCACAAACTATGTTCATATGCTTAAATTGATATGGATTTAGCTCATTGACTTGATCAAGCCATTAAATCCACTTGCATTTTGATATTTTCAACTTTGATTAGTTTCTAGAGGCCCAACAAACGCTTTTTACCATATGTTGAAATGTTTCGCTCAAAAATATTGCCACAATACAAAAAATAGTTGAAATGTGCGAGGAGACCAGAGAAAAACTCATGAAAATCCTCATTCACACACACAACACTGGCTAAACTCAATCAGTCACATGCATAGGATTTCTTCCAAGTGACTGGAGTTTTTCAGTCACATGCATGAGCCTGCATGGGAGGGACTATGGCAGAGGATAAGAAAACACAATCAAATCAGCTCAAAATTCTACCAAACTTCTTGGACACCTTCATCAACTCCTAAATACACCTTCAAGTCTCTGTAACAAGTTTTCAATTGATGACATAGGCCAAGAACGTCTAAAACAAGTCAATGACATGTATACCCTAGTCTTCCAAACTTCTCATCATCACCAACACCTCCAACTCCTTAGGAAGCAATGACAACCTATCCAAACACCTCCAACACCTGTAGCAACATCTCTTACTCTTGTAGCAACATCTCCAACACCTACAGTAGTAGCATCAGTTCATCAAACTACCTCCAACATTGGTATAAGAACCTCCAACACATGTAGAAACATCTCCAATGATTCCAACATGTGTAGAAGCATATGAAACACATGTATTAGCAATCTAACCACCTGCAGTAGAAGCATCTTCATCATATGACAAACCATCATACCATGCCTTGCTGCCATCTCTACTCAACCACTAAATCACCTCCACTAAGTCATGCCACAACCACGTTGATGTCAATACCAACCAATTGTTGGCTTGATGGGGCCTGACCCAGGTTCGGAAGTGTTTTATCCAAACAAATCCTGCACTATCGGCTCTTTCAGCGACAGTCCACAGAGCACAGACTGAAGTCTCACCCGAGGTAGTATGGGGGGGTGTTGGAACTAGGTTTCCGCACCCTAGGGATGTCTTGATGAGGTCTGGAGAGGTCGCGAACCAACCCACGCACCTATGCTACTCTGCACAGCTATCTGGCCTTCGCATAGCTCAGCGACGAGGCACCTCTTAGATTCTTATTATTATAGTGATTATTCTAGATCTGATCTAATTCTTAAGGTCTTTAATCACACATTCAACAGTTATAACCAGCGCGTGTAACCATAAATCTTACAGATATGCATAAAATAAGAACATAATCATAAACATATAGATCAGTGACCAGATGCACAATAATTCAAAAACACTTAACTTTATTAATCTTTGGTTCAGTACAATCAGTTCCACCCTGCGCACTTAGCTGCAGGGGTTCGGGCACACAACTGCGGACTCTACCAAGCCTCTGCGCACACAACTGCATAGCCTACTCTAACTACTACCAACCACGACTCAGACTTATAGACTTAGAGCGAATATTGCATTCACAAACCCATAATACATTAGATCTCCATCAAAAGCTACCTTTTATCCTTAGAAATTTTCTCTATTCGACTCGCTTTCTATTATTTTACATTATTTTAGGGTAGACAACCCTTTGACTCGACCTATTATAGCTCGCGCTCCACGCACTTCCCGTAACTTTTACAATATCATTACCCTAAATTGTGGGTTTTAATCCCCAAAACCATTACGCGGGGGATCCACTACCCAACAGGCCCCCAACACAATCATCGTGACTTATCCTAAGTCACTCATCGGTGTGGCGAGACATGCTTCCAAGGCATCACGATTCACCATCCATGTGAGTGACGCACTATGTTCTATTGCTCCATCCTTGCCTCCTACAAAACTCCTTCAAGCTCTTGCGCCATTGCCTCTACTAATTCGCTCAACCAATGATGCTCATTATGCTCTGCTCGATTAACACAAAGCGGCCCCTCATAGGATTTTAGCTCTAGCTGAGGTGCCAAAGGCAGGAATTATTTGTGCCAAAGTAGCAAATTTCCAATCTCTGGTCCAGTATACACATTTTCCGCTGAAGCTTGTGTTGCATTTTTGCAAGAGAGATGTTGTTGTCCGCGAGATCCCAATCTTCAAGATGCGTCAGAGAGAAACTATTAACTAAATTTCCATCATTTGTCCCAAGATTCACCATCTTTCCCTTATCTTTCATGGGTCGCCTGCCAGCCCGTGGTTCAGACAATGACACCCGAACCAGTCCTGTTACTTGTTTGATAATTTCCAGTACATCCCTCACTGTCATTGCTGAGCTCGGCACGGCATCCGCGGCCATAGATATCACACTATCCAGAAGGTCCTATATCTCTTTTGGCCATAATAAAACCCCCAGGCTTACTCATTGAGCGTCGACAATCAATAGTTCCATACCGATTAGAAGGTACAATAGCTTACTTCTCCTGATACCACATATTTTTTGGTGGATGCCCCCTGTGATTTATAGATGTGTTGAAATTCAAATTCATCCATTCCCTCCTTTTCTGGCACTTTAACATTACATATATGGCAAATCGTTCCGGATCTGGCTCTTACTTCGTATCTTAATTGCCCACCACCCGCTCCTTCTCTTCGTAACTCAGAAATCTTGTCATGAACAGTGACAGCAACGTCACCTCCGTGTTTATCCCTGCGGCAGCATAGCCCCTTCTGCACAACCGCGATCCTTGTGACATACTGATCCTGTTCACGCCCCTATTGTCATGCAACTCCTTAACAGATTGTTTTACCATCCCACACTCTCTTTCAATTGTCAGGAGCGATGAGACTGTGCTTCGATTGGTTAGTCAGGTAGCCAGCCCACCCATGTAGAGCTTCAGGACACTGCCATTTACTCTTCCTAAGAAGGGCTCTCCATTTAGCTTGTCGAGCTGGACCGCGCCTCCATCTGTGACTTCTTTGACTACATATGGTACCAACCAATGCATTCGGAGCTTTCTAGGGAATTTCTCAAACTTTCTATCGTACAATAATACTAGATCATTTTCTTTGAACGTGCACAACTAGATATGGCGATCATGCCAAGCTTTTTCTCACTGCTTTTGTACCTGCTGATGGAATTCCTCCAGAAACCATTCCTCCTCAATTTCTTCCAGTTGCATGAGCCTCCCTTCTAAGGCCCCGTGGTCTACCATGCCTGTCATCACTACTATTCGCAAACTAGGTACAATGTATTCCATTGGCATGACAGCTTCTGTGCCATAGACTAACCGGAAAGGTGTCTGACCTATCAATTGCTTGCAAGTGGTTCGATATGCCCATAGCATAGCAAGTATATGCAAATCCCAATCGTTTTGCTACGCATTACATACCTTGATCAATGGAGTCTCCAAAATCTTGTTGAAAGCTTCGACTGTCCCATTCGCTTGCGGATGGTACGGCATACTTTGCTGATGATATATCTGGAATTCCTTAGTGAGTGCGTTGATAGTTTCATTCAGGAAGTGCGTTCCACAGTCGCTCATTAGGATTTTCAGGCATCCAAACCGTGTCAACACGTGATCGAACAAAAATTTCATAGCTGTAGCAGTCGTGAAGTCCTTAATCGGCTATGCTTCCGCCCATCAAGTCAATTATTCTGTCGCGGTGATGATATAGCACGCACCCGTCTTTCCTTGAGGTGTGATAGGTCCCACAAAGTTGATCGCCCATTTCTCAAACGATTGCAGCGTCATCTGTGGATTGAGCAGCATCTCATCCCTCCGCGATGGTTTCCCAGTCCGTTGGCATACGTCACAGGCCCGATAGTATGCTTTCGAGTAGTGATGTAAGATTGGCCACCATAGTCCAACGTGAAGAATCTTCTACATTGTTACGCATCCCGCATAATGTCCTCCTACAGCCCCCTAATGTGCTTCTGCAAGGATTTTTCCTCGCTCAAATTCAGGTACATATCTTCATAATATTTCAGCATTTCCCATTTTGTAGAGGTGCCCTGCGATAACAGTGAAATCCACCGCACCTGTCACCAGTTCTTTCCTCTGCTGAACTGAATATCCCTGCGGCGCAGTCCCTGTGGTTAAGAAGTGGATTATATCCTTGAAGTGGTCGTCTGCAACACGCACTGCATAGAACTGTGCATCGATTAATCCTTCCTCCAAATTTGTTGGCTCCTCACCGTTCCCAATTTGCGAAAGGTGATCTGGACCTACATTTAGGCATCTCGACTTCACGATGACCTCGAAGTCATATTCTTGGAACAATAACAACCATCTACAAATACGCCCCCCTAACACAGGCTTATTCACTAAGTATTTCAACACGGAATGATCAGTATACATCTTAAAGTGCCCACCCAACAAATAGTGGTGGTATTTCTGGAGTGCATATACCATCGTCAGTCCCTCGCACTTAGTAGTAGAATAGTTATTTTTAGCTTTGGACAATCGTCGGCTTGTAAACGCAATCGAGTGATCAATGCCTTCCACACCTTCCTATGTAAGTACAGCTCCCAGCGCGATACACGATGCATCAACATGTACATGAAATTCGATGTCCCATTTTGGAAAGACCAAAATGGGAGCGGATGCCATTTTTTCCTTGAGAATCTCTAGACTCTTCTTACATTCCTCATTCCAACAATATCTAGCATCCTTTTTCAACAATTGTTCCATTGGTGCCGTGATTTTTGCGTAGCTCTTAATGAACTTTTGATAGAACCCAGTGTGTCCCAATGTGGCGCGTAGTTGTTTGACACTTCGCAGCGCCTCCAAATTGAGTATGACAGCAATCTCCGTGGGATCCACCATCAGGCCTTGTCTGTAGACCACGTGGCCGAGAAAGTTTCCAAAGGGGATGACGAAAGTGTGCTTTTTAAGATTCAGCACAATTTTGTGTCGTCAGAAAGTATCCAGCATCAATCGTAAGCCTACGATATGTTTCTTGACTAGCCCAAATACAGTCCAATCGTCAAAATAAACCTCCAAAAACTTATGGATGAATTCTTTGAACGCGGCCAGTACTACGCGTGAAAATATTGCTAGGGATTTCTTTAACCCAAAGGGCATAACAATGTAATGAAAACATCCCCATTTGGTCACAAAGGTAGTCTTGCTTCTATCTTCCGGTGTGATCTTGATCTAATGGTACCCTGAGAACCCATCCATAAATGAGTACGCTTCCTATCCACCAACATTCTCCAGAACTTCATTTGTAAATGGCGTCGGGAGTGGGTCATGAACACAGGTGTCATTCAACTTTCGGAGGTCCACGCAGATTCGAATTTCGCCCTTCTTTTTTTTCTCCTGCATTATCATAGGACTCACCCAGTCAAATTCTTCCACAGGTTCAATAATTCCTGCTACAAGAATTTTGTCCAATTCGTCGCATACCTTTTCCTTATACTTTGGATTCAAATGGTAAGGACACTACTTAACTAGCTTCACGTCCGGTTTCAGAGTTATCTTCATTATCACTAGGTCAACGAGGATCCCTTTTAACTTGGTTATTTTGGTCAAGAATAAGTCTTGATATTCACAAAGTAACTCGACGACCTTATTCACCGTGGCATCATCCCAATGGTCCCCAAGTGTTGCATAATTCAGCTTCGCATCCGTACCAATGTTCACTTGTTTCGTTTTCATTGGAGCGGTGATGTCAGGGTCCTCGATCGATGGTCCGTGAACCTCGCAGCTCCCCTTTATTTCCAGAATATTGATGTTTCTAGGGTCATCATCATCATCCTCCACTTGCACATTGTAACATTCTTGGGCCTGGCTTAACTGATGTGACCATACTGGTTGCACTATTTCTTCTAGTTCCTGTGGTATTTTTAAAATGGCGGCTTTCATAACTTGTAGCGCATCGTCAACAGTATCCATCCATTGGTCCTCAAATAAAAATGCTAATAAAAATCCTTCACGCAAGATATCCCATTCGCCTGTGCCATGTCGGAGTTCTGTCTCAGTATACTAGTTCCTTGGGATGACATCGAGGGTATGATAAAATAAGTGTACCCACTCTGGCTGGGGTTCTTCTCCATAGGCTTTGGTCCATTTTGTGAGGTGCATGCGTGGGTCATCATGTCCATCGTATTTCTCAGTTATTCATAGTTCTGACTTCCCAAACCTTATTTGCATCATCCTTTTGTAGCCGCACCAGTTTTCAAAGGTTCCTTCATGTGTTCCCCACCAGCGCGCAGGCATCGCGCGCAGTGCCCACTTTAATGCATCGAACCTCTGGTGCTCTGGTACTGCACTCTCAAACTCATTCAAGAATTCATCCACCACTATCAACCCATCATACGTCAGTAGGTCTCGATCCTGGGTTATTACAAAACATAGTGACCTAGTCATCATGTTGCAGCTTAACGTTGTTACTTCATTCAACTGATTATTCCAACGTTTGTCTTCTTGATCTGAATCTAAGGTATAGGAATCTGCATGCTCCCATGATATTTTCCCCTCCGCAGTCAGATTTACCCAATCCTGATCTCGCACAGTTATTTTGTAGATATAATCGAAGTCATCGTCACTTCCATCATCACATACAAGTTCAGAGTAGCGTGCTCCTTCGACTGGATCTAGCGGAATAACTACGCGTAGGGACTTTTTCTCAAATATCATCTTCCGCTTCTTTAAGTTGATGACTCCATTCATATCCGTGGCCCAGTCTATTCCTAACAACGCGGGGTAAGGGTTGTTGTCATATACAATTTCTATTACCTAAAAGTCTGTCTGTGTGCTCGCACCTTCTATATCCACTATTACTCCTTGCAATCTCCCCATGGGCAAGATATTTTATTGGTTTGTCATTCGTAATTGAATAGGAGACCACTGTACTGCAGGCCTGCACATGCGTTCCCATGTCTATTTAGGTAGCACATTCACATCTGAACCGAAGTCCAGGATGACCTGATCCAGTTCAAAGTCGCCATTCTGTGCCGTCAATCTCATTTCTCGCCTGATGCGCAAAGCATGCCTTACGAGTTTTTGGACCATGCGTGGTTCACCTGACCCTGCGCACCTGGTTATTAGCTCTTGTAATCCCTTAACTTCCTTATTTTTGTGTAGTAGCTTTATGCATGTCTCTAAAAAGGTAATTAGCATAGAGGGATCCATTTCTGGCTCGGGTTGATCCTTACTACCTGAAGTAGAGACCTCTGTGAAGCTCTTCTTAGCTTCTATAAACGTCTCCTTTGCACATTCCAAGTCGAACTCAAGTTGCTTTGTAGGAGCCTTGCAAACCCGTGTATTTTCTTCAGGTTGTTTCCCTTTATCTTCCCCTGTGGCTGTGCCACTTCTGAGCATGTTCATGTTGGGATCTTCTTCGCATGGTTTGGACCTCATCATTTGGATGTTTTTCATTGGCGTAGGCTGTGCTACCCCTTTCTCGTGTATCTGTGCTATCAGCGTGGGACAATCTATCATTTCGTGATCGAACTACTCACAATATGAACACAATATCCTAGTTGGGTTGGTACAGTCACACACGTAGTGCCTAGGTCCTCCACAATTGTAGTAGCTTAACTGTCCAAGTCCCATTCCTCCTCGTCCTCGTCCTCGTTCTTGCCCCTGGAACCCACCGCATGATATTGTTGTGGCTGGATCTTAACCTCATGCCTCAGTCTACATCCTGTAGGTAGGTGTTCGATCCATCAACAATTCATAACTCCGACAGTCTCATTCATCATGGCCCACCGATCTACAAAAATTTCAAAATAGCTACTTGAGGGTCTGTGTAAACTTCTGTAATAGATGACAGTTGTATGTCATGTGCTTTCCTCCCACCTGAAAGATTGCGCACCAGAGCACGGGTGTCGTGCTTGGTCCTACTTGTGCCTCTGGTCTCAACAGCGTTAGCCCTCCCTGCCAAATAGTCAGAAAATACCGAAAAATGATCCTTATCGTGGCCTTGGCTTCTACATTTTATGCACCACACTTCTTCTTGCGCTTCTGGCAAGGCACCCTATCCTGTTTCAAACTCTGCATCTCCAAGCATAGGTTTTGTAGTTGCACATGGATTTTATAAACTCCCAACCCAGGATCTTGTATTGGAGTTTCATGCAACCTCATCACTATCTCTAATGCTTCAGCCTAGGTTGAGATCTTTTGCTGTGTCAGTGCCATCCTCAGATGTGGTGTCAAAGACGCCACAAACCATGCACGGTGTTGCACATCTGTCAGCGTCATGTTAGCTTCGCGAATCATGCTCTTCAATCTCTGATCCAAATCCCAGGGAGTTTCGCCGGGAAGCATCACAATTTCCTTGAATCCGATGATTAACTGATTTTCTGATTTCGGATGGCTAAACTCTTTTTTCAATGCATCCTAGATCTCCGCTATTCCAGAATTTGGATGATTGTTAGAGTGCTTGATATACCACATCAACATGCGATCCTGCAGCGCGCTCACTAAAGTAGCATTTTTAATGTTATCATCCATAACACCTTGGGCTTCCCATACTGCCTTTACCACGAACTAGAACTGATCTGGTTCCTCATTTCCTACACCTCTAAATACGGGAAACTTGATCACACTCGCCATTCCAACCCTTGGAGGTGGTGGGGGTGGGGTGGGTGAATATGGGGTCGATGTAGGTGAAGTGGGTGATGGCATGGATGGAGGTGGTAATTGTGGAATGCGATGCTTTATCAACCGAATTGCACTTCTTGGTCTGAACCCAGCAAGCTCCTCCTCGCTTTCTCGCAAAAGTGAAATCAAGGCACTGTTCTCTAATCCTTCGATCCCTCGGTAGCCTCTTCCGCTCCGCGTTGTCCTAGACATCAATGGATTCACATAACTCGTTTTTCACATAACAGCATTTTAATCCAAGTATTCAATGATTTGATGTACCTACCTTGTGGTCCCTTGAGAAAATGTCACTCAGCTTCGCTGTAGCTCACGGTTGCATCTATCATGACCTCAGTGATAAACCCTCCTATTACCCAATCCAGCCAATGATCTAATCTTCACGCGATTTTATCTTCAGATGCTTCTAGCTTGAACACCAACTCTGGAGTCCACAGTAACGGTTGATCGAGTTTGCACCTTCCCTGATTGTCATCTAGCCTCGCGATCCACTCGTACAGTTCTGACAAGAAGGATGCGAAGAAGATCTCGTGGATTTCCGTGTATATGTAGCGATCCAGCCACCTCTTCTAAGATATATGTGGGGTTTTTTTTTCCTGCACCATAAACTCATGAAGCTTCTGATCCAACCAATCTTCAATCTCTTTCTTTATAGGGTTCCAAAGTTCTGACATCAGACATCCATTAGGCAGATCCCCGGTCCCGGCAACGGAACCATTTATTGGCTTGATGGGGTCTGACCCAGGTTTGGAAGTGTTTTAGCCAAACAAATCCTGCACTACTGGCCCTTTCGGCGACATTCGGTGGAGCACGGACTAAAGTCTCACCCGAGGTAGTATTGGAGGGTGTTGGAACCAGGTTTCTGCACCTTAGGGATTTCTTGATAAGTTTTGGAGAGGTCGCGAACCAACCCGCGCACTCACACTACTCTGCACAGCTATCTGTCCTTCACGTAGCTCGGTGATGAGGCACCTCTTAGATTCTTATTATTATAGTGGTTATTCTAGATCTTATATAATTCTTAAGGTCTTTAATCACACATTCAATAGTTATAATGAGCACCCGTAACCATAAATCTTACAGATATGCATAAAATCAGAACATAACCATAAACATATAGATCAGCGACCAGATGCACAATAATTCAAAAACACTTATCTTTATTAATCTTCGGTTCAGTACAATCAGTTCCACCCAACGCACTCAGCTACAGGGGTCTGTGCACACAGCTGCGGACTCTTCTAGGCATCTGCGTACACAGCTGCAGAGCCTACTCTATCTACTACCAACCACGACTTGAACTTATAGACTCAGAGCAAATATTGCATTCACAAACCCATAATACATCAAATCTCCATCAAAAGCTACCTTCTATCCTTAGAACTTTGCTCTATTTATACCTCTGACTCGCTTTCTATTATTTTACATTATTTTCAGATGGACATCCCTTTGACTCGACCTATTACAGCTTACGCTCCACGCACTTCACGGAACTTACCCTAAATTGTGGGCTTTAAACCCCAAAACTGTTACGCGGGGGATCCGCTACCCAACACCATTTGAACATTACAACTACCAATCACTCATCACAAATCATCATTAGATTGACATAAGCATATGACAAGTAGCATCATGACATTATTGACATCAATGCCAACACTACAATGCCAACAATTTAAAACCCTAATTTACCAAATCTTATTCAAACGTTGAGGGTTTTTCGTTATAATTTCCGGGGCATTTTGTTTCTAAATTTGATCCTATTACATTCATACATGTAAAACCTATCCTAAACGGTTCCCATGGTTGTTCCTTGACAATTATCTTAATTTGGAAATACATTTAGTTTATGCCTTGAATCCATAATTCGTATAATGGTTGTTATATCTTTTCTTCCTTCGCGTATCTGAATTTTCATGAGGGTCTTCTTATCTAATTATTTCAATGTTTTATTTGCTCAGGATTAATTACAACTTGGGTATTAATATAAGCACTAATATTTCTTTAACAAACAATTATAAATCCTTCACGTGGGAGCCCTTGAGACCAAGTCTCAAACACGAAACCACGTTGAAAACCATTGTGGCACTAAATATATTCATTATGTCACACCCTGGGAAAATTAATTTCTGGTATCCACATACTTATTTTACGAGTTTGTTCCTTTTTTATGGCTCTTTTTCACCAAAACAACATATATACATGCGAGTTACTTTCATTTAGTAAATTTGATGCCTTATATTTGCAAACATTTGGCATTCTGTCAATAATAAAACTTTTACCACCCTCATCTCATTACCAAAGATTGTTATTTCTCATCTATGCAATTGTGTTTACTTATCATTCCCATACTCGATTTATGTTATGCATTTTACACAAAGGTAAAATTGTTCCTATTTTGTCCAATCATTTCCTCTGCTTATTAAATATAAATTTATATTATTTTTTTTGTTCCTTTGATTTATTGAACCTCTCTAAAGGCTAAAAGAATGCATCAAATTGTAACATATATATGTGCCATTCCTCTTTTACATTGAGACCTTTCGCATTTCTATTTTGATTACAGGCATATTCTTATGTTGATGCATTAAGTAATGATCCCTTTTCTTGCAATTTTCTTTCTCAATTGTCTGATTTTGAAATTCAAGTAATAGTAGGTTTGTTAACTCCACGGGTTCTTAGATAGATGGTGATCGAACATGTTGTTAAGGCACTCCTAGATGTTAAGTCACTAGTTCAATTCCCCACCTTATTAGGGTATTATTCTTAGACATGACCATGATGTAGCCTCACCAATGCCAAACTTACAAAAAAAAATAGCAGGTTTGTTAACAATGAATTTTTCTTTTAGTCAACACTTGCATATTGTTTCTTTTACAGCATTAGTTTTTATAACACAAATAGGGGAAAAGGAAGAAATAGCGGAGAAAGAAACCTAGCAATAAGAAGGGATAGGAGGACTAGAGTTTATCTTCTCAACGCCTATTTACAACATGATTATGAACTTATGATATGATTTTGCATGTATATATGGATTGTTAGACAACATGTAATTATTTTTGAGACAACACGCCTTTTAACAATCATTATGATATATGATACAATTTTTAGGAGGCATTTTATATGGATATTGTTGCTAAGTTAATTTTCTTGGGGACACGAGGAAATTATGAAGACACAAGCTGCTTTTAATTTCTTATTTGATGATGGTTATTGGACAATGATGCCTTGTTTTCACAACACCAAAATGAATAAATTATATCAACATTATTATATTTATTTATTTTATTAGAGGCATATGACACATGTGACTTATGATGATTTTGTTATTGATGATTGAAATTTTATATCGAGAATCCATGACTTATTTTATAGACTAGGGGGTTCCCACCTACTAGGGTATTTAAATATAATAAGCATAAAGTTAATATTTTTATTTACCCTTTAGAACCCCCACCCTAGAATCCTAATCAAAATTTGATTAGATAATATATTATAATAAATTACCAAAGCGGTTTAACTGCCTAACCACTTTGAGGAAGCATAAAAGAGGGAAGGAGCTATGAAGGAAAAAGAGAAAATACTATTATGAGAGGTATGCAATAAGTCTAATTTTTCATTCCTTCCTTTTGATTTTGATATTCTGTGGTTACAAGAAGTTGAACAAAAAGGTGGAAGCTAATCATTCAAAAGGAAGATACAGTCAAATGAGCAACTCCACTCATCCTTTGACATAACCTTTTAGGTAACTTGATTTTATTTCATTTTGATTAGCTATTTTAAGGTTTGGTTTTTACTTAACTAGTGCTAACATCCATTGATCTTGTAGAGAAACAAGTCGTCTACCATTTTATCAGAGCATCTTAAAGTGTTTAAAGATTATCTCAACATTTATTTTTCTTTCCTAGACTTTTGTATATGATTTCTTACATTGCAAATGTTTATAATCTGATTTGGTCAATGGTTCTTCGTAGGAATCTATATTTTGATCATGTTGTACTCGCGGACTTTTGATTAATAAAATCAATGTTTTTTGTCTATATTTTTTGTATAGACTTCTCGCAAAATTTCATACTTTCATTGGAAATCTATTTTCTTTAATTTGAAAATTTTAAAGCAGTTAAGGCTCTACAATGCTTTGAGGCCAAAATACCTTGAAACATTTATTAGTTTGCTACTTTGGATGTTAGGTTTTCGATTTATATTAGCTTATTTTTATAATGCATATTTATATTTTAGAACTTTTATGAATTTTGAGGCATTACTTTGTACATATTTAACTTTAGTTTCATGTTTATGTTTAAATATCTCTATAAACAATTTTTTGATATCAAAAAAAAATTGTAAATTCCTCATAAACCAATCACTAAATCAAGGCATTAAATTTCAGGCAGGCTCGTCCCATTATCTCACCTGCCCTAGTGATATTTGAGGATGTGATAGAGAGAAGAAACAAAAAATTTCCTGTCCATCAACAAGAGGAATCCAATGAACCAATCCAATGCATGATTCAATGTGCTCCTCTATACTAAGAAATAAAGGGCATCATAGATCGAGTAATTATTCCCATAGAAATCGTCCCATAGGATACAAAGCCTACTTATTGGATGCCCAAATAGAACAGGGACTATGGTTTCTTATACTAAGTGTGGATAAATCCCATGCTACTATTGGGAAGCAATGCAAACAAGGGTAACAGATATTAATGGAGAAACCCTTTCCATTAATAAGTTCACTAAATACTTCTCAATATATGTTAATGGATTGTAGTGCACTTTAGAGTTTTATCAATACAATATTGGTCTAGATATTCTTCTTGGTCAATATTTTGTGCAAAAACATCTTCCCTTTAGTCTGGGAAAAAATGAAGATAGCGTGATGATTAGAGATATTCTTACTAAAGTACCTAGTAAGAATACTTACCAAATTAAAATTCTAGATACTATTATCTGCATTGATGAATTAGATGAATCAAGTGATAAAATAATGAAAATAAAAAAGGGTGGTTAGAAAAACATATTTACATGTATATTAGGTGTTAGCACCAATTGTGAAAAAATTAAAAGAAAATTTCACATATAATGTCCCTAATGTTTCTACTCAAGAGAGAAATTTTTCATGGATTTTCCATAAACATAATATTTTAAAGGGTTTCCAAGAAAGGTATTTTCTAGGGCCGATGTCCCTAGAAGAATAGGAATACTACAAGTGATGCAAGAGCATTCAGGCCTAGTCAACAATGTGATGGCATGATCACATGTTGTGACTAGCAAGGAGTTGGAAGACAAGAGTTTAGTTAATTTTATTTAAATGTGTGAGAGTGTTTATTTATTGTCAAAAATGATTAAAAAGGGCATAGTGGCTTATTGATCCTCCCTGTGTGGAGATCAAGCCAAACAGTTAGATTTATTCGGGTTGAATAGAATATAAGGAATTTGAAAGCTTGATTTAGTGTTTGTTTAAAAAAGAGTGGAGTTGAAGAGACATTCTGGGAGAGAGTGAGAGATTTATGGATCTAAACCAGAATTGGTTCATGAATCCACCTTTGTATAAATTGTGATCTTTTTGCATAATTCATAGGTTGGATAGGTTAGTGAGAGAGAAGCCAAAGAGGTTAGATAGGTTAGTTAGATATTTGAGAGAAACCATAGAGGAGAGAACGAGGGTTTCAAGATTGAAACAGGGCCTTTTATTGATGTAATTGAGCCAGAGGACCGAGACTCTGTAGAACTTTATTATATATGAACAAATGATTCACTGTGTGTTAATGGATCGTTTCTATTGAAATCTTTCGCTGGTATCTATATATGGTTTCCTGTGGAACAAATTGGGCATTCTTCTTTGTGTTTATGTATTAAGTCACGAGTTGCATTGAGTAAATAGTATAAAGAAGAATCATATTTATAACAGAGGAACCATTGAAGAAACGGAGAAAAAATACCAAAGTAAAGACACGAACGAAAGGATAGAAAGAACGCACAAAATCCGTTGGATCTGGAAGATCAACGGACCAGATATAATCAGGGAAGGCCGAGCACTTTATCGAATTGGTAAAAATATATTGCATTGGAAGAAATCTGTGTGAATGGACTAGACCATAACCACTTGCCAATGCCGATTACAATAAGGTGATGTAGCGTGGACCGTTGGATCATATGCTTGATCAACAACGGAGATAAGGCATGCACATTAACTAGAGAACGGTTCCCAAATAGTGGTAAGCGGTTATCGAGTGGCCTTAAAAGCCGTAAGCAGTTTTTCCAATCTCGACCCGATGAGGATATGAGTTGACATTTAATTAAGTTGAAATCGAGGAATGATCGGAGGATCCGTTGAACGGACGATCAGACGAATATTGGGCGCGAACAAGCGCAAAGGTTAATTCCAAATCCGGACCCGATGGATTTTATTGAGGCGGACTCAATTTCATTTGAGTTCCGACCTTAAGCTTTAGAACGATTTTTTCCATGTATTCGGTGTAAATGCGGAGATCGGAGGATGTGATAAAGCATATGGAAAGGGCGGACCCGAAAGATTTATAAAAGCGGGTTTATGTATTTGAGTTCCGGTATATGTCTTTGGTTCGGGGTTTTCCCGTGTCTTCTTTGTATTATGATAAAGTTTTATAGCAGGAGCTTTTAGAGGAAAAGCAAGAACAATGCTTCCGATATAATGTGCAGGCAGGTTTTAAAGGCTTTAGGCTTCAATACCAACGCTTCCAATGTGGTGGCATTAACCACAGTTCTAGGCCGATAGTTGTATATATGAAGGGGGAATTACCTTTGTGATTGGATTCCACCATAAAGGGGTTTCCTGCATCATTTTTGGTATCAGAGCTAGCTCAACACTCTATAAAGAATGGTTTGGAAATTGAATTGTAATCTCAGCATATGTATAATTGCACTGAAGTGAATTTGATACAGATGGGGATCAGACTACAAAGGACACTGAGATCAGAATGGAGAAGTAGTGAATCTCTGAGGAAGGTCTGGTAAGAATGTTTATTTTGATGATTTTGCAGAACTGTGTTTTGAATGTCTAAAGAACAACAAGGGATTGAAATTTCAAAGGAGAAGATGTTTTCCTTTCAGGAAAATGAAATTTCTGGGTAAGTTGATTGCATGATTGATTTGATTGAGATGAAAGGTTTAGAAGTTAAAGCTGAATAGAAGAGTGGTTTGCTGTGGCATTGAAGTCATTTAAATGATTTGAAGAATTTTGTGAAAACTAAGAATGATTGAGGATTGCTTAAAGTATTGTTGAAGGCAATGATATTGATGATTGAAAGAATAGAGATTGGGTTTAATAGGACTGAAAGAAGAACCACTACAAGGAATGAATTTTGGAATTTGTAGAAACAAAACAGGATTTTCTTACAAATAGGTTATCAGAAGGAAGTGGTAGTGTCTAGCATGAATTGGTATATATAATTGAAACTCAAATCTAATCTTAATTGATCTTGAAAGTTGAAGAATCCATTATGAGAAGTAAAATGGGAAATAGTTGTTGGTTGTATGAAGTTGTTTGAATGGAAAGTCTAAATGAAACAGTGAATAGATGAATCCTTTAGCAAAGATTTAAACGATGGAATGGGAATTAGTCTTAAGACATCTTTGAAGGAAATATTGCAGGTTTGAAAGGTGCTTTGATGTATCTTGAGATAAGATTGTGCAGGTCAATAGAAGAAGTGGAATTGCTGAAAGATAGAATGAATTGTACTAGCATCATAGCATATGAGCTATGTTAAAGAAGATAGAGCAAGAAGAACTCTCAGATGAGTAAAGGTGACAGTACCCAACATTAAATGAAATTACTAAATGAAGAAGGAAGTGAGAAATTGAAGATGCAGAGCCCAGAACAAGGAGTGTTCAAAAGAAGCTAAGAACAACTTCCAACTGTGGTTGGTAGAAGTTGTTGAGGCAGCTCCACAATTGTGATTGTGGATAGGAGATAACAATTCCAACAAGAGGAGTGCTGGGTAGAATTGTTAGCTAGTGGAATGCTTGAGGAAATAACCAATAGATGCCAAAAGGCTAAACTCAGGAAAGTTTGGTGAGGCATGAAGGAGACTTGTTACAGGTGAAATGGAAAAGGTTAGTTGCAGCTTACTAGTGAAAAGGAAAGTTCACCAGAGGACGGAAAGGAATTAACTATTGATAGTTATGATAGGGGTACAGAGGAATGTCAGAAACAGAGGGAAAAGAGTGTTGAATAAATTGGACTCAAAGGAATGAGTAAAGAAGAAAGGGACATAGATTTGGCTGAGATGAAGGCAGAACTCAGTCATTTGGATAAGCTAGTATTGAAAGGAATTAGAGAAAAATGGAAACAAGGATTTTATGTGGGAAAAAAAATTAAATTCCCTATCAGAGAATTGTTTGCTGAGAAATTAATACTCCAAACAGTTGAGGATGAAGGAGTAGAATACATATGTAAACCAAAGAAAGGATCTCTCCTTGGGGAAGGAGACAGTGACGACAGTGATGAAGAACTAATCTATGCAGATTAGAATAAGAGGAATGTGCTAGTAGCATCCTCACAGACAAGAGGATCTCATATTTTTGGGATTAATTATTTCTGTGAATGTAAAATTGTAGGTATGCAGCCTAATGAATTTGAACCTGTGTATGAAAAGGTGAAAGAGGTAGAGGCAAGAAAAACACAAAAGGAGATGCATAAAGACTTTAAAGACTTTAACTGGTGGAAGAAATTAAAAGGTATGGCTAAATGGTTGTGTATTCTCTTAGTGAAAACTTATTGGATCATATTTGAAGGAACTTTAGCATGGATAGAAGACTAATGGGAAATAGAAACAGGAAAGGAAACAAATGCATTGCAGATTTGTGAAGTGAAGAGAAGGAAAGTTGACACAAAGAACTTAGCTGAAGAAGTTAAGTCAAGGAAATCTTTGAAAGATCGAAATCTTATCAGAGAAAAGGAGGATACATTGTTATCTTATTTGGATAAACTGAGTGTTGGAAGAAATTGTGTAGAACAAGAAGGTATTCTACAATCTTATGATGAAGTTGCCAAGCATAGTCAAGAAGTTGCAGTCCCAAAAGTTTTCTTTAATGAGGAATAAGTCAGAGATGTTGAGGAAGAATTTCTCAATAACTTAGTGAACTATCAGAATAGTTCAAAGAATCATCAGGAGCGGATCACTGAGGCTTCAAATAAAGAGCCTTGTATTTTTGAAACTGACATGTTGTGTATGTTTTCAGGTTCGACAAGTGATGAACAGCAATTGGACAATGTGCTTATGCATGTTGATGAAGAAGTGAGATTACTAGAAGAGATGACCGAAACAGAAAGATATTTTGAGCATGTATTTAATAATTTTGAGAATGATGGTATTGACAGGAAAATTGTCATGATTAAAGAAGCTAAAGATAAGAAAATGAAAGTTTGTGATGACATCTAGAATGAAATATATTCAGTAGAGAATCAAAATGAAAGTACTATGGAAATTATGAAGGAATATATGATGATGTTGAAAGATGCAAAATTTCAGGAATTCTGTGATTTTAAAGTGGATTATTTTTATGAATTTATAAACCATGAAGAAGCTTTAGGAAACGAAAATTTTGTTTCTATTGTAGGAAAAGCTGAAACAACATCATTTTGTTGCAATGGTATAAATATAGAGGATGAAAAGATACTTCATAATGATATGCTCCAAGAAATCATAGCTATTGAATTGTTGAATGATAGTCGTGTGTTAGAACAAGGAATATTGTATAGTGCAGAGGAAAGTATTGGAATGAGAATTGATGACAGTTTCATAACTTTTGTAGAAGGACAGTGTAAAGAGTTGATGGAAAAATTACCTATGAAGATTGAAAACCATAGTTATTTTTAATCTGACAATTGTGATGGAAATTCTGCTTTAGACAGGAAGGAGGAGCCATATGAAAATGTCATTCTTATGGAATATGAAGGAATTTGTATCTTTCTTGAAAGGTTATTAGATGAACCTGATAATAGAGAGGAAAAGGATATCTTTAATGATAGTGGAAGGGAAGTTGTAGAATACAAACAACAATTTGTAAATGACAGAGGCAAAGAAGATTTGGATAGAAATTTTATAATTTATATGGTAAAGGAGAATGTACAGCAAGCAAATGTCAGAGGAGTTCATTTAAGAACAAGTGGTAAAGAGGAAGTTGAGAAATTGTGGAAGATGAAATCAGATGAGAAGAGGGACAACAAAGAAGAGAACTTAACAAAAGGAATTTATATTAGTAAGGAAAAAGGGCAACAGAAACATAAGATTTGGAAATCTGGAAGAACAGAAATGACAGTGGCAAAAGAATTGAATCAACAACATGATGAAAATGATGACCAGTTACAAAGTAAAGTTTGGGATACTAGATGATTAGTAGAAGGAACACATGACCATGAGGTCATGGAATCTTTCAACTTTGGGAGTCTGATGCAGAAGCATTCAGGACTAGTCAGTAACGTGATGCCATGATCACATGTTGTGACTAGTAAGGGGTCGGAAGACAAGAGTTTAGTTAATTTTATTTAAATGTGTGAGAGTGTTTATTTATTGTCAAAAATGATTAAAAAGGGCATAGTGGCTGATTGATCCTCCCTATGTAGATATCAGGCCAAACAATTATATTTATTTGGGTTGAATAGAATATGAGGAATTTGAAAGCTTTATTTAGCGTTTGTTTAGAAAATAGTGGAGTTGAAGAGACTTTTTAGGAGAGAGTGAGAGATTTCTGGATCTAAACCAAAATTGGTTCAGGAATCCACTTTTGTGTAATTTTTTATCTTTTGCCATAATTCAGAGGTTGGATAGGTTAGTGAGGGAGAAGCCAGAGAGGTTAGATAGGTTAGTTAGAGGTTCGAGACAAACCAGAGAGGAGAGAGCGAGGGTTTCAATATTGAAACAGGGCCTTTTATTGATGTAATTCCAGAGGGCCGAGACTCTGTAGAACTTTATTATATATGAACAAATGATTCACTGTGTGTTAATGGATCGTTTCTATTGAAATGCTTCACTGGTATCTATATATGGTTGCCTGCGGAACAAATTGGGCATTCTTCTTTATGTTTATGTATTAAGTCATGAGTTGTAGCAAGTAAATAGTATAAAGAAGAATCATATTTATAACAGAGGAACCATTGAAGAAATCGTGAAAAAGTACCAAAGTAAAGAGGCAAACGAAAGGATAGAAATAACGCACAGAATTCGTTGGATCTGGAAGATCAACGAACCAAATCTAATCGGGGAAGGCTGAGCACTTTATCACATCGGCAAAAATATATCACATTGGCAGGAATCTGTGTGAATGGACCGGACCATAACCACTTTCCAATGCCGATTGCGATAAGGCGATGTAGTGTGGACCGTTGGATCATATGCTTGATCAACAGCGGAGATAAGGCACACGCATTAACTAGAGAACAGTTTCCAAACAGTGGTAAGCGGTTATCGAGTGGCCTCAAAAGTCGTAAGTGGCTTTTCCAATCCGGACCAGATGAGGATATTAGTTGGAATTTAATTAAGTTGAAATCTGAGAATGATCGGACCATCTATTCAATGGATGATCAGACGGATATCAGGCATAAACAAGCACGAAGGTTAATTCCAAATCTGGACCCAATGGATTTTATAGAGGTGGACTCAATTTCATTTGAGTTCCAGCCTTAAGCTTTAGAACAATTTTTTCCGTGTATAATGTGTAAATGCGGAGATCAGAGGATGTGATAAAGCATATGGAAAGGGCAGACCTAAAATATTTATAAAAGAGGGTTTATGTATTTGAGTTCTAGTTTATGTGTTCTGGTCGGGGTTTTCTCGTGTTTCCTTTGTATTATGATAAAGTTGTATAGCGGGATTTTTTAGAGGAAAAGCAAGAACAACGCTTCCGATATAATTTTCGGGTAGGTTTTAAAAGCTTAAGGCTTCAATACCAACGCTTCCGATGGGGTGGCATTAACCACAGTTCTAGGCTGATAGTTGTATATATGAAGGGGGAATTACCTTTGTGATCGGATTCCGCCATAAAAGGGTTTCCTGCATCAACAAGTATGAAATACAACATTTATTGGAGAAGAACTTGATTGAGACAACCAAAAGTTTGTGGACCTCCACATTCATAACAAAAATGAGGTAAGCCAAGGTTGGTCATAAATTTCAAAATATTAAATAAAACATTACTATTGCTCAAGTATCTAATACTTAACAAAGAACTTCTACTTTAAAAGATCAAAAAATATGATGTATTTAGCAAATTTGATCTGAACATGGATTTTAGCACATGGGAATAAATCCAGAAGACAAGTTTAAAATTAATTTTGTAGTTCCCCATGGCCAATATCAATGGAAACATATGTCTTTCGATCTTAAGAATTCCCTATCCAAGTTCCAGAAATGGATGGAAGACATTTTCAATGATTTAGAATTGATAATTATATGCATTGTTGATTTTCTTGTCTTCCCAAAGGATTTGGAAGAGAAAAAGAACATTTGGAAAAAGTTTACCAAAAGTTTTACCAATAAGGATTAGTCTTCTTTGATAAATATATGGAAACTAGAAAGACCATAATGGAATTATCAAGTATTACTATAGCATAAGGAAGAATCCAACTCCGAGATTGTGTACTACAAAAACTCGATGTATTCCTTATTAAGATTAGCAATAAGAAAAACCTACAATGTTGTTTTGGTGCCTTGAACTATGTTAGATACTTTTATAAGGGACAACCATAAAATGCAACTTGTTTGTTCAGAAATTTGAAAAAGATTATCCACGGACACAGGAAATGATAGAATAGTCCAGAGAATCAAAGAAAAAGTAAAAGATTTACCTTCCCTCAAATTACTAGAATATCATCTCCCTTATATTCTAGAAACATATGCTTTTGATATTTCATGGTCAAAGATATTGCTCAATGTAAGGAATAATAAGGAGGAAATATGTATGCACGCATATGGGACTTTCAAAAATGCAGAAACTAAGTATCCTTCAAGCCACAAAGAAATACTAGTTGTACAAAAGAGCATAGCTAGATTCATATGTATCCTCAAACCTGTTAAATTCATTCTACACATAGATGTAAAACACATGGCAAGGATACTTAAAAATGAAAGGTTTTTAGAACAAGGAAATAATAAAATATTTAGATGTATTCTTTGGCTTGTTGGTTATGACTTTAGCATACATTATAAACCTGGAAAAGAAAATAGTGTTGCCAATATGTTCACTAAAAAAGATTTTTAAAACAAAATATTCATCGAAGTTACTATAGCATATTAAAAAGAGAGAAAATATGCAAAGGAAACATATTGTTTGACAAGTGAGCAAGGTCAAGCAAGACAAATTCAAGTGAGCATGACAAAAGAACCTGAGTGCAATTTCTATTAGATTTTATTTGTAGAAATAATAAAGGATTTCCCAAAAGTTAGTAGGATTTTAGAAAAATGGTCATATAATTATGATTTAGAAAAATAATTATAGGTATTTTTCTCAAAGAGAGCATTTGTAATCCATCTATTAGAACATGATTCATATGTAGGTCAGAGTGTAGTAGAGTGTTTATATGCTCATTGGGATTATGGTGGTCTTTGTGAAATCATAAATTAATAAAGTATAAAAGATTAGTATGGATGTTGTTATACTAGAGTACAGTAGCTTCATTCTATATCACCTCATGGTTCATACTATTCATGTCAATTTTCTCACCATGTGCAAACCCAGAGTTAAAAGGTATCCAAAAAATTTAGAATTAAGAGTTGGTCTATTTGAAGGGGCTTGTAATTATCACTAGTATTATTTCCAAGTGGAATTCATCAGAGTTAGCATGGAATTGGTTGTCAAAGAGCTACACACTAGATAAAAATGGTGGCATGAATCATCTTGGTTTGATTCCAAATTCATCTAGAACTATGCCCCAAGAGAACACATAGCTTCACCTTCTAGTAGAGGGATTTTTCAACTTCCTCTGATGGTCAATGAATTCTTGTGTGATGAATCTAATTCTAAAGATATGAAAAGTACTAGAGATCTCCATCTTACTAAGATCTCAAAAAATATAGAGAAGATACTCCTGACTAAAGCATGGTGGACCACTATTATGCTTTGTGCATAAAAATTTATTGTACTGTGAAGTAGTTGTCAGGATTTGGTGCCCATATGGCCAAGCCTCTAAGGTATTAAATAATTAGTTGTTTTCCCCACTAACCCCAATTTGTAGAAATAATTGAGTCCAGGCTTACATGCCTTTTTCTTTCAATCACTATTTTATAATATAAGGTAGTTGTTAGGATCTAGTCCCTATATGGTTGAGCCTCTAAGGGATGAGATAATGTTAGGTCCCTACACTACTAGTGTAACTCCTTATTATTATTATTACAAACCCCTTATTACATTGTTGTGCCCATGTAGTCCCCATATTGTTATTATTGTGCCCCATAGAAGCCCACTATTGTTATTATAGTGCACTTACATTATTATTGTTATGTCAGCTCTGATTATATTATGACCCTTTAGACTCCTATATATAGAAAGGAGGTCTTGTCATTTGTATCATCTAAGAATTGTTCATTTGTGTAATGTAAAAGAGGTTCCCCCTCAAAGAGGCTTATTTCTAAGGTGTCGATCTATATTTTATATCCTTTTGTGAGCTTTTTTCATAACAATTGGTATCAGAGCTTTGGATTCTAAGGTTTCGCTTCTCCAAACAGGCCATTGTGGCATTTTCGCTATAACATTTTTTCTGCGACGTTTTAGAAGCTAAAAAAAAACCCATTTGAGACGAAATCACATTGAACCTTTGGTCTAAATTTCAAATCTTGTATCGCTATATTTTCAGAGATATAATCTAAGGAAGTTATTGTTTTTGCAGACCCCTAAATTACACTCCAAACAGGTCACCTGGGGAAATCGTCATAACTTTCGCTATGAGCATTAGATTGAATTTTCATAAGAAGTTACAGTAAGAGGATAAATGTAGTTTTTTTGGGTATCATTTTCAGAACCTAAGAATGAAACAGTGACTCAGGGCATGTCGTACAAGTTCGCTCTATTGAACGAGTCTATAATTAGGTCACCATGGGAGATCTGGCATAACTCTTCCTTGGAGAATCCAATCTTGATAATACTTGCGGGGTTAGAAAGAGGACTCAGAGGGCTACTGCAGGATGCAATTTCAGAACCTGGAGATTTGAAATTACAGAGTTACAGTCATTTCAAGATCAAGCTCCTAAAACCAAGAATAGGTGATATGAGGAAGTTTGATGGGAAGGATCCAGTAAATTGGATAATACAGATGGATCAATATTTTGATCTGCATGAGGTGCAACTGTTACAAAAGGTACGTATTGCATCTTCATATTTAGAACCATATCAATTTTTATGGTATAAAGGGCTTTGTTCTCGTAAACCACTTGTTACATGGTCAATTTTCATGGAGGAAATGATAGCACATTATGAGGATGCAAAGAGCAACACCTTCTTTAGCCAATTGATAAATCTCAAACAAAATTGCTCAATGGAAGAGCACATTGAGGACTTCCAAAAATTGAATATAAGGGTAAATGATATTTCCAACGATGATTTTAGGGGCGAATGTTCGCCCTTTGGCGAAATTAAGGGGTTTTAAATTTTTAGTGGGCGAATATTTTGTATCATAGTACATTTTTACAAATCACCTCAAATAGCCCACCTTATTTTAAGGGAGAGGGTAGAAAAGGTAAATTTAGCCCTTGAAATTAGGACTTACAACCTTCCATTAGCCCATTTTCAAGAATAGGTTTTATTTAAGTGAATCCATTCGCCCATTTTCAAGAATAGGTTTTATTTAAGTGAATCCTATGGGCCAAATACCATATTTATAAAAGAGGCATGGTAAATTAATAAAAATATAAATAAATGAGAGGTATGGTAAATAAATAAAACATTTTTTATATTTACTCCATAAGTCACCTTATATACATGTAAGGGTGTAAACAAATAAAAATATAAGTAAAGTGGAGGTATGGTAAATAAATAAAACGTCTTTTTATACTTACTCAAAAGGTACGGTAAATAAATAAAACCTCTTTTTATATTTAGTCCATAACCCTCGTTCTATTTATGAAGGCTCAAGAAAGAGGTTTTATTTAAGTGAATCCTATGGGCCAAATACCATATTTGTAAAAAAGGTATGGTAAATTAATAAAAATATAAATAAACGAGAGGTATGTTAAACAAATAATACATTTTTTACATTTACTCCATAAGTCACCTTATATTTACAAACACTCAAAAAATGGGTTATATTTAGGTTAAACCTATGGCCAAAATACTATGGAACAGATACCATGGACTAGATTGTTATTAATACCATGCAAAAAACCATTATTAACCCTAATATTAGAATTAATAAAAATAAAAATGGCACATGGTATTGACCCATGGTATTCACCAAAATGGCACATGGTATTGACCCATGGTATTCACCTGGAATGTAGCCTATTTAAATGGGGGAATTAAACCAACATGTAGCCTATGCTAAGATTTACTAAGACTTTACAAAGTTTTATTATTTAGTGAAAGACTCGCCAAGATCTTACAAGATTTTATAATTGAGTAAAATATTCGCCATGCCTGGTGAGAGATTCGCCAAAAAATTATATATACATATTATATTATTGATAAAATCGCCTTCCATTTTTCCTATATACCATGGAGATTCGCCCATTTATTATATTTATAAATTTAGGGGGGGTTCTTAAAATTTTCCCTGGATATTTCGGAGAAGCAAAGGGTTGACGTCTTCGTAGGGACTTTAAAGGATAGCATTCAACATGAAGTTCGTCTTTGGGAACCTGATTCATTGGAGAAGGCATTCAGGTGGGAAAGAAAAATTGAAAGTGAAATTATGGAAACAAGAAATCCCACCACTCACGACTATAATTATGGAAGTGTTTTTTCTCCTAGCCTTCGACAACCTACAAGGTTTACACCACAACAATTGGAAGAAAAAAGAGAAAAAGGGATTTGTTACAATTGTGATAGCAAATACACTAAAGGTCATAAATGTGCTAAGAAGAAATTATTTTACATATATTATGAAGAGGAGGAATAAAAGGATCAAGAAACATCAAAAGAAGAGGATATACACCAGGAAACAATCCTAGATAAAGAAGAAATAAATCTGACCATATCTTGTAAGGCATTGGCGGGAATTACCACTCCTCAAACTCTCAAGATAGAAGGACATATCAAGAAGAAAAAGGTTCAAGAAGTGAAAGATGTCATCGAGAAAGAAGAAATGAATCTGACCATATCTTGTAATGCATTGGCTGGAGTTACCACTCCTCAAACTATCAAGATAGAAGGACATGTCAAGAACAAAAATGTGCAAGAAGTGAAATATCACATCGAGCATCAAGAAATGAATCCGACCATATCTTGTAATGCATTGGAAGAAATTACCACTCCTCAAACTCTCAAGATAGAAGTACATATCAAGAAGAAAAAGATTCAAGCAGTGAAAGATCACATCGAGCATCAACAAAAATTTCTCAAACTTTTAAAGGATAACGTCACTTTGGTGCAGAATCGAATGAAACAATAGGCAGATCAACATCGCAGTGAAATAAGTTTTGATGTAGGCGATTGGGTATTTTTACAGCTACATCTAAAGCAAGCTATTTATGAGAATGAAATGTTGGAAATAATACATGCACTTAAGAAATGGCAACCTTACCTAATGGGAAGACACTTCAAGGCAAAAATGGATCATGATAGTCTTAAATACTTTTTAGAACAAAGATTAACTTTAGAAGAACAAAAAAAATGGGTCACAAATATGTTGGGTTATGACTTTGAAATAATCTACAAAAAAGGGAAGCAAAATGGTGTTGCAGATGCACTCTCAAGAAAGAATGAGGATGTCGAAGCATTGTTTTGTTATATTTCTATTATCCAACCAGATTGGATAAACGAAGCAAGGGATGAATGGAAGAAGGATGAAGAAGTGTGGCCACTCATTCAAAAGTTGCAGAGGATCCCAGTTCAAACAATATTGCTAGAACTTGACGAGGAAGGAAAAATCATATTGGAACCTGGAGCAGTCATAGAAAGAAGAACCCGACAGCTATGAAATCAATCAATTCAGAGTATCGCATCAAGTGGAAGAACTTACCCATTGAAGATTCCACATGTGAGGACAATAATTTTATACAGAAGTATCAAGAACTACTCAAGCGATGAGGACAACACTTTTTGAAGGAGAGAAGCATGTTAGGTCCCTATACTACTAGTGTAGCCCCTTATTGTTATTATTACAACCACCTTATTACATTGTTGTGCCCATGTAGTCCCCATATTGTTATTATTGTGCCCCATAGAAGCCCACTATTGTTATTATTGTGCCCTTACATTATTATTGTTATGTCAACTCTGATTATATTATGACCCCTTATACTCCTATATATAGAAAGGAGGTCTTGTCATTTGTATCATCTAAGAATTGTTCATTTGTGTAATGTAAAGGAGGTTTCCCCCTCGAAGAGGCTTATTTCTAAGGCGTTGATCTATCTTTTCTATCTTTTTGTGAGTTGGTTTCATAACAAATAGCAAGTGGTTGTTCCCACTATCCCATATCCGTAGGAATAATTGAGTAAAAGCTTACATTCCTTTTTTTGTCATGGTTTTAGATTTTCTCTAGTGTGGTGGCATGTGCGCCAAATGAATTTTACCACTTAATGTTAGTTAGAATGACCAAAATCCAATTGTAATTCTTATAAATAGGACCCTTATCCTTTCATTTGGGGCATTGGAATTGAGAGTTGAGATTCAAAGTCCTATGTTTTTTCATTCTATGTATGCTCTCTCCTTGTACCTAAACATGGAGATCAAAAATGGAATTTATCTTTGTATAAAGTCCTTGATTTCTATGTAAGTGTATACATTCTATGTATGCTCTCTCCTTGCACCCCGGTGCAATCTTGGAGATCAAAAATAGAAATTCTCTTTATAAGAAGTCTTATTTTTTTTAAGTTTCTACATTTTGTGTATTTTCTCTCCTTACACCTCAGTGTGATCTTGGGGATCAAAAATAGAATTTATTTATGTAATTCATATATTATCCTTAATATAAAATACAAGTACTACAAAATAATCTCATGTATGTGATCTATATTATGAATGTGTTATCATTTTGATTTGAGTATGTCTTGCTTCCTCATAAGTGATCATGCATTCTAATCCAATTTCATTATCCATAATTATGATGTATTTTTCTTTGTCTCTTATAGGTTTATCTATGGTCAAATTGGTTTAAAAAAACACTTTTGGACCTTCAAGAACATTAGGTTGTATTTTTTTTAACAAGTCACTAACCTGATTTGTCAATCCATAATTTATTTCCTGAAAGGAATCTTCATTCTCACTAGTTGTTTTATTCTTCTTGTTTCTTATCTGATCATCGATGTTTATTTTTGTTGCTTCTTTTTTTTCTAAGGACTCTGGAACCTTACTACTGATGGAAGACATACTTACAATTTTTTTAGCCATTTGTTCTGTAGCACCAATATAGAGCTATTTTTTCAAACTCAACTATCCTTGCATCCAACTCCATTAGCTGTATAAATTTTGTAACCTGTTTCATTCTTCTTGTGCTTCCCTGTTCATAACAATATTGAACCCAAGAGTCACGATTTTCATGAATTTCCATAGTAGGGTTAGGATAATGTTGATCATTAGATATACCAACTTTCCTTCTTAACTCATAAATAATGTGAAATAGGTCATGTTGCCACACATTCTAGTAGGGGTCCCATGAGGGGTACCTAAGGGACAACTACTAAACCAAATGATAACAATGGGACAAAGACCTATTGTCACCTCAGTCAGTGTCCCCAAGAGAAAAAGTGTGAAATACAATGAACTTCCCTACCTTAAGGGGGTAACCATTTCTATATATTACACATCATGCTCTCTCCCCCTTGAGCCCTGAGCAGTAAAATGATTAAAAATCAATAAAAGGAAAAAGGAAAATGAAGAAGGATGGAAAAATAAAGGCCAGGGTAACTCATGTACCCCGATTTCTCCCTCCTTACATTCATGCACCCAAGGTGTGGACCTCCTTCATAAAAAATACCCTTGTACCATGGCATGTGGCTTGGACCTTCCCTTTTACCCCCACTCCATTTCATCACTATTTCACACTACACCTACCACTTGATGGATGTAACATGGACTTTCCATTCCTTTAGAGGTTGAAAACACCTAATAGGGTCCTTCATTAACCTCTCTTTCCAAGGAAGGAAACATATGAGCATGTATAAATCCCCATTTGGAAGCGCATGCCACTATGAAGAATCCATTTATGCCCTTGATTAGCAAGCATATTTACTCAATTTCACTAATGAATTATTGTATTGGAAGGTGAGGAGATGCATTGGATCTTATACAAGATTGCTTGTGGGTGTTCGTCTTGGACTTGGCCTCCCTATATGAAATCCAAGCCCTCCACAGGGTCATAATGGAACTTGTAGGGTGAGCATTGAGAGTCATGGGCCTCTGGCATTGCAGAGCATTATTTGCCACACCATGGGCTTCTTCAACACCACCACATTGCTTGTTCATACCCTAGTTATTCATAGATGATGATGCACTTGGACCATGTTGCCCAACTGGCTATAGATTGCACTCAACGCTTAGCAATTGATCCAGCACCTAGAGGAGGTTTTTTCTTTCCAGAGGAAACATATGAGGGAACTTGTCATCTTCTAGCCCCCATTGATGGAACATTGACTTGATATTGATCCATTTGAAGACCCATTTGGAGCCCACGAAGCCCAAATTGAGGTTTTGGAGACATTTCACAGCATTTCGAGGGCATTCCCCTCTTATCCATTATTTTTTAGGGCCCCACTCTCATCTTTATAACATGAGGCCTCAACACAACCCTTCTGGGCATCCACGTTAGCCTAGTGTGGCCTTAAGAAGGCTAATTTGACTTATTTCATGAGATATCATGGTTGGATTATAACCATGGGTGGGTTACTAGATATTTTAAGAATTGGAGGAGCTTCTTCTTTTAATTTTTGAACTCTTAGATCACATATAAATAAATGCCTAGCCTCACTCTCCTCATCACACTTGGGATTTTTGATCTCTCATTAGAGAATTTCAAACCTACAATTTGAGGACGAATTTTGGACGAATTGGATGAATTTTGATGTTTGGTTATTTCTCTATAATTCTTGGAGCTTATATTTTGAATTATTGCGGATGGATATATTATTCATTGTCTTGTAAGTGTCTTTTAATGTTATGTTTGTTGAGAAGTGTAGAAAAAAAGTCTAAATTTGTCTTTTCCTTGGTTAAATTGAGAAAATTTGAATTTCCACATCAACAAACAACTAGGAGGTATTTAATTGAGGTGACATGGCTCTTATCACTTAGTTAGCTCAGTAAATTTGAGCTTGAGAGTTTGGAATTCAGTTATCCATGTGTGATTGCTAATGTGTAGCAATCCATTTTAGTTATTTCCAGTTGTATTCAGTTAAATGAGTTCTAAATGTTGATAGAAGTAGTTGGAGGTTAGTTGTGTATTGGGACAAAAATATAACTTAGTGATCATCTAGTTAACAGATTAATCAACCAAAAATAGATAGTGCATGCAGAGAACTCAAGTTCTCCAACTATGGCAGAGATTCCAAGGCAGTGTAACATTAGTTGTAGCCTATTCTTGAGTGTACAGGTGTTGCCTGTAGTTAGAGATCCAACCTTAGGAATTGTGCAATTAATTGGAGGAAAATTCATAAAATATAGGGGCATAATTCCTTAATATTTTTGCAAGGAAATTGGAGCTTAGGTGAAGGCAGAAATTGACTAAGTCTGGGTCAAAACTTCTCATTGAGTAGAGATAAAGGTTATTCACTTATAGGTTCAGCTCATAGAAAGCAAGAAATTATAATACATTCTATATTCATCTCATTAATGTAAGCAAACTTAAAGGGGTTTTTACCAATTGGTCTCCCCTAGATAAATCTATGTACTTGTTTATGTGTTGATGGTGCTGGACCTGCCAACATTCAAGGGATCACCCCGGTGTGAAGTCCCAACTAGACCTCACACCATTTGGTGCAGGAGTCCCATCTGGTATGATGGCTTGGTTTCCATTATCTTAAAGATTTGCCTCAACTCTTGCTTGTCAGCACAGGAGAGTGGTCTACTTTGTCTTCGAGAAGTGAGGTTCATGTGCCTAGTGATTGCTAGTGTTACTTGTGTCAATGATTCTTTCACTCTAGAGGGAGAGGGTGGGAGTGAGTCCCAAGTTGATTGGGAGGAAGCCCCAACTCTATTAGGAACACACAACACAATGGGACGTGCACAGCTTCCGAAAGAATAGATGACACTAATGTGGCAGTTAAAACAAATAAGGGAAGATAACACGTACAACACTCAATGGATGAGTCTGCGTGAGTGCAACAGTTGTTATAGAAAGTTTTATGTGAAAGGTTTGTCTGATGTCCAGTGAGGTAACCAACATGGGTGAGACAACATTAACAACATATACAACACATTTTCATTAATAGATATGTATTACAACAAGTGAATGAGTTCAAGTGTTAAACACAGGTTAAAGAAACATACATTACAAGTGTTCAAGATTAGTCTTACGATAGTTACAATACATGTGTGAAAACATGTTGGCTTGTTAGCAGGCTTCTGAATTAAGCGAAAGTCCCAAGACACATCATTACACCATACATCACTAACCCCGTGGATGGGGCGTTAGATCCACTACTTACTCCTCAAATAAAATATTACAGACTCTCGAGGCTATGTGGGAGGAGCTGAGGTGAAAACTCCTTTGCATGTACAAATGAGGGAGTATTTATAGCCAAGGGTGAAACTGACCCTTGTGGATGTTTGACTACCCTCATGGTTGTTTGAATTCCATGACTTTTCGACTTTACATGACTCTTCATACAACAAGTGGGTCTCTTGGACTTCCACGTTACATTACATTAATTGATAGTATCACCCATAGTAGAGATGTGGATGACATGATCCATGACATGACTCGACATGATAGTGCTGGTATGTTTGTGTTGCTGCTGGTGTGCGTGTCGAGCTGTAGTGCTGCTGGGTGACGGATGTCCTCATGGTTAGTCACAGTTTCACCTCTACATGGCAAAGTGTGCAAAGTCTTTGATGGTCGTTGGTTCACTTGATGTTGCATTCACACATTTCTCCTTTCTTGTATGTTGTAAGGCTTGATAGGTGCGTTCATTCGTGAAAATTGCATGTTCGTCCGTCCATCTGCCTATGAACACATTTTTCATGTTTTCTCATCCTTTCATTCGCAAACACATCTTTCATGATCGTACATTCGCAAGCACATCTCTTTGCATGCACTGTTTGTTTGTCCATTGGCGAACATGTCCTTCTGCAGGTGCTCCCTTCATTCATCACATCCATCATCGTGCCATGTTTGTTTGTGTACCTGTATCTGTAGTCACTCATGATGAGACAACATCAAATCCAAAAAACTCCTAATCTACCATGACACATGATCCTTTCGGATACAGGTGATCGGGAGAGGAGACAACGTTGTGAGCTAGGATGGAGGCTCTGGTCATTGCTGATGAAAACTGCACAGGAGTCACTGGGTAATGAAGATGTGAAATCCAGATTGACAATGAATGTCTGCGAGGTCTGGCTCAATTGGAGGACAAAACTACACAGTTTTTGAGAGGAACAGTCCGGGCTATGGAAAGGTTGGGTAGGCAAGGTCTGCGCAATTTCCAAAACAAGCGGGCAGAGGGAACTTGGCATAAAAGACTGCACAATTTCTAAGGGGATCTGGCAATCAGCTGTTGGGTCACTAGTAGCAAAAACTACGTAATTCCTGAGGGGAACTAGCAGTCCACTGTGGGATCATGGCAGAAAAAACTACGCAATTCGTGGAGGGAACTGGAGCCAGCTGTTGGAGCTTGGCAGCAAAACCTGCGGAATTCTTGAGGGGAACTTTCAGTTGGTTTCTAGGAGTTTCTAGTAGGAAAAACTACGCTGATGCCGGGAGGCTGGCTTGATGGTCACCTCTGCACAGTTTCGGAGCTAAGCGGACTACTGGGAAGTAGAGGACTTGCTCATGAAAACTACGCAATTTTATGGGTGAGTAGTCAGTCGACTGTTGGGAGGGCTGGCTGGAAAAACTGCACAATTTTCTGAGGGAGATAGGGACAGCCACTTGGTGTCTTTCCATCCTGTCTACATAATTTTCTCAGTAAGCGGAGTGGGCAAGGACTGCAACCTCTGTGCAATTTTTTAGGGGAGTCAGTCCCGAGGTGGTTTCTTGGTCAAACTCTTTAGTTTACCAACATGAAGGTTGATTGATCTGCTTGTGGACAACGCAGCTTGATATGGCTTGCTTGGTGCTTCTGCACTATTCTGGGTGACATTCGATCAAGTTGATGGTTGGGTGATGGTTCAACTGTCAAATGGGAATCTGGGCATGAGAACTTCAACAAAGTGACTTAGTTTGTGAATGAGTGAAACATGCATACGTGATCTTGCAAACACACACTTACATGACTTGACGACGAGACGATTCAAACCATCCAACACACATGCTTAACATGACTAACCGATAGTGTAAGTGACAAGTGTGACACTTGTGATTGATCATTGGTCGAACGTGATGATGCTTGTGCAACAGTGACTCCATGTGTGAGTGCGATAGATGTTTTCATAGCGAACACAACAAGTACACATGAAGGAAAGACCTTGAGCATAACCAGAACATGGTTGCAAGCATGACATTGACATCAACATGCAAAAACTTGGGTGAAATGATCAAGCAAGGTGGGTGTGAAGACTCACACGAGCTCACGAGGTGAACTCGAGTGTGTGCATTCATCAAGTGAAACTCTCAAGGGAGGCTCTAAAATTGGGTGCATGCCAAAATTTTGGAGGGTGATTGTAGCCGCTACAACACTTGGTGACACACTAGTAGAAATAGAGCTTCTCTGTTTTGGTTCATTGATAGCACAGGGCCTTGGTATTTTGGGGAGTATTGAATCATTGTGCTAGTTACTCCAACTTCCCCACTTACCCCATGGACATACAAGGTTCACCTTTTTCCAACTTAGTCAAACACAATCGAAAGTTCAGCCTGATCACAGCGTTTCGAATTTGGGAAGGGTAGTTTAGCTCATGAGTTGAATACTTTCAGAGTATAAGTTTTCATCTCTGATGTTGCTTCACTTCCAGCAGGCTTGGACAGTACCCCGTTGGAGTTGCATGCTTCACCTCTCTGCGCAGGAAGCCTTTCTCTTCTTTCGCCTTTGTATTTTTCAAGAGGATTGTGCATAGGCACTTATTTATTCTTGCGGCAGAAGAGGGATCCTAAGTTATTGAGAGAATAAGAGGTTGTTCCTTCAGAGAAACGTGTAATACCTCTAACATAGGTTTGCTCGTTTATATTTTCCCCTTCTCTGTTTCTACTAGTTGGATGAGCTTGAACACGCAGAGTAGAAGGTTGAGTAGAGGCATGGGGCTTCCCAGTGTCAACACATGTTCATGGTTGGACCAAAACTTCCCTCGCAGATGGATCATATTTTTCGTCAAGACTTCATCGGCCGAAGGTTATAACCAAGCACAGAGAATATGGACACAAGACTGGCCAAGTGCTGCAGTGTCACAAGTTTCTTCAAATCCCAGTCACATACTCTATTCAAAATCCAAAACGTAGTACTTGGTAGCATTTATTTCCGGAAACAAAAATAGTAAGGTATTAAGCAAACCAAACAAAAAAACAAAAATAGTAAGAAAAGAAAACAAATTGAAAACAACAACAAGAAGGCAAAGCAACCATGTCAGCAAGCAAACAAACATGCAAATAGGAAATAAGAGACAAGTGAAAAAGCAAACACTACTCCTACTCCTACGTTTAATAAACAGTCGAGGTTACGTGAAATGAAATTTCTAGTGAAGCCACCATAGGCGTACTCGACCTGCAGTCACAAAGATATGAGCAATTAAAACAGATAAAAGTAATGTGCAACAGAAAATGAAAAGACTTGAAAAACTTGCACATGAAAGAGAAGGTCTCTCCTGTGGGCGCAATAATGTGTCACAACCACCCAACACACATGCCTACCTCTTTCGTGACTATTTTTTTCAAAAAACCTCGGAGGCCTCTTGCGAGTGTGTGTTGTTCTACACCAAGTTTCTTAGTGAATGCGAGGAAGGACTGAATCTTGTTACCTGCAACACAACTCGCCAAGTAAGATTGTTCCAACCATTCAGCAATTGGATCATAAAAATCATGACAGTTGTTTTCAAAGCTTCATGATCTTTGAGAAGATGGGTTCCTAATTCAAGAGAGGGGATCATGATGGGAATTTGATATAGATAGATATATCTATTCATTCTAATCAATCATGTCGAGATAGTGAGGGCCTTCCATAGCCATCAGTGCAAGCTGAGGTGCCTCACTTGCTTGACAGAAATCTAAGAAAAAAGATGTTGCACAATGAAAATCATAGTGTGTGAAGCGACTGTCATTGGATGTAATGTTGGGAAAATGATAAAATGCATGACAGCCACCCAAGGTAGAACAGAAATCAGACCAGTCGATCGAGATGGCAGATTCCCAGTTTGACATGAACAAATACAATTTTTGAACAATCATGCGAATGCTTTGAATGAGGGAACCAAGTTCATTGTCCACTACACATGATAGAACACGTGCCTATAACTAGTGAAAAACTGTGTAGGCATCATGGTAATCACATAAATGTAGAAAGGATGCCAGAACTGTGAATGTGTGAAACCATTTGGGGTGTGGTGAAATGAGAGTAACTTGATTCGCGTGATATGTTGTGCACTCGTCATCACACGGGGAGATTTCTGGTGTGATGAGTGGGTATATTTTACATGCGAAATTTGGAAAAAGACCAAGAAGTTGATTATGAGAGAGAACATCCGATAAGTATGATTTCGGATAAACATAGTATTTGAGATGATCAACTTAGTTTTCCCATGATTGAATGAGGGAAGGACACTCCCAACCCAAATCAGATGTCAGAGATATGCATGAAGACGAACATGTTGTAACGAACTCATGGATTTGATTATTAGCGAAAGTCTGAAATTTTGAAATATCACACCCAGAATAGTAAATATGTTAAGTCCCTATACTACTAGTGTAACCCCTTATTGTTATTAGTACAACCCCATTATTATATTGTTGTGCCCATGTAGTCCCCATATTTTTATTCTTGTGCCCCATAGAAGCCCACTATTGTTATTATTGTGCCCATACATTATTATTGTTATATCGGCTCTAATTATATTATGACCCCTTAAACTCCTATATATAGAAAGGAGGTCTTATCATTTGTATCATCCAAGAATTTTTCATTTGTGTAATGTAAGGGAGGTTTCCCCCTCGAATAGGCTAAATTATAACACGTTTATCTTTCTTTTCTATCTTTTTGTGAGCTGGTTTCATAACATTTGGTATCAGAGCTTTGGATTCTAGGGTTTCGATGCTCCAAAACAGGTCAACGTGGAATTTGCGCTATAGATTTTTTTCTGAGACATTTCAGAAGCTACAAAAAAAACCCATTTGAGCTGAAATCACGTTCATCCTTGGGTCCAAATTTCATATCTTTTCTCGCTATATGTTCGAAGATATCATCTGAGGACATTAGGGTTTTTGTAAGCTCCAAAATTCCATCTCAAACAGGATTTTCGTTATAGTTTTGTTTCTACAAAGTTTCAGACTCTAAAATTAAAACACATTTGAGCAGAAATCGTGGTGAAGAATGGTCCCAAATTTCAAATATTTTTACACTAAATTTGCAGAGCTATCATCCAAGAAAGTTAGGGTTTTTGCAGGATCCTGAATTACATCCAAAATACGCAACCTTGGGAAAATCGTCATAACTTTCTCTCTGAGCATCAAATTGAAATTTTGTAAGAAGTTATAGAAAAATGACAGACTGTACTTCTCTGTGTATTGTTTTCAGGTCTGAAGATCAAACCAGTGACACGTGGCACTTCATACATGTTTGATCTACTGAAAAAGTATATAATCGGGTCATCTTGGACGATTGGGCATAACTCTTTCTTGGATAATCCAATTTCAATCAGACATTTGGCATTGGAAGGAGGATGTAGAGGGATACCATAGATTTCAATTATAGACCTTGGAGATCTGAACTTTCAGAGATACAACAGATTGAAGATCGAGATCCTAAAAGCAAGAAAAAGAATGACTCGAATCAAGAAAATAGAAACACCTAGTAATCAAAATTTGATGGATGATTTGAAGAATGTGATCGATGCTAAGATAAATAGTTTTATCTATGCCATGGAAGTTGATATTGATGGTATGAAATAATATTGGAAGAAAGGCATGGAATATTTGAAGAAATACATGGAAGGTTTGAAGGAAGGTGGGACAAAGCTGCTACAAGAAAGGCCTCCTAATGGCGAAAAGGTGGTAGAGGAAACTCATGAGGAGAAAAAAATTAATGTTGATCATGATTTCATAGAATCTAATGTTGGATTGAATATCCAGCATATTCCAAAGATAAATATGAGGAAGTTTGATGGCAAGGATCATGTAACATGGATACTACAGATGGAGAAATATTTTGATCTACATGTGGTGCAACTGTTACAAAAGGTACGTATTGCATCTTTATATTTAGAGCCGAATCAATTTTTACGGTATGAAAGGATTTTTTCTTGTAAATCACTTGTCACGTGGTCAATTTTCATGGAGGAAATGATATCACATTATGAGGATGCAAAGAGAAACACCCTCTTTAGCCAATTGATAAATCTCAAACAAAAGGGTTCAATGGTAGAGCACATTGAGGACTTTCAAAAATTAAATATAAGGGTAAATGATATTCCAGAGAAGCAAAGGATTGATGTCTTCATAGGGACTTTAAAGGACAACATTCAACATGAGGTTCATCTTTGGGAACCTGATTCATTAGAGAATGCATTCAGGTTGGCAAGAAAAATTGAAACCGGAATTATGGAAACAAGGAATCCCACCACTCACAACTATAAATATGGAAGTGTTTTTTCTCCTAGACTTCCACAACCTACAAGGTTTACACCACAAAAATTGGAAGAAAAAATAGAAAAAGGTCTTTGTTACATTTGTGATAGCAAATACACTAAAGGTCATAAGTGTGCTAAAAAGAAATTATTTTACATAGATTGTGAAGAGGAGGAAGAAAAGGATCAAGAAACATCAAAAGAAGAGGACATACACCAGGAACCAACCCTAGAGAAAGAAGAAATTAATCTGACCATATCTTTTAAAGCATTGGCAAGAATTACCACTCCTCAAACTCTCAATATAGAAATACATATCAAGAAGAAAAAGGTTCAAGAAGTGAAAGATCACATCGAGAAAGAAGAAATGAATCCGACCATATCTTGTAATGCATTGGCCGGAATTACCACTCTTCAAACTATCAAGATAGAATGACATATGAAGAAGAAAAAGGTAATAGTGTTGATTGATTCAGGAAATACCCATAATTTTATTCATTGTAAGATAGCCATGGAATTGAATTGCTTCCTATACCCAGCACCAGAGTGTCAAGTGATGGTTATAAGTGGAGGAACCATAAATTTCTCTGGAAAGTGCCATAATATATATGTATTGAGTATCCCAATGATTTCCATTCCAACGGGTGGTGCTGATGTTGTACTAGGAGTCCAATGGCTACAATCCATGGGTACAATAACTTTTAATTTTCAAGAAATTTTCATGAAATTTTCTTCGGAAGGAAAGGAAGTTGAATTAAGGGGTATCACAGGGAAAAAAAGAAATATAATCAGCTCTAACGGAATGACAAATTTTCTAAAGAAATAACAAAGAGGTGTAATTGCACAATTATGTTTGCTAGAGGTTCCCACACTGAAATCATCTATTTCTCCATATCTCCAAAAAGTCTTGGATAATCATTCCAAGGTATTTGAGACTCCCAAAGGCCTCCTACCTATTTGTAATCATGACCATGCTATTCATTTGATTCCAGGAAGTGTTCCTCCAAACATCAGGCCTTACAGATATCCATATGCCCAAAGGAGTGAAATTGAACATATGATTGACAGAATGCTAGAGGTTGGTATAATTATCCAATAAAAATCGATAAATGAAGCAAGGGATGAATGGAAGAATCACGAAGCATGGTGGGAACTCATTAAAAGGTTGCAGAAGATCCCCGTTCAAACAATATTTCTAGAACTTGACAGGAAGGAAAAATCATATTGTAACCTGAAGCAGTCATAGAAACAAGAACCCGACAACTACGAAATCAATCAATTTCATAGTATCTCATCAAGTGGAAGAACTTAACCACTGAAGATTCCACATGGGAGGACAATAATTTTATATATAAGCATCAAGAACTACTCAAGCATTGAGGACAACACTTTTTGAAGGAGAGGGGCATGTTAGGTCCCTATACTACTAGTGTAACCCCTTATTGTTATTAGTACAACCCCCTTATTATATTGTTGTGCCCATGTAGTCCCCATATTGTTATTATTGTGCCCCATAGAAGCCCACTATTGTTATTATTGTGCCCTTACATTATTATTGTTATGTCGGCTCTGATTATACTATGACGCCTTAGACTCCTATATATAGAAAGGAGGCCTTGTCATTTCTATCATCCAAGAATTGTTCATTTTTGTAATGTAAAGGAGGTTGCCCCCTTGAAGAGATTGAATTCTAGGGCATTTATCTTTCTTTTCTATCTTTTTATGAGCTCGTTTCATAACAAAATATGCTTTACACAGGGATCCATGTCAAGTGAAACCATGTATATATATGAATTGTGCATGAGAAACGAGATCTTATTTGGTTTGGTGGGCTTACCAGAGTTGCAAGGTCCTGACATAACCATTAAGAAATGTTGAAGTGCCTCAACTCCT
Organism: Pinus tabuliformis; assembly: GCA_031772625.1. Taxonomy (NCBI): domain Eukaryota; kingdom Viridiplantae; phylum Streptophyta; class Pinopsida; order Pinales; family Pinaceae; genus Pinus; species Pinus tabuliformis. The sequence continues at coordinate 183,568,991 of CM062817.1, forward strand.
CGGCACATCCTAGAACTTTCCGGAATTGAAAATTTTCATTTTGAGATGTGAACCAAATCATGCATGGCTTGAGGATGTCTATTGTTACTGATATCAAAACTTATCTCAAGATGACAACCATCTCTATCACAGGCTTCATCAAAATTTTCAGCAAGCTGACTTGACGAGTTGTCTTCATGCAACACATAAGATGATGACGAGTGGGAAGAGTCCTATGTGTTGAGACTATTTTCATCGTGGTAAAACTCATTGCCTTGTGTCAATCAAGGAGATAACTCATGGCTTGAAGAAGCAAGAGAACATGGAATATCCCTGACGCATGTTGATGCACTATGAATGATAGGACACACGGGAAAGTGAGGTGCAGAGGAAGCTTCGACATGGATGCCTGCTTTGACTGGTGTGCATTCCAGATCTGTGTTAGAATGTACATGATATGGCAGTAGATCATATGATGTGCTTAGCATTCATCACAACATACGGAAGCGTGGGAGTGATGAAATCCCAAGACTAGAGGTTGATCGAAAAAATTGATTGTGCATGATGTTTCACCAAGATTTGCAGATCGAGAATCGATCAAGAATGGAGGCTCAATGTTTTGAGAGGAATTGATCATGTCTTCACCATCCTACTTCTTCACTTGTATTATGATACTGCATTTCACATGACTGCAACTTGAGCCAGTAGCTCGAGAATCAAGAGAGTGTGCAAAGCTAGCTTGTGAAGTAGATCGCTCAAGCGAGTCATGGTGCAAGGAGTCATGGCTTGTAGATGATAGAGGATGGCAGAGATGTAGATTAGACTCAAGACTTGGGTTATGAATGGTGATTTCCTCTTGCAGAATGGAGGGATGAGTTTTCGCCATAGGCTTTATACACTATTCTGGAATTTCCTCTGTTGTGGTAGGAGACAGCTGAGCAGATGGGTTGAGAACATGCTGTGCAGATTTCTCAACTTTGCAACCACTACGAGGGGGTACCCGCTACCCTGGTTTCTTAGATTTGTGGTTGCTGTGAGGGGGAACCCTCTTAAAGACATAAGGTGTCTTGTGATTTGCAAGAGTCGAGGAAGAAGGAAAATCAGGCGGTTCACAGTTTCGAGAGAAATGAACCAAGTGTTTTAGGTCTTGGCTCATGAAGTCAAGGTCCACAAATCGTTAAGGAATTTTGTGACATAGGTGAGGGAAGGGTGTAGCAAAGTCTTCAACTGATTCACCAGGCTTCATTCTTAAATGGGAGATTCTTTCATAGACATCTTGGTGGTCACACTCATTGAAGACTAGATGGAGCTCCTTGAGCAAAGTGAGAAGGGAATGGACGGAAGCAGGTGGCAGGGTATGACACCACCGATTAACACAACCTTCAAGGGTGAGGAAGAAGAGTACGCAAAAAATCTCATCACTATTGATTTCATGAGATTCACAGAAATGAAGAAAATCAGAAATGTGCTTGTTTACGGACGTTCTGTCCTCACCTTTTGTTGTACCTCTGAGATGATAATGGTCAATTGATCATGCCAAAGCATCTAATATATTTTTTTGGGGGTTCTGGGTTTTGGTTTTTATGGAGGACCAATACATAAAACAAATTATAAGAATGATGTATTTAGCCCTTTTAGATAGTACTAATAAATATCCAAAGGGTTGTTATTTAACTTCACACAGTGATTTAAGTTGATAAGATGTGCGGAAAGAATAGTAAGGAGATATGATTACTTTAAATTTCAGATTGAAAGATAAATCATCACAAGTGGGAAAACCTTTAACCAATGTTCAAAAGTTAAACAAAATATGCTTAAAATTTCATAAGATACTAACAATTTTATGATTTAGAGGGAGCCTTTCAAAAAAACAGTCCAATATCTCAATCTATTTATAATAATAACTTCAGAAGGAATTTTAAGAATAATTGTAACACATTTATTCTCACCTGATATCTCTGTAAAACTTAAACATATGCAGAATTAACAGAATGAATGGAACACATGAAAGACTTACAGAAGAAAACGAGATTGTATGATATCAAATTCAGAATCCTTTGCTTTATTATTAGTGATCTAAAACAAGCTTGTACATCATTGCTTACAAAATTGCTCATGGAAAGGTACCACCTTTAATAACTCGTAGAAGAGAGTTATTTATGCTAGTTTGGAGAGTAAACAAAATATCCTAAACTGATTACAAAAATAGCCTGAAAGAAAATAGGAAAAGAAAATTGTTGAATGATGTGTCCCTATTAGGTAGGAAGTTGTTCATGATTGCTCCTTATAAAACTATTGTGTTGTCTTCTTGTTGGGATGGAAAGTTAATCAATTGTTTCACACAATTGATCCCACCTCTCCTCACTTGGTATCTCCAGATTTACCATTCTTCTAAATATCTCATCAACTTTGGTATATCTTTCAAAATTGGGTTTAGTGAGAAATTTGTCTTCATATTTGATTGTGAGGTCAGGGCTCAAAGCTTCCAAAATCTCTTTTCCCATAATTTGTCTTTTTATCCCTACAAATTGGTTGTTGTCTGCTGCAACAGTATATAATATTTCACAGTAATCATCTAATTTTACTAGAAGATCATTTGATGACACTAACCTTGGTAAACCTTTCTTATTCAACATTATGAATTTAGAATGAAACCTTCTGATTGCAATGTTCAAATCTTCACATTTTGTTTTCAGTTGAATCAATAGATTCTTCTTTATTAGGACTTTCTTAATATCCCAAATAGTAATTGTCCTATCTAGAATATTTATCTCTTGTAATTGTTTCCTAGTCTTAGAGTTTAGTACTTTGATCATCCTTGCTGCTTATTTAGGTTTTGTGCCCAATGCTACCCTTTGATTATCTATCTTTGTCCTGCATCTAGCAATCAATTCTTGCTACTCAAAAATAATTTCTATGTGTTGAAAATGCAACAAGATGATGGAGCTTAGTGGAAAGGAGTCGCCTTCACTAAGTGGGCCCGCAGGCTATTTTTGGCGCAAAGTCTATTTTTAGACTATGTCTATTTTTAGACATATGGATCATGGTCTATGAGTTGCAGGATGCTATTTGTGGATGATTGGTCATGTTGGTAAAAATAGATAGACTTCTATTTTTAGACATATGGGCGGTTTCTATTTTTAGACTGTCAGGCTAAAAATAGAACAGTCAAATATTATTAGCTCTTAATAATATTTGGACTATAAACATTATCTTATCCTCTTGGAGCACTTCAGTTTGACCTACAGATGTGGCACATGCAGCTGTCAGAAGGAAATACGCTTTTCTTATGAGTCAGTTGAGCTATTGCATGGAGGACTTCAGTTAGAACTCATGTGGTTGAGTTTGGTGGAGTTGCTTGTGGAGTTGATGGAGTTGTGTTCAGTTTGACTTGGTTGAACTAGTTGTATTTAGTTTAACTGCAAAATACACTAGTGATGAGTGATGTGAATTAATTTTTAATTAATTCACTAATTATTAACTCATAAAGCAACTGAAGAATACATCAGTTAACTCAGTGCATGGACTTTTTAGTGGAGACAAGTGTTAGAGGTTGAGATTGCTATCAGTTGTGACTATAGTTGTGCATGAGATCTTGCACAATCAGTGGGATTGAGTAATGCCAATGAGGATTGCATGGTTTAGCCAAGGAAATACGATTTTGGTTCAGCCATTCATCATTATTCTCTTGCAGGATTGCGAAGTGGAGGCAAGAAAACAATGGAGGAGATTTGAGGCATCAGATCTGAGCTAGTTTTGTGTGTAACAGGTGGAGATAGTACTGAGTACTTGTGAGGAGTATTGTACTATGTATTGTTACATGTTCTCAATCATTATAATGTACAGATAGTGTGGGGTTTTCAGCTGTATGCTTTCCCCGGGTTACATACTGTGTTAATGTGCGCATGCGATTGATGTTTCATTGTTTTTAATTCCGCAAAATTGATGATCAACATAGAGGAGGTTATGTATTGTGCATGTATTCCGAAATAGTGTATAATCGGGATAATATCTGTGAATAAGTGTCATATTATTCAAAATTTCTACATGGTATTAGAGTTGTTGATCATCAGATCTATTATTCAGAAAGTGGTTACATTTTATTTCTTCAGGCAGAGTCTGTAATCGGGCTAGGTATCCTCTGGATTCATCCTTCCTTTGGAAGGTGAGATATTCGGTAAAATCCCATACAGTCAATCTTTGTACAAGAAATAATTTGTTCTCACGAATTTTAGATTAGAAGCGGTTGAGTTTTGAGCTGGTGGAATTCAAATTTGCAGCAGTGTTTTCTTGGTGTCAAAGTTGAAATGTCTTTCAACGGATTTCGATTGGAGTATGCTCTTGAAGGCAGCTCAAATTATATTTCATGGAAAGACAGGATGGAGGCGGTGTTAGATGACAATGGGCTGAAGGATTTCATAGAGGCTGAGGTCCCAAAGCCTACTGATGCTGCTGAAGCTGTGGTTTGGCAAAAGAAGACAGCAAAGTGTCGAAGGATTCTGTTGGAGGGCGTGAAGGATCACATTGTATCCAGCCTGCATGGAAAGGCTTCTCCATACTTGATGTGGAAAGCGTTGACAGATCTATTCCAAAGCAATAGCAACCAGAGGAAGTTGGCGCTCAAGGACAAACTCATAAACATTAAGTGTGAGAATGGAGACAGTATCCCAGGTATCTCACAAAGTTCACCCAATGTCGGGATGAGCTGGGAAGTGTGGGGGTGACTGTCGATGATGAGGACTTGGTGAGCTTGGCTCTCCTTGGTCTTCCAAAGAGTTGGCATTCCTATCAGGACTCTGTCAATGGTCAGGAGAAATTTCCAGGATGGGAGAGACTTTGGTCGGATCTTGTGCAGGAGGAGATCAGGCGGAGCACCAGAGACAGTTATTCATGCATGCATGATGAAGAGAACTGTGCCTTAGTGAGTAAGGCGAAGAAGGGGAAGGAGAAGGTTTCTCTTTCTGAATCCAGTTCTTCCAATGATGGGAATAAGGTTGACAAATCGAAAGTGTGATGCTTTCGTTGTCATGAGGTGGGCCATTATGCTGCAAATTGTCCACGGAGGAAATCTAAGAAGGGATCTGGGGAAGGATCTGAAGGTGAGGCACTTGCTTCACAGTTTGAGTTGGACTTCACACTCTTTGCATGCATGGTTTCATCCATGGTGGGAAGTGGTTGGTTTCTTGACAGTGGAGCGTCTTTCCACATGACTGGTGACAAGAGTTTGTTCAGTACTTTGGAGAAGAAAGATCTCCAGATACTCATAGCGATGGGTAATGATGAGAAGTATAATGTCTCAAGTGTAGGCACGGTTATTTTTCAGAGGGAGCATGGAGCTCGCCTTACCTTGACCGATGTCAAGCATGTACCAGGACTGAAGAGAAACTTGGTGTCGATCGCGATGCTGGAAGACAGAAGCTATGATGTAGTCTTCAGTAAGGGAAAGGTTTTCCTTAGACACATCATCACTAGATAGGTGAAGCAGATTGGTTCATGGGTCAAGAACCTGTATGCTCTTAAGGTTCAAGATGCATTCAAATCCTTAAGCAACAAGGCAGCTGATGGAGACTTGGTGGTCGAGAGGGAGCGTATATTACCTCTCAACATGCAGAGCCAGAAGAAGTCTCAGACGATTGTGGAGGAGCCACGATTGGTGCAGCAGCTTCAAGAGGTTATGGAGCAGCCACAACAAGGGAAGCTGAGAGGAGATCGAGTAGAGAAATATACTCATGCAGAGACCTCCAGTAGGGGGAAATTCGAGCCAGGTGGGCTGAGGGATCACATGCAGCCATACCTCCAGGTAGGAGGTGGAGCGATATAGAGTGATCGTCCCAAGGAGGAGGGGTAGGATCCTTGAGGTACCCAACCTCTTGGATGACACCTTGCTACGAGAGCCCCGATGTGGAGTAGCAGGAACTGACTGATTAGGTAGAGATAGATGCGGATGGAGCAGCAGAGAGAGCGACAATGTAGGGAATCCCAGGACAGCGCATAGCTAGTAGGCTGTAGCAATGCGAGAGGCACAAGTGTTTTGCACAGTGCTAGGTGGCACAGAGAGGTGTGCAATGGTGCGAGATGCATGGAGATGTTGAAGTAGCGCAGATGTCAGAGAGGGAGCACTTGTCAGCAGTAGGTATAGCTTTAGCATTAGAGTATGTTCCTAGCCCAACAGAGTGGTCAGTTGGGAGTGTTTTTGTTCCAAGTGTTGTTGGAGCAAGTGGACCGGGCAAATGTGTTGCATGCAGAAAATTATAGAGTTGCAGGATAGGGGTTGCAGATAATCCATATCTTGTTGAGAGGGAGTGTTGAAAATGCAACAAGATGATGGAGCTTAGTGGAAAGGAGTCGCCTTCACTAAGTGGGCTCGCAAGCTATTTTTGGCGCAAAGTCTATTTTTAGACATATGGATCATGGTCTATGAGTTGTAGGATGCTATTTGTGGATGATTGGTCATGTTGGTAAAAATAGATGGACTTCTATTTTTAGACATATGGGCGGTTTCTATTTTTAGACTGCCAGGGTAAAAATAGAACAGTCAAATATTATTAGCTCTTAATAATATTTGGACTATAAACATTATCTTATCCTCTTGGAGCACTTTAGTTTGAGCTACAGATGTGGCACATGTAGCTTTCAGAAGGAAATATGCTTTTCTTATGAGTCAGTTGAGCCATTGCATGGAGGACTTCAGTTAGAACTCATGTGGTTGAGTTTGGTGGAGTTGATTGTGGAGTTGATGGAGTTGTGTACAGTTTGACTTGGTTGAACTAGTTGTATTTAGTTTAACTGCATAATACACTAGTGATGAGTGATGTGAATTAATTGTTAATTAATTCACTAATTATTAACTCATAAAGCAACTGAAGAATACATCAGTTAACTCAGTGCATGGACAGTTCAGTGGAGACAGGTGTTAGATGTTGAGATTGCTATCAGTTTTGACTATAGTTGTGCATGAGATCTTGCACAATCAGTGGGATTGAGTAATGCCAATGAGGATTTCGTGGTTCAGCCAAGGAAATACGAGTTTGGTTCAGCCATTCATCATTATTCTCTTTGTTATGAAACTAGCTCAAGAAAAGATAGAAAAGATAGATCAACGCCTTAGAATTCAGCCTCTTCGAGGGGGCAACCTCCTTTACATTACATAAATGAACAATTCTTGGATGATTCAAATGACAAAACCTCCTTTCTATATATAGGAGTCTAAGGAGTCACAATATAATCTGACCGACCTAACAATAATAATATAAAGCCACAAAAATAACAATAGAGGGATTCTATGGGGCATAGTAATAACAATATGGGGGCAATAGGGGCACAACAATATTAATAAGGGGTATAACTACAATAGCAATGGGGTAATCACTAGTATTATAGGGACCCAACATGCCCCTCTCCTTCAAAAAAGTGTTGTCCTCAACGCTTGAGTAGTTCTGGATACTTCTGCATAAAATTTTCATCCTCCCATGTGGAATCTTCAGCAGATAAGTTCTTCCACTTGATAAGATACTCTGAAATTGATCGATTTCGTGGCTGTTGAGTTCTTGTTTCTGTGACTGCTTTTGGTTCCAATATAATTTTTCCTTCCTCGTCAAGTTCTGGCAATATTGTTTGAACTGGGAGCTTGTCGCCTATAACCTTCTTTAAACATGAAACATGGAAAACTGGGTGCAATCGAGAAGCTGCAGGAAGCTCCAATTTGTATGCCATAGTACCAATCTTTTGCAACACTTTGTACGGACTATAATACTTTGGTGATAATTTATTATCCTTCTTAGCTTGCTTGAGGGACATTTGCTTATATGTTTGTAGCCGTAGGAATACCCAATCACCTACATCAAAACTTCTTTCACTGCGATGTTGATATGCCTGTTGTTTCATTCTATTTTGTGCCAACACGAGGTTATCCTTTAAGAGTTGGAGGACTTGTTGTTGATGTTCAATGTGATGTTCCACTGCCTGAACCTTAGAATTTTCTCTTAAATATGATGTGATGGGTGGTGGTTGATACCCATAAAGTGCCATAAATGGGGTCATTTTTGTTGTTGTATGGAAGGAAGTGTTATACCACCATTCAGCCAGAGGCAACCATTTGACCCATTGTGTCCGTTTATCAGATATAAAGCAACGAAGGTATCCTTCCAAACATTTGTTTACTATCTCATTTTTCCCATCAGATTGAGGGTGATAAGATGAGCTATGAGCTAACTGAGTACCAAAACAAGAAAATAATTTTGTCCAAAAATTTCCATTGAAAATGGAATCTCTGTCACTTACAATAATCTTTGGGTTTCCATGTAGCTTTTGAATTGTTTCCATAAATGCAGTAGAAACTGTACTGGCTTTAGATGGATGTGATAATGCACAAAAGTGTGCATACTTGGTAAGTTTGTCAACTACCACCATGATGACACTCTTTCCCTCAGACTTGGGTAAACCTGTGATAAAATCCATTGAAACCTCCTCCCAACATTGGCTTGGAATGGATAAAAGTTGTAATAGACCCGGTGCCTTAATTGTTTCAACTTTATTTTGTTGGCAAACCAAACATTCCGCCACAAACTTTTGAATATATGATGTAAGGCCATCCCAAAAAAAATCATTTTTAACCCTGTGGTAAGTTTTTAGAAATCCTGAGTGCCCTCCTAAGGGAGAAGTGTGCAATTCCATAAGAATCTTTTGTTTTAGCTGGGAATCCTTACAGAGGTATAAGCGATCTTTGTACCATAACAAATCATTTTTCCAGCTAAATGTATCAGATGTACTGGAATCTTGTTGTAACTTTCAAATAAGTGCCCACACTTCTTCATCATTCTTCCATTCCTCCCTTGCATCATTTATCCAATCTGGTTGGATAATAGAAATGGCACACAACAATGCTTCCACATCCTCATCCTTTCTTGAGAGTGCATCTGCCACCACATTTTGCTTCCCTTTTTCGTAGATGATTTCAAAGTCATAACCCAACATCTCTGTGACCCACTTTTGTTGCTCTTCAGAGGATAATATTTGTTCTAAAAAGTATTTAAGGCTATCATGATCCGTTTTTACCTTGAAGTGTCTTCCCATTAGGTAGGGTCGCCATTTCTTAAGTGCATGGAGTATTGCCAACATTTCCTTCTCATAAATAGCTTTGCTTAAAAACATTCCCTTGATTGGACGACTTTCAAAAGCAATGGGTCTTTCATCTTGCATTAGAACAGCACCAATTCCATTTCCTGAAGCATCACATTCCACAATAAAGGTTTTTGTGAAGTTTGGTGTAGCTAAGACCGGTGCTTGGCACATTGCCTCTTTAAGATGTTCAAAGGCCTTTGTTGCTTCTGGAGTCCATGAAAATGCATCTTTCTTCAATAATGTTGTTAGAGGTGCTGCTATTCTCCCATAATTCTTAACAAACTTGCGATAATACCCTGTCAACCCAAGAAATCCTCGCAGATGCTTTATGGATGTGGGGATTTTCCATTCCTTAATGGCTTTAATTTTGCTAGGGTCTACCTTAAATCCTTCATGAGATACAATATGACCCAGATATTCCACCTCTTGGACTCCAAAGAAACATTTGGATCTTTTTGCATATAATTGTTTCTCCTCCAATAGTTGTAGAACCCTATCAACATGATCCTTCCAAGACTTGTTGTAGATTAGTGTATCATCAAAAAATACTAACACAATTTTTCTAAGGAATGGTTTGAAAATTGAATGCATCAAACCTTGAAATGTTGAAGTGACGCAAGCCTAAAGCTTGCCATACCCAGGAACTTAATTGTCTGTTCATGCATCATCATCATATGCCCAATTCCAATTCAACACACAGCAATTTTAACTAATTATGTGGAAGCTTGTAATTTCACTTTCTTGGCAATTTCATATTTTACCATTTTATACTAGCTTTTTTCAGAATTCCGTTGTCAGTGAATTCGAACACAAATATAAAGCGATTGACTTAGTATATATTCCAACTTCGCTATGTAGCGCTGGACCTTTACAACCTTTTTCACACGATTCTCACTCCCAAGGGTAACTAAAGGTAGTAATTGTAGTTACATACATCTTTTGATCATCGCTTTTAGAACAGGAGGTGAACATTAGGCTCCAAGCACTATGATTTTAAGTATACTCTAACAACCTTAAGGATAGGGGAAGACCATTGCTTCAGCAATGACAGTAGCTTTTTCCTGTCCAAATATTTTTTCCACAATAGCTAATGCAAACTCCATGGTTGTTCCCGGACCTCTGCTTGTAATCAAGTTTCCATCTCCTCTGAGCCATTAGCAATCGGTACTAGAATACGAGGAGTTTTACTGAATGACCACTCCACTCTGTTAAACTCTTGCTTGACTAGTTCACTGTTGCCTTTAGTACGCATCACCATAGGCTTTGCAACCTCATCGCTTTATCCATCAGAAAATGGTCAACACAGTAAATTATACTGCAATACTACAGATCAACTTCAAAATTCCCTGCAAGTTAAATTCCACCATAATTTCTTCAACATCGCATTTCAATAAATCATTGTTTCATTGACAATGGACGAATAGTCCAGCCATTTGATAGAACTCTGCGTTTAATACCAGAACTCTGCGTTTTTATTAATTTCAATCCCAATTACCATATTCAATTCTGGTTCCACCCTTTAACAAATCGATTGTTCTATGACTTTACAGCAATTGGTTATTGCATTAACACGCTCCGCATACCCTTACCTGGGCAATCCTTCTTCCAGTTGCATTCTAGCCACCTTCAAAACAGCGTTCAGTTTAACAATGCATTCATTCTGGAATTAATGACAGCATTCAGTTATTCATTCCGGAATTGTGTCTTCTAATGACAGCGTTCATCCTTTTGACAAAACATTCCGTATTTTCCTTCACTGCTACAGCAATCATTAAAATCGGTTCTAATCGAACTTGAGATGAATAAGCCGAATTTGAAAAACAATCGCCTGCGCCATTGATTACCGTTTGTCCAATTCTGAATTTGAAGAATTTTCAACGCTGCATTTATATAGCCATGGTTCGAATTTCAAAAGATCTGTAGAAGATCTATAAAACACGATTTCTGTAGTCAAGTGACCCTACGATGAATTCTGGAAATTAATTCCTGTGTATGTTTATTCCATTTAACAAAATCTCAACAGATTTCAAACTCCAGAATTTCACAACCCAATAATTACATTACAAGACTGGAAAGTTCCATTAAGATGTTTTACACAGTACCCATTTCAGTCAAGCAATCATATTTAAAAGAATCGAGCCCTACAAACCCGCAGACTCAGTGCTTGGATTACAATCATTCCCACAAAATTTCACCCAATTCAATGCGTTCAACTTTCCACAAGTTTATGTTATAAACTTAACCATGTTAGTCATCGATTATTTCAAATCGATCTCACAATACCTTATAAAATTCGATTCATTCTATTGCATGGAATTCATAAACAACAGTCTCATAACCATATAATGGAATTCAACAAAAAAACCAGATTCCTCATTAATCATGCAAACCTGACATGAAAATCCTCCTTTGTGGCCTGATTTCCCCAATTATTGGCCCTTTACAGACTGCTGGAGGCTCCAAACAGAAACCTTTTCACTACTCACACTCACTCACTCACACTCTCAATTTGTCTTTTCTCTCAAAAAGCCCTCCTATTTATATAATTTAAAAAAAATCATTAAATTAAATGTTGAATCCCTTAAAATCCTCAACAAACCCCTAAATCTCTCAACATCCCTAAAGGATATGTTTTTATCCCTAAAATCCTTCAATTCATTAAATTTCCTCATATCCTTTTATTAATAAAAAGATATTTACATAAATCCTCACCTTCTCCTATCTAATTCAAATTAATTAATAAAATATTAAAAATCATCACACCCCATATTTACAAATTAATATTATCACACCCCATATGTATAAATGGAGAAAAAGGTCTTGATGCTCCTGCATCAGACTCCCCATGTAAAAAAAATTCATGACCACCTGGTCATAAGTCTGGATATTTCCTCCTGGATCCCAGATTTTATTCTGTAATCCTTCCGTGCTTGTCGATTGCTTCACTGCTGTTGTCATCTGTTGTTGTCTTCCAGGTTTCCATATTTTGTGCTGTAGTGCTCCACTTGCTCTGCTCTTGCAATCTTTCACTGTCATTCTCTTGTTGTCGCTCCTTTTCTTTCTTTCGGCTGTCTTTCTCTGGGATGTTTTTATCATTAATTTCCTTATCAACTCAATTTCTCTGTCCAGTATGTCCTCTGTTCGCTGGTTGTTTCCAACATCTTCAATAAAACATGTTGCTCTTGTTGTCACTATGGATGTTGCGGCCTCCCAAACTTCCTTTCCCTCTGCAACATTCCTTTGCTCATCACCTGCAATTTCATCTTGATTATCATTTATGACAACTGCTTTGTCATCCTTCGTCAGCAATCTATCCTGGACATTCATCCTCTGTTCTTCCAATTTCCTCCTTTGAAAATCCATTTCTCTATATAACTCAATGATTTTACTTGGAGTGGATTTCGGAAACTTTACACGATCTTCCATTTCCTCACATGGTCTTTCTTCTGCTAAATCTTCCTTAACATCCTTCAGTAGATGTTCTTCTTCTTCTTCCAAACCTGCAATCACACACAAATCATTAGTTTTAAAATCACAAGACCTTACGATCTTATTTGATGCTTCAGTCATCAAGTATTCGGGCTGCTTTGAATCATTCATATGATTCAACTCCTCTAGCTCTTCATTACTTTCAAAAAGTAATGGTCCATTCTCTGGGTAACATAACGAAACTTCAACATCTTCTTCAGCATCTTCATTTTGCTGTAGCTCAACTCTTTCGAGCTTCTCTATCCTCTGCCTGGCATCTATAACCTGTTCAAGTTCCCTTAGTTCCTTTATCAACTGCAAATTCACCTGATGATTCCACTTCTCTTGTAGCCTCTGCCACCTCAACTTCTTTCTCATGACGTAACCACGCTTTTGGTCTTCCTCATTTCTTTGCAACATCTCCATTAATACCTCAAGCTGAACTGCTATCTCAGCCTTCTCTCTCTCATATTCCTCTTTGCTTAACTTTCTGTGTATGCCAATTGCCTTGGCATCCTTCTCCTTTTGTCCTTTGCTGTGGTTGATTTCAGAACCTCTGTTATGACTGTCACTAGTTATCATCCTTTCCATCTCTATGAGTTCCTCACTCACTTTACTATGAGTTGTACTAAAGCCTCTTTAGCAGCAAGTGATATTTTGCCGCCACTTACCTCACCAAGCCCTCCTCACTCGGTCTTTTGGCAAGCAATTGGCTCTCTATCTCCAGAACCTCCTTTGAGCACTTTTCTTTGCTCTTCCTGGCTTCAACTCATCTGCCTGTTCACAACTGTCTTCCTTATCCAATCTCTATTGGATTTCCTCAAGGTTCTGCCACACCTATGCTTTCACCAGTTTTCTGTTAGCAATTTTAAACATGTCTTCTATGGATTTTCCTTTTGGGAGCTGCAAAAATACTTCTGCTTTAATGCAAAGACTACAATCTTCAAATTCAAATAAACCCAGATCACCTTACCTTCAAGATCTCAGTCTGATCTTGTTTACCTGTACTTCAATCTCATCACTCCTGCAGTTCTGTCCAGCGAATCTTTTATGCTTCCTCCAGTCTCCAATTTGGCAAACTCCTTATCCCGTCGATCTCTGGATAGGCAAAAGGAGAAAAGAACGCGCTGTAATGGCAGCCCTGAGATCCTCTTAACGCTCATCAACAGATACTTTCGTTCATCTGCCGATTCTGCTAGAGACATCAATTGCTGTTCGCTAATTTAGATAAAGATTTCGCTCCTTTACAGAAACCATACAACAGCAGCATCGGCCCCTAATTCTCTGATTCTATAAAAGGAAAAGCTCTGCATAGAGATTCATCTGAACTTATACAGAAGGGGATTTGCAGCGCGAAACATCCGAGAAAATAAGAAGAAAATGAATGAAGGGTTCACGTCGGCCTCCGCCGCTGCTACTTCGGTTCGTTCGCTCTTTCTTCCTTAGTGCAATTGACCAATATTTCCTGCCTTGGATGGTTGTGATGCACGTAGGGCTGCGTCTTTCCTTGACCCGTCTTGGTTAAGGATTCAAATTCATGAATTTTGAAATTCAGCAAATACATTCTAGTTAAACAAACCTTCTGTCTTCATCTAGAAAAAAAAAACAAACATTCTTTTTAACAGAGCCAAGCTCTGATACCAAAATTGACGCAAGCCTAAAGCTTGCCATACCCAGGAACTTAATTGTCTGTTCATGCATCATCATCATATGCCCAATTCCAATTCAACACATAGCAATTTTAACTAATTATGTGGAAGCTTGTAATTTCAATTTCCTGGCAATTTCATATTTTACCATTTTATACTAGCTTTTTTCAGAATTCTGTTGTCAGTGAATTCGAACACAAATATAAAGCGATTGACTTAGTATATATTCCAACTTCGCTATGTAGCGCTGGACCTTTACAACCTTTTTCACACGATTCTCACTCCCAAGGGTAACTAAAGGTAGTAATTGTAGTTACATACATCTTTTGATCATCGCTTTTAGAACAGGAGGTGAACATTAGGCTCCAAGCACTATGATTTTAAGTATACTCTAACAACCTTAAGGATAGGGGAAGACCATTGCTTCAGCAATGACAGTAGCTTTTTCCTGTCCAAATATTTTTTTCCACAATAGCTATTGCAAACTCCATGGCTGCTCCCGGACCTCTGCTTGTAATCAAGTTTCCATCTCCTCTGAGCCATTAGCAATCGGTACTAGAATACGAGGAGTTTTACTGAATGACCACTCCACTCTGTTAAACTCTTGCTTGACTAGTTCACTGTTGCCTTTAGTACGCATCACCATAGGCTTTGCAACCTCATCGCTTTATCCATCAGAAAATGGTCAACACAGTAAATTATACTGCAATACTACAGATCAACTTCAAAATTCCCTGCAAGTTAAATTCCACCATAATTTCTTCAACATCGCATTTCAATAAATCATTGTTTCATTGCCAATGGACGGATAGTCCAGCCATTTGATAGAACTTTGCGTTTAATACCAGAACTCTGCGTTTTTATTAATTTCAATCCCAATTACCAGATTCAATTCTGGTTCCACCCTTTAACAAATCGATTGTGCTATGACTTTACAGCAATTGGTTATTGCATTAACACGCTCCGCATACCCTTACCCGGGCAATCCTTCTTCCAGTTGCATTCTAGCCACCTTCAAAACAGCGTTCAGTTTAACAATGCATTCATTCTGGAATTAATGACAGCATTCAGTTATTCATTCCGGAATTGTGTCTTCTAATGACAGCGTTCATCCTTTTGACAAAACATTCCGTATTTTCCTTCACTGCTACAGCAATCATTAAAATCGGTTCTAATCGAACTTCAGATGAATAAGCCGAATTTGAAAAACAATCGCCTGCGCCATTGATTACCGTTTGTCCAATTCTGAATTTGAAGAATTTTCAACGCTGCATTTATATAGCCATGGTTCGAATTTCAAAAGATCTGTAGAAGATCTATAAAACACGATTTCTGTAGTCAAGTGACCCTACAATGAATTCTGGAAATTAATTTCTGTGTATGTTTATTCCATTTAACAAAATCTCAACAGATTTCAAACTCCAGAATTTCACAACCCAATAATTACATTACAAGACTGGAAAGTTCCATTAAGATGTTTTACACAGTACCCATTTCAGTCAAGCAATCATATTTAAAAGAATCGAGCCCTACAAACCCGCAGACTCAGTGCTTGGATTACAATCATTCCCACAAAATTTCACCCAATTCAATGCGTTCAACTTTCCACAAGTTTATGTTATAAACTTAACCATGTCAGTCATCGATTATTTCAAATCGATCTCACAATACCTTATAAAATTCGATTCATTCTATTGCATGGAATTCATAAACAACAGTCTCATAACCATATAATGGAATTCAACAAAAAAACCAGATTCCTCATTAATCATGCAAACCTGACATGAAAATCCTCCTTTGTGGCCTGATTTCCCCAATTATTGGCCCTTTACAGACTGCTGGAGGCTCCAAACAGAAACCTTTTCACTACTCACACTCACTCACTCACACTCTCAATTTGTCTTTTCTCTCAAAAAGCCCTCCTATTTATATAATTTAAAAAAAATCATTAAATTAAATGTTGAATCCCTTAAAATCCTCAACAAACCCCTAAATCTCTCAACATCCCTAAAGGATAGGTTTTTATCCCTAAAATCCTTCAATTCATTAAATTTCCTCATATCCTTTTATTAATAAAAAGATATTTACATAAATCCTCACCTTCTCCTATCTAATTCAAATTAATTAATAAAATATTAAAAATCATCACACCCCATATTTACAAATTAATATTATCACACCCCATATGTATAAATGGAGAAAAAGGTCTTGATGCTCCTGCATCAGACTCCCCATGTAAAAAAAATTCATGACCACCTGGTCATAAGTCTGGATATTTCCTCCTGGATCCCAGATTTTATTCTGTAATCCTTCCGTGCTTGTCGATTGCTTCACTGCTGTTGTCATCTGTTGTTGTCTTCCAGGTTTCCATATTTTGTGCTGTAGTGCTCCACTTGCTCTGCTCTTGCAATCTTTCACTGTCATTCTCTTGTTGTCGCTCCTTTTCTTTCTTTCGGCTGTCTTTCTCTGGGATGTTTTTATCATTAATTTCCTTATCAACTCAATTTCTCTGTCGAGTATGTCCTCTGTTCGCTGGTTGTTTCCAACATCTTCAATAAAACATGTTGCTCTTGTTGTCACTATGGATGTTGCGGCCTCCCAAACTTCCTTTCCCTCTGCAACATTCCTTTGCTCGTCACCTGCAATTTCATCTTGATTATCATTTATGACAACTGCTTTGTCATCCTTCGTCAGCAATCTATCCTGGACATTCATCCTCTGTTCTTCCAATTTCCTCCTTTGAAAATCCATTTCTCTATATAACTCAATGATTTTACTTGGAGTGGATTTCGGAAACTTTACACGATCTTCCATTTCCTCACATGGTCTTTCTTCTGCTAAATCTTCCTTAACATCCTTCAGTAGATGTTCTTCTTCTTCTTCCAAACCTGCAATCACACACAAATCATTAGTTTTAAAATCACAAGACCTTACGGTCTTATTTGATGCTTCAGTCATCAAGTATTCGGGCTGCTTTGAATCATTCATATGATTCAACTCCTCTAGCTCTTCATTACTTTCAAAAAGTAATGGTCCATTCTCTGGGTAACATAACGAAACTTCAACATCTTCTTCAGCATCTTCATTTTGCTGTAGCTCAACTCTTTTGAGCTTCTCTATCCTCTGCCTGGCATCTATAACCTGTTCAAGTTCCCTTAGTTCCTTTATCAACTGCAAATTCACCTAATGATTCCACTTCTCTTGTAGCCTCTGCCACCTCAACTTCTTTCTCATGACGTAACCACGCTTTTGGTCTTCCTCATTTCTTTGCAACATCTCCATTAATACCTCAAGCTGAACTGCTATCTCAGCCTTCTCCCTCTCATATTCCTCTTTGCTTAACTTTCTGTGTATGCCAATTGCCTTGGCATCCTTCTCCTTTTGTCCTTTGCTGTGGTTGATTTCAGAACCTCTGTTATGACTGTCACTAGTTATCATCCTTTCCATCTCTATGAGTTCCTCACTCACTTTACTATGAGTTGTACTAAAGCCTCTTTAGCAGCAAGTGATATTTTGCCGCCACTTACCTCACCAAGCCCTCCTCACTCGGTCTTTTGGCAAGCAATTGGTTCTCTATCTCCAGAACCTCCTTTGAGCACTTTTCTTTGCTCTTCCTGGCTTCAACTCATCTGCCTGTTCACAACTGTCTTCCTTATCCAATCTCTATTGGATTTCCTCAAGGTTCTGCCACACCTATGCTTTCACCAGTTTTCTGTTAGCAATTTTAAACATGTCTTCTATGGATTTTCCTTTTGGGAGCTGCAAAAATACTTCTGCTTTAATGCAAAGACTACAATCTTCAAATTCAAATAAACCCAGATCACCTTACCTTCAAGATCTCAGTCTGATCTTGTTTACCTGTACTTCAATCTCATCACTCCTGCAGTTCTGTCCAGCGAATCTTTTATGCTTCCTCCAGTCTCCAATTTGGAAAACTCCTTATCCCGTCGATCTCTGGATAGGCAAAAGGAGAAAAGAACGCGCTGTAATGGCAGCCCTGAGATCCTCTTAACGCTCATCAACAGATACTTTCGTTCATCTGCCGATTCTGCTAGAGACATCAATTGTTGTTCGCTAATTTAGATAAAGATTTCGCTCCTTTACAGAAACCATACAACAGCAGCATCGGCCCCTAATTCTCTGATTCTATAAAAGGAAAAGCTCTGCATAGAGATTCATCTGAACTTATACAGAAGGGGATTTGCAGCGCGAAACATCCGAGCAAATAAGAAGAAAATGAATGAAGGGTTCACGTCTGCCTCCGCCGCTGCTACTTCGGTTCGTTCGCTCTTTCTTCCTTAGCGCAATTGACCAATATTTCCTGCCTTGGATCGTTGTGATGCACGTAGGGCTGCGTCTTTCCTTGACCCGTCTTGGTTAAGGATTCAAATTCATGAATTTTGAAATTCAGCAAATACATTCTAGTTAAACAAACCTTCTGTCTTCATCTAGAAAAAAAAAACAAACATTCTTTTTAACAGAGCCAAGCTCTGATACCAAAATTGACGCAAGCCTAAAGCTTGCCATACCCAGGAACTTAATTGTCTGTTCATGCATCATCATCATATGCCCAATTCCAATTCAACACACAGCAATTTTAACTAATTATGTGGAAGCTTGTAATTTCACTTTCCTGGCAATTTCATATTTTACCATTTTATACTAGCTTTTTTCAGAATTCCGTTGTCAGTGAATTCGAACACAAATATAAAGCGATTGACTTAGTATATATTCCAACTTCGCTATGTAGCGCTGGACCTTTACAACCTTTTTCACACGATTCTCACTCCCAAGGGTAACTAAAGGTAGTAATTGTAGTTACATACATCTTTTGATCATCGCTTTTAGAACAGGAGGTGAACATTAGGCTCCAAGCACTATGATTTTAAGTATACTCTAACAACCTTAAGGATAGGGGAAAACCATTGCTTCAGCAATGACAGTAGCTTTTTCCTGTCCAAATATTTTTTCCACAATAGCTAATGCAAACTCCATGGCTGTTCCCGGACCTCTGCTTGTAATCAAGTTTCCATCTCCTCTGAGCCATTAGCAATCGGTACTAGAATACGAGGAGTTTTACTGAATGACCACTCCACTCTGTTAAACTCTTGCTTGACTAGTTCATTGTTGCCTTTAGTACGCATCACCATAGGCTTTGCAACCTCATCGCTTTATCCATCAGAAAATGGTCAACACAGTAAATTATACTGCAATACTACAGATCAACTTCAAAATTCCCTGCAAGTTAAATTCCACCATAATTTCTTCAACATCGCATTTCAATAAATCATTGTTTCATTGCCAATGGATGGATAGTCCAGCCATTTGATAGAACTCTGCGTTTAATACCAGAACTCTGCGTTTTTATTAATTTCAATCCCAATTACCAGATTCAATTCTGGTTCCACCCTTTAACAAATCGATTGTGCTATGACTTTACAGCAATTGGTTATTGCATTAACACGCTCCGCATACCCTTACACGGGCAATCCTTCTTCCAGTTGCATTCTAGCCACCTTCAAAACAGCGTTCAGTTTAACAATGCATTCATTCTGGAATTAATGACAGCATTCAGTTATTCATTCCGGAATTGTGTCTTCTAATGACAGCGTTCATCCTTTTGACAAAACATTCCGTATTTTCCTTCACAGCTACAGCAATCATTAAAATCGGTTCTAATCGAACTTGAGATGAATAAGCCGAATTTGAAAAACAATCGCCTGCGCCATTGATTACCGTTTGTCCAATTCTGAATTTGAAGAATTTTCAACGCTGCATTTATATAGCCATGGTTCGAATTTCAAAAGATCTGTAGAATATCTATAAAACACGATTTCTGTAGTCAAGTGACCCTACGATGAATTCTGGAAATTAATTCCTGTGTATGTTTATTCCATTTAACAAAATCTCAACAGATTTCAAACTCCAGAATTTCACAACCCAATAATTACATTACAAGACTGGAAAGTTCCATTAAGATGTTTTACACAGTACCCATTTCAGTCAAGCAATCATATTTAAAAGAATCGAGCCCTACAAACCTGCAGACTCAGTGCTTGGATTACAATCATTCCCACAAAATTTCACCCAATTCAATGCGTTCAACTTTCCACAAGTTTATGTTATGAACTTAACCATGTCAGTCATCGATTATTTCAAATCGATCTCACAATACCTTATAAAATTCGATTCATTCTATTGCATGGAATTCATAAACAACAGTCTCATAACCATATAATGGAATTCAACAAAAAAACCAGATTCCTCATTAATCATGCAAACCTGACATGAAAATCCTCCTTTGTGGCCTGATTTCCCCAATTATTGGCCCTTTACAGACTGCTGGAGGCTCCAAACAGAAACCTTTTCACTACTCACACTCACTCACTCACACTCTCAATTGTCTTTTCTCTCAAAAAGCCCTCCTATTTATATAATTTAAAAAAAATCATTAAATTAAATGCTGAATCCCTTAAAATCCTCAACAAACCCCTAAATCTCTCAACATCCCTAAAGGATAGGTTTTTATCCCTAAAATCCTTCAATTCATTAAATTTCCTCATATCCTTTTATTAATAAAAAGATATTTACATAAATCCTCACCTTCTCCTATCTAATTCAAATTAATTAATAAAATATTAAAAATCATCACACCCCATATTTACAAATTAATATTATCACACCCCATATGTATAAATGGAGAAAAAGGTCTTGATGCTCCTGCATCAGACTCCCCATGTAAAAAAAATTCATGACCACCTGGTCATAAGTCTGGATATTTCCTCCTGGATCCCAGATTTTATTTTGTAATCCTTCCGTGCTTGTCGATTGCTTCACTGCTGTTGTCATCTGTTGTTGTCTTCCAGGTTTCCATATTTTGTGCTGTAGTGCTCCACTTGCTCTGCTCTTGCAATCTTTCACTGTCATTCTCTTGTTGTCGCTCCTTTTCTTTCTTTCGGCTGTCTTTCTCTGGGATGTTTTTATCATTAATTTCCTTATCAACTCAATTTCTCTGTCCAATATGTCCTCTGTTCGCTGGTTGTTTCCAACATCTTCAATAAAACATGTTGCTCTTGTTGTCACTATGGATGTTGCGGCCTCCCAAACTTCCTTTCCCTCTGCAACATTCCTTTGCTCGTCACCTGCAATTTCATCTTGATTATCATTTATGACAACTGCTTTGTCATCCTTCGTCAGCAATCTATCCTGGACATTCATCCTCTGTTCTTCCAATTTCCTCCTTTGAAAATCCATTTCTCTATATAACTCAATGATTTTACTTGGAGTGGATTTCGGAAACTTTACACGATCTTCCATTTCCTCACATGGTCTTTCTTCTGCTAAATCTTCCTTAACATCCTTCAGTAGATGTTCTTCTTCTTCTTCCAAACCTGCAATCACACACAAATCATTAGTTTTAAAATCACAAGACCTTACGGTCTTATTTGATGCTTCAGTCATCAAGTATTCGGGCTGCTTTGAATCATTCATATGATTCAACTCCTCTAGCTCTTCATTACTTTCAAAAAGTAATGGTCCATTCTCTGGGTAACATAACGAAACTTCAACATCTTCTTCAGCATCTTCATTTTGCTGTAGCTCAACTCTTTCGAGCTTCTCTATCCTCTGCCTGGCATCTATAACCTGTTCAAGTTCCCTTAGTTCCTTTATCAACTGCAAATTCACCTGATGATTCCACTTCTCTTGTAGCCTCTGCCACCTCAACTTCTTTCTCATGACGTAACCACGCTTTTGGTCTTCCTCATTTCTTTGCAACATCTCCATTAATACCTCAAGCTGAACTGCTATCTCAGCCTTCTCCCTCTCATATTCCTCTTTGCTTAACTTTCTGTGTATGCCAATTGCCTTGGCATCCTTCTCCTTTTGTCCTTTGCTGTGGTTGATTTCAGAACCTCTATTATGACTGTCACTAGTTATCATCCTTTCCATCTCTATGAGTTCCTCACTCACTTTACTATGAGTTGTACTAAAGCCTCTTTAGCAGCAAGTCCTATCTTGCCGCCACTTACCTCACCAAGCCCTCCTCACTCGGTCTTTTGGCAAGCAATTGGTTCTCTATCTCCAGAACCTCCTTTGAGCACTTTTCTTTGCTCTTCCTGGCTTCAACTCATCTGCCTGTTCACAACTGTCTTCCTTATCCAATCTCTATTGGATTTCCTCAAGGTTCTGCCACACCTATGCTTTCACCAGTTTTCTGTTAGCAATTTTAAACATGTCTTCTATGGATTTTCCTTTTGGGAGCTGCAAAAATACTTCTGCTTTAATGCAAAGACTACAATCTTCAAATTCAAATAAACCCAGATCACCTTACCTTCAAGATCTCAGTCTGATCTTGTTTACCTGTACTTCAATCTCATCACTCCTGCAGTTCTGTCCAGCGAATCTTTTATGCTTCCTCCAGTCTCCAATTTGGCAAACTCCTTATCCCGTCGATCTCTGGATAGGCAAAAGGAGAAAAGAACGCGTTGTAATGGCAGCCCTGAGATCCTCTTAACGCTCATCAACAGATACTTTCGTTCATCTGCCGATTCTGCTAGAGACATCAATTGCTGTTCGCTAATTTAGATAAAGATTTCGCTCCTTTACAGAAACCATACAACAGCAGCATCGGCCCCTAATTCTCTGATTCTATAAAAGGAAAAGCTCTGCATAGAGATTCATCTGAACTTATACAGAAGGGGATTTGCAGCGCGAAACATCCGAGCAAATAAGAAGAAAATGAATGAAGGGTTCACGTCTGCCTCCGCCGCTGCTACTTCGGTTCGTTCGCTCTTTCTTCCTTAGCGCAATTGACCAATATTTCCTGCCTTGGATCGTTGTGATGCACGTAGGGCTGCGTCTTTCCTTGACCCGTCTTGGTTAAGGATTCAAATTCATGAATTTTGAAATTCAGCAAATACATTCTAGTTAAACAAACCTTATGTCTTCATCTAGAAAAAAAAAACAAACATTCTTTTTAACAGAGCCAAGCTCTGATACCAAAATTGACGCAAGCCTAAAGCTTGCCATACCCAGGAACTTAATTTTCTGTTCATGCATCATCATCATATGCCCAATTCCAATTCAACACACAGCAATTTTAACTAATTATGTGGAAGCTTGTAATTTCACTTTCCTGGGAATTTCATATTTTACCATTTTATACTAGCTTTTTTCAGAATTCCGTTGTCAGTGAATTCGAACACAAATATAAAGCGATTGAATTAGTATATATTCCAACTTCGCTATGTAGCGCTGGACCTTTACAACCTTTTTCACATGATTCTCACTCCCAAGGGTAACTAAAGGTAGTAATTGTAGTTACATACATCTTTTGATCATCGCTTTTAGAACAGGAGGTGAACATTAGGCTCCAAGCACTATGATTTTAAGTATACTCTAACAACCTTAAGGATAGGGGAAGACCATTGCTTCAGCAATGACAGTAGCTTTTTCCTGTCCAAATATTTTTTCCACAATAGCTAATGTAAACTCCATGGCTGTTCCCGGACCTCTGCTTGTAATCAAGTTTCCATCTCCTCTGAGCCATTAGCAATCGGTACTAGAATACGAGGAGTTTTACTGAATGACCACTCCACTCTGTTAAACTCTTGCTTGACTAGTTCACTGTTGCCTTTAGTACGCATCACCATAGCTTTGCAACCTCATCGCTTTATCCATCAGAAAATGGTCAACACAGTAAATTATACTGCAATACTACAGATCAACTTCAAAATTCCCTGCAAGTTAAATTCCACCATAATTTCTTCAACATCGCATTTCAATAAATCATTGTTTCATTGCCAATGGACGGATAGTCCAGCCATTTGATAGAACTCTGCGTTTAATACCAGAACTCTGCGTTTTTATTAATTTCAATCCCAATTACCAGATTCAATTCTGGTTCCACCCTTTAACAAATCGATTGTGCTATGACTTTACAGCAATTGGTTATTGCATTAACACGCTCCGCATACCCTTACCCGGGCAATCCTTCTTCCAGTTGCATTCTAGCCACCTTCAAAACAGCGTTCGATTTAACAATGCATTCATTCTGGAATTAATGACAGCATTCAATTATTCATTCCGGAATTGTGTCTTCTAATGACAGCGTTCATCCTTTTGACAAAACATTTCGTATTTTCCTTCACTGCTACAGCAATCATTAAAATCGGTTCTAATCGAACTTGAGATGAATAAGCCGAATTTGAAAAACAATCGCCTGCGCCATTGATTACCGTTTGTCCAATTCTGAATTTGAAGAATTTTCAACGCTGCATTTATATAGCCATGGTTCGAATTTCAAAAGATCTGTAGAATATCTATAAAACACGATTTCTGTAGTCAAGTGACCCTACGATGAATTCTGGAAATTAATTCCTGTGTATGTTTATTCCATTTAACAAAATCTCAACAGATTTCAAACTCCAGAATTTCACAACCCAATAATTACATTACAAGACTGGAAAGTTCCATTAAGATGTTTTACACAGTACCCATTTCAGTCAAGCAATCATATTTAAAAGAATCGAGCCCTACAAACCCGCAGACTCAGTGCTTGGATTACAATCATTCCCACAAAATTTCACCCAATTCAATGCGTTCAACTTTCCACAAGTTTATGTTATAAACTTAACCATGTCAGTCATCGATTATTTCAAATCGATCTCACAATACCTTATAAAATTCGATTCATTCTATTGCATGGAATTCATAAACAACAGTCTCATAACCATATAAAGGAATTCAACAAAAAAACCAGATTCCTCATTAATCATGCAAACCTGACATGAAAATCCTCCTTTGTGGCCTGATTTCCCCAATTATTGGCCCTTTACAGACTGCTGGAGGCTCCAAACAGAAACCTTTTCACTACTCACACTCACTCACTCACACTCTCAATTTGTCTTTTCTCTCAAAAAGCCCTCCTATTTATATAATTTAAAAAAAATCATTAAATTAAATGTTGAATCCCTTAAAATCCTCAACAAACCCCTAAATCTCTCAACATCCCTAAAGGATAGGTTTTTATCCCTAAAATCCTTCAATTCATTAAATTTCCTCATATCCTTTTATTAATAAAAAGATATTTACATAAATCCTCACCTTCT
Source organism: Pinus tabuliformis (assembly GCA_031772625.1). NCBI lineage: Eukaryota > Viridiplantae > Streptophyta > Pinopsida > Pinales > Pinaceae > Pinus > Pinus tabuliformis. Next base: position 183,594,318 of record CM062817.1, read on the forward strand.
CCTATCTAATTCAAATTAATTAATAAAATATTAAAAATCATCACACCCCATATTTACAAATTAATATTATCACACCCCATATGTATAAATGGAGAAAAAGGTCTTGATGCTCCTGCATCAGACTCCCCATGTAAAAAAAATTCATGACCACCTGGTCATAAGTCTAGATATTTCCTCCTAGATCCCAGATTTTATTCTGTAATCCTTCCGTGCTTGTCGATTGCTTCACTGTTGTTGTCATCTGTTGTTGTCTTCCAGGTTTCCATATTTTGTGCTGTAGTGCTCCACTTGCTCTGCTCTTGCAATCTTTCACTGTCATTCTCTTGTTGTCGCTCCTTTTCTTTCTTTCGGCTGTCTTTCTCTGGGATGTTTTTATCATTAATCTCCTTATCAACTCAATTTCTCTGTCCAGTATGTCCTCTGTTCGCTGATTGTTTCCAACATCTTCAATAAAACATGTTGCTCTTGTTGTCACTATGGATGTTGCGGCCTCCCAAACTTCCTTTCCCTCTGCAACATTCCTTTGCTCGTCACCTGCAATTTCATCTTGATTATCATTTATGACAATTGCTTTGTCATCCTTCGTCAGCAATCTATCCTGGACATTCATCCTCTGTTCTTCCAATTTCCTCCTTTGAAAATCCATTTCTCTATATAACTCAATGATTTTACTTGGAGTGGATTTCGGAAACTTTACACGATCTTCCATTTCCTCACATGGTCTTTCTTCTGCTAAATCTTCCTTAACATCCTTCAATAGATGTTCTTCTTCTTCTTCCAAACCTGCAATCACACACAAATCATTAGTTTTAAAATCACAAGACCTTACGGTCTTATTTGATGCTTCAGTCATCAAGTATTCGGGCTGCTTTGAATCATTCATATGATTCAACTCCTCTAGCACTTCATTACTTTCAAAAAGTAATGGTCCATTCTCTGGGTAACATAACGAAACTTCAACATCTTCTTCAGCATCTTCATTTTGCTGTAGCTCAACTCTTTCGAGCTTCTCTATCCTCTGCCTGGCATCTATAACCTGTTCAAGTTCCCTTAGTTCCTTTATCAACTGCAAATTCACCTGATGATTCCACTTCTCTTGTAGCCTCTGCCACCTCAACTTCTTTCTCATGACGTAACCACGCTTTTGGTCTTCCTCATTTCTTTGCAACATCTCCATTAATACCTCAAGCTGAACTGCTATCTCAGCCTTCTCCCTCTCATATTCCTCTTTGCTTAACTTTCTGTGTATGCCAATTGCCTTGGCATCCTTCTCCTTTTGTCCTTTGCTGTGGTTGATTTCAGAACCTCTGTTATGACTGTCACTAGTTATCATCCTTTCCATCTCTATGAGTTCCTCACTCACTTTACTATGAGTTGTACTAAAGCCTCTTTAGCAGCAAGTCCTATTTTGCCGCCACTAACCTCACCAAGCCCTCCTCACTCGGTCTTTTGGCAAGCAATTGGTTCTCTATCTCCAGAACCTCCTTTGAGCACTTTTCTTTGCTCTTCCTGGCTTCAACTCATCTGCCTGTTCACAACTGTCTTCCTTATCCAATCTCTATTGGATTTCCTCAAGGTTCTGCCACACCTATGCTTTCACCAGTTTTCTGTTAGCAATTTTAAACATGTCTTCTATGGATTTTCCTTTTGGGAGCTGCAAAAATACTTCTGCTTTAATGCAAAGACTACAATCTTCAAATTCAAATAAACCCAGATCACCTTACCTTCAAGATCTCAGTCTGATCTTGTTTACTTGTACTTCAATCTCATCACTCCTGCAGTTCTGTCCAGCGAATCTTTTATGCTTCCTCCAGTCTCCAATTTGGCAAACTCCTTATCCCGTCGATCTCTGGATAGGCAAAAGGAGAAAAGAACGCGCTGTAATGGCAGCCCTGAGATCCTCTTAACGCTCATCAATAGATACTTTCGTTCATCTGCCGATTCTGCTAGAGACATCAATTGCTGTTCGCTAATTTAGATAAAGATTTCGCTCCTTTACAGAAACCATACAACAGCAGCATCGGCCCCTAATTCTCTGATTCTATAAAAGGAAAAGCTCTGCATAGAGATTCATCTGAACTTATACAGAAGGGGATTTGCAGCGCGAAACATCCGAGCAAATAAGAAGAAAATGAATGAAGGGTTCACGTCTGCCTCCGCCGCTGCTACTTCGGTTCGTTCGCTCTTTCTTCCTTAGCGCAATTGACCAATATTTCCTGCCTTGGATCGTTGTGATGCATGTAGGGCTGCGTCTTTCCTTGACCCGTCTTGGTTAAGGATTCAAATTCATGAATTTTGAAATTCAGCAAATACATTCTAGTTAAACAAACCTTCTGTCTTCATCTAGAAAAAAAAAAACAAACATTCTTTTTAACAGAGCCAAGCTCTGATACCAAAATTGACGCAAGCCTAAAGCTTGCCATACCCAGGAACTTAATTGTCTGTTCATGCATCATCATCATATGCCCAATTCCAATTCAACACACAACAATTTTAACTAATTATGTGGAAGCTTGTAATTTCACTTTCCTGGCAATTTCATATTTTACCATTTTATACTAGCTTTTTTCAGAATTCCGTTGTCAGTGAATTCGAACACAAATATAAAGCGATTGACTTAGTATATATTCCAACTTCGCTATGTAGCGCTGGACCTTTACAACCTTTTTCACACGATTCTCACTCCCAAGGGTAACTAAAGGTAGTAATTGTAGTTACATACATCTTTTGATCATCGCTTTTAGAACAGGAGGTGAACATTAGGCTCCAAGCACTATGATTTTAAGTATACTCTAACAACCTTAAGGATAGGGGAAGACCATTGCTTCAGCAATGACAGTAGCTTTTTCCTGTCCAAATATTTTTTCCACAATAGCTAATGCAAACTCCATGGCTGTTCCCGGACCTCTGCTTGTAATCAAGTTTCCATCTCCTCTGAGCCATTAGCAATCGGTACTAGAATACGAGGAGTTTTACTGAATGACCACTCCACTCTGTTAAACTCTTGCTTGACTAGTTCACTGTTGCCTTTAGTACGCATCACCATAGGCTTTGCAACCTCATCGCTTTATCCATCAGAAAATGGTCAACACAGTAAATTATATTGCAATACTACAGATCAACTTCAAAATTCCCTGCAAGTTAAATTCCACCATAATTTCTTCAACATCGCATTTCAATAAATCATTGTTTCATTGCCAATGGACGGATAGTCCATCCATTTGATAGAACTCTGCGTTTAATACCAGAACTCTGCGTTTTTATTAATTTCAATCCCAATTACCAGATTCAATTCTGGTTCCACCCTTTAACAAATCGATTGTGCTATGACTTTACAGCAATTGGTTATTGCATTAACACGCTCCGCATACCCTTACCCGGGCAATCCTTCTTCCAGTTGCATTCTAGCCACCTTCAAAACAGCGTTCAGTTTAACAATGCATTCATTCTGGAATTAATGACAGCATTCAGTTATTCATTCTGGAATTGTGTCTTCTAATGACAGCGTTCATCCTTTTGACAAAACATTCCGTATTTTCCTTCACTGCTACAGCAATCATTAAAATCGGTTCTAATCGAACTTGAGATGAATAAGCCGAATTTGAAAAACAATCGCCTGCGCCATTGATTACCGTTTGTCCAATTCTGAATTTGAAGAATTTTCAACGCTGCATTTATATAGCCATGGTTCGAATTTCAAAAGATCTGTAGAAGATCTATAAAACACGATTTCTGTAGTCAAGTGACCCTACGATGAATTCTGGAAATTAATTCCTGTGTATGTTTATTCCATTTAACAAAATCTCAACAGATTTCAAACTCCAGAATTTCACAACCCAATAATTACATTACAAGACTGGAAAGTTCCATTAAGATGTTTTACACAGTACCCATTTCAGTCAAGCAATCATATTTAAAAGAATTGAGCCCTACAAACCCGCAGACTCAGTGCTTGGATTACAATCATTCCCACAAAATTTCACCCAATTCAATGTGTTCAACTTTCCACAAGTTTATGTTATAAACTTAACCATGTCAGTCATCGATTATTTCAAATCGATCTCACAATACCTTATAAAATTCGATTCATTCTATTGCATGGAATTCATAAACAACAGTCTCATAACCATATAATGGAATTCAACAAAAAAACCAGATTCCTCATTAATCATGCAAACCTGACATGAAAATCCTCCTTTGTGGCCTGATTTCCCCAATTATTGGCCCTTTACAGACTGCTGGAGGCTCCAAACAGAAACCTTTTCACTACTCACACTCACTCACTCACACTCTCAATTGTCTTTTCTCTCAAAAAGCCCTCCTATTTATATAATTTAAAAAAAATCATTAAATTAAATGCTGAATCCCTTAAAATCCTCAACAAACCCCTAAATCTCTCAACATCCCTAAAGGATAGGTTTTTATCCCTAAAATCCTTCAATTCATTAAATTTCCTCATATCCTTTTATTAATAAAAAGATATTTACATAAATCCTCACCTTCTCCTATCTAATTCAAATTAATTAATAAAATATTAAAAATCATCACACCCCATATTTACAAATTAATATTATCACACCCCATATGTATAAATGGAGAAAAAGGTCTTGATGCTCCTGCATCAAGAAGGTGCATTGGTAAGGCCAAAAGGAATGACCAAAAATTCATAATGACCCTCATGAGTTCTAAATGTTGTTTTCAGAATGTCTTCAGTCTTCATTCTGATTTGATGATATCCTGAACGAAGATCCAACTTGGTGAACTAAATTGATCCATGCAATTCATCCAGTAATTCATCAATGACAGGAATGGGAAACTTATCTTTAATAGTGAGCTTGTTGAGCTCCCTATAATCCGGACACATGCACCATGATCCATCCTTCTTGTGCACCAATACTACTAGAGCAGAGAAAGAACTTTGACTCGGTTGAATTATACCAGCCTCTAGCATTTCTGCAACCATACGTTCAATTTCACTCTTTTGGACATAGGGATATCTGTACGGCCTGATGTTTGGAGGAACACTTCCTGGAATCAGATGAATAGCATGATCATGATCACGCATAGGTGGGAGACCTTTCGGAGTCTCAAATACCTTGGAATGATTGTCCAGGACTTTTTGGAGATCTGGAGAAATAGATGATTTCGATGTGGAAACATCTAGTGAACATAATTGTGCAATTACACCTCTTTGCTCCTTTTTTAGAAGCTTTGTCATACCATTAGAGCTGATTATCTTTCCTGGTTTCCCTGCAATACCCCTTAATTCAACTTCCTTTCCTTCCATAGAAAATTTGATCAAAATTTCTTGAAAATTAAAAGTTATTGTACCGAAGGATTGTAGCCATTGGACTCCTAGTACAACATCAGCACCTCCCATTGGAATGGAAAGCATTGGGCTAGTCAATACATATTCTCCCATGGATAGCTTGATATTATGGCACTTTCCAGAGCAATTTATTGTTCCTCCATTTTCAATCATCACTTGACACTCTGGTGCTAGATATAGGAATCAATTCAATTCTTTTGCTACCTTACAATGAATAAAATTGTGGGTGCTTCCTGAATCAATCAACACTATTACCTTTTTCTTCTTGATTTGTCCTTCTATCTTGATGGTTTGAGGAGTGGTAATTCATGCCAATGCATTACAAGATATGGTCGGATTTATTTTTTCTTCATCTAGTCTTTGTTCCTGGAGTATATCCTCTTCTTTTGACCTTTCTTGCTCCTTTTCTTCTTCCTCTTCACAATCTATGTAGAATAATTTATTCTCAGTACACTTATGACCTTTAGTGTATTTGCTATCACAACTGTAACAAAGCCCTTTTGCTCTTTTTCCTTCCAATTGTTGTGGTGTCAACCTTATAGGTTGTGGAAGACTAGGGGCAACAACACTTCCGTCTTTATAGTTGTGAGTGGTATGCTTCCTGGTTGCCATAATTTTGCTTTCCATTTTTCTTGCTAACCTGAATGCCTTCTCTAATGAATCAGGTTCCCAAAGGCAAACATCATGTTGGATATTATCCTTTAAAGACCCTATGAACAAATCAATCCTATGCTCCTCTGGAATATCTTTTACCCTTATGTTCAATTTTTGGAACTCCTCAATGTGCTCCATTATTGAACCCTTTTGTTTGAGACTTATCAATTGGCTAAAAAAAGTGTTGCTTTTTGTATCCTCATAATGTGTTATCAATTCTTCCGCAAAAATTGCCCAAGTGATAAATTGTTTACGAGAGCAAATCCATTGATACCATACAAACTGATTTGGTTCCAAATATAAAGTTGCCATACGTACCTTTTGTGTGTTTTGCACATTATTGAGATCGAAGAATTGCTCCATCTATAATATCCATGTTGCGGGATCCTTGCCATCAAACTTCCTCATATCGATTTTTGGAATATGGTGGGTCTTTGATCCAACATTAGAGTCTATGGAATCATGATTAACACTTCTTTTGTTCTCATCATGAGTTTCCTTTACTACCCTTTCACCATTAGTGACCCTTTCTTGTAGCAACTTCTTCAATTCTTCCATGTCTGTCTTCAAATCTATCTTCAAATCGTCCATCTTAGCTTCTACGCCTTTCTTTAAACAATCCATATTAGCTTCTATGCCTTTATTTAAACCATCCATCTTAGCTTCTACATCTTTCTTTAAACCATCCATCTTAGATTCTGTTCCTTTTTGTGCAAGTGACACTTGTTGCACTTGGTCTCGTAATTTTGCTATATCATGTTGCATTTCTTCCTCTTCTTCATAAGTCATGCTAGAGCTTTCAGGTTGCTTACTAGGTTTTTGCATTTTCTTTCCTCGGGGCATCAATTACCGATAATAATGCTTTACTATGCCCTTTGAATTCCTTCAAACCAAGCTTACACAAAAATTTTAAAAAAAAACTACACACCTTTTTTTCACTTTGTAGAAGCCTGATATTGGATCTGATGTATCTCTATAATTTTGAATCATTCAATTCTAAAATTGTGACCTGTAGTAGCCTTCTATGTCCTCTTTCCAATTCCACTAGTTTGATCGAAATTGGATTCTCCAAGAAAGAGTTATGCACAATCTCCCGCAGTGACCTGATTATAGACTAGTTCAGTAGATCGAACTTGTATGAAGTGCCACGTGTCAGTGTTTCGACCTTTGACTCTGAAAAATATATACAAGAAAACTAAAGTCTGTCCTATTTCTGTGCCTTCTTACGAAATTTCAATCCGATGCTCAGAAAGAAAGTTATGACGATTTTCCCCAGGTCACCTGTTTGGAATGTAATTCAGGAGTCTGCAAAAAGACCAACTTCCTCAGACCATATCTCCACAAATATAGCGCAAAAAGCTCTGAAATTTAGACCCGAGGTTCAGCATGATTTCTTCTGAAATGGGTTTTTTTTGCAACTTTTGAAACATCGCAGAAAAAAAGTTATAGTGAGAATGCCACGATGATCTGTTTGGAGCAGCGAAACCTTAGAATCCAAAGCTCTGATACCAAATGTTATGAAACCAGCTCAAGAAAAGATAGAAAAGATAGATCAACGCCTTATAATTCAGCCTCTTTGAGAGGGAAACCTCCTTTACATTAAATAAATGAACAATTCTTGGATGATTCAAATGAAAAAACCTCCTTTCTATATATAGGAGTCTAAGGAGTCACAATATAATCCGTCCGACCTAACAATAATAATATAAAGCCACAAAAATAACAATAGAGGGATTCTATGGGGCATAGTAATAACAATATGGTAGGGGCACAACAATATTAATAAGGGGTATAACTACAATAGTAATGGGGTAATCACTAGTATTATAGGGACCCAACACTCTTGCAGGATTGCGCAGTGGAGGCAGGCAAACAGTGGAGGAGATTTGAGGCATCAAATCTGAGCTAGTTTTGTGTGTAACAGGTGGAGATAGTACTGAGTACTTGTGAGGAGTATTGTACTATGTATTGTTACATGTTCTTAATCATTATAATATACAGATAGTGTGGGGTTTTCAGCTGTATGCTTTCCCCGGGTTACATACTGTGTTAATGTGCGCATGCGATTGATGTTTCATTGTTTTTAATTCCGCAAAATTGATGATCAACGTAGAGGAGGTTATGTATTGTGCATGTATTCCACAATAGTGTATAATCGGGATAATCTCTGTGAATAAGTATCATATTATTCAAAATTTCTACGCTATGGATGGCCATAATTTTGTTATGGAGTGATTGATATCAAACCAGATGTCCTCATTGGCCTGGGCCAAAGTGTTTGCCATTAGAGTCTTACTCTCTAGTTGTTTAACCTTGAGTTCTAACCTGTGTGACTTTTTCATTTCCTCTACATACAAGGTATCATTATTTACCTTCTGTGACTCTAGGGTTTGGAACTTCTAGAGTAACTTTTCATTTTGTTTTTTTTGTGCCTGTAACTCCTATGATAACCTTGTTGTTTCAATTGTTGTTGAAGATGAAGCAATGTTAGTAGGAGATGAGCTTGGCTTTATACTTGCTATATGGGAATTGCTACTACTAAGGTTACAACAAGTTGTGCTTCTTCCTTTTCCTTGATTAATTGTTCTATTTCTCTTCAATTTTCTTGATTTGTATGTTTTGCTCAATAATGAGCTTCAACATCTCCTCCCTGTGTTGTTCATTTTCTGGCATCTCTTTGGTTTATGGATCCTCAATTGAAGACAGTTTCAACTGTTTCTTCAAAGTTGTTATCTCTCTATTCTTCTTCTGGAGTATTTCTTTAATTTCTTTACAGTCTTGGGGATCATATCCAATTTTAACAATAATATCTTCTAAAGACTTTAATTTTTTATCTTTAGCTAAAGATGACAATTTTTCAATCTTAAGTTGTGATTGCACATTTGAAAAGGAAGTTATGAGCTTGGAAAGAGAAATGGCAGTTGTACTCATTGTTGAAAATAACATTTCACCTGATTGCATATGCAAATACATTTGATCAATAGGATGTATCTGGTTTAAATCAAATGAAAATATGGTCTTCTTGTAATCTATTTTGGATTTGGGAAATGGAATTTGAGCTTGCAAAAATTCCATTTTCATTCTTCCTCTTTCACTGTCAAAGGCAGAGAGAAGTCTGTGCTGAGAGGTGGGTGTCTGTTTCCAAAACTAACTATACATTTGTGACTTAAGATTTTCATTTTTTTCTTTAATTTCCAGAAATGTTGAGAAGATATTAGTATCTTCTATTGATCTTATCTCAGTTGATTGAATAATCTCCTTAGGTTCAGCTGAAGTAGTTGAAGAAGTAGAAGGAATTTTGGGATTAGTGGTCCCTGTTGATGAAATATCTTCTAAATCTCCAAGATCAATTATTTCTGGTTGCTTTCTCCCTGATGATATTGACAATCCAGTGTTCAATTTATTTTGTAGTATAGAATACTCTTTAATTGATTCTGTAGATGATTGAGTTTCCTATCTGGCTCTTTTGTGTTGAGTACTCTGAGTGACTGGAGTATTTTCCTGTGGAGTGATTATAACCTATTCATCTACTTCTAAGAGAGTCCCTTCAGACCACTGCTCCTGGTTCATAAAATTCTCCAATTCTGGCCTGGGAGTATGGTTGTAAGGTGTTGCCTTCAACTGAACTCTTAGGGCTGAAATGATCCCAAAAGGATCATAAGACCAAGTGAAGCTTGGCTGGATATTCATGCTCTTCAATAATTTGTCTGCCTCTATACCTGCAGACCTAGTATTACAAATGAATGTCCCTACCTTGCCTTTGAGTTTGAACTGTGACTTTTTCTTACATGAGACAAAATGGACTTCATCCATATTTATCATCTGCCTAATGTATTCTAGTGAGAATATCCTCATTGACACATACTTAGGCAGTTTTTATGGAGCTAAATCACTACCATATATCCTAATTTTAGTGTAATTCTCGAATAGATACCAGTCACCATTCTTCTTTTATTCAAATAGGTGGAATGTTTTCTTAATTTTTTCTCCAATTTTGGGCTCTACCTGGCTATTGAGTAATTGAAGAATTGGATGAACAAAAGAATCTATAAATTGAGAGAATGTAAACTTTGATGATGATGCTTTAACTAACTCTGTCCAGTGAATCACTAATTGATTCACTCCTTTCTCATCTTGCTTGTTAAGTTGAATGTGCAATGAATCTCCCTGCTGAAACAAAATCAAATGGATTATGAATGAGCTATATCTGAATACTCCTTTTGTGGTAAAATTCATAAATTTTTCATGTATATTATCAGCCAAGAACTGGCTATAATTATACATGAAATCAGGTTGATATTCCTTACTGAAAATGGAAAAGAATTCAAGGATGGATTCATCAACAAGTTGATCATTTTCATAGCCTAGGACGTATGATAGTAGGGATATGATATGTCTAGTGGCTTCAAGGAACATAGAGATGAATAAGGTGGGTTTCTCTTGGGTAATTCAGTGTCTTCTAGCAGAAAAAGTTCAAAGATAAGGGCTCTCTATGGGAAGGTGAGTTTATTGTAAAGGTCCATGAGAGCTACTGGTGAGAAATAGCTGAGGGAGTCAGATGAAGGTATCATTAGCATTTGGTTTATACTCTGAGAAGTAATGGTGATCAAGATTTTTCCATCCTGAGTCATCATTGTTCTTTGCACAAGATCATACCTGGCTTGACACCAAGTGATCAAATAAGGGAAATGATGAGTTTTGGGAAAGGAGAACAAGGGAAAAAGTGTCTCCCAGAAATGAATGGGATCTTCTTTATCTATATATTTCTGCTTTAGCCACAAATGCAATTCGTGGAAATCAAATTCGCATTCACAGTCTATGACTTTGAACAGGGAGTCTACAAGGGGAAGGTGATCCAAGTCAAGCAAGGTTGTAGATGGATTCCCTTCTTCGATAGTTTTATGTGTTTTAACTTTGGGAGCCATCTTGCTACAGGGGGTGGATTTGGAAACTGATTTAACTGAAAGACAGATGATAGGGGAAAATATACATAGAGCAAATAAATCTTTCGGCAATTGGATGGAGGTAGAAAAGTGGTAAAGAGTAGATCCATGGGCTATTTATAAGTAAAATCGGGCTTAATTTGTCATTTAAATCTAACTGTAGGAAATTTATTACAGAGGAGCGGAATTAATGTCTAACGGGAGGGTAAACGGTTAAATGAGGCTTTCAACGGGATAGGAGCGTATGGTGCAACAGCTTTGTGATGTGGCGACTTTTGAGCAGGTGAGAGATAACAAATTTATGACGTGGTGGCTTCCGTATGGAGAAGGGGATAACCAGCGGATGATATGGCACGGGAGCGAGGTCAACCGTTGGAAAGGATGAAACTATCGGCAGGATTTGGGGGGGTGGTGAGGTAGTTTACATTTTTGGGCTTTGGGGTCTCAAAATGTTACGGGAGTGACATGTAGCAAAAAACGGTGGCCATTAAAACAACATTTCGGACCCCCCCCCCCCCGGTTGCATTAACGGGAAACGGTTGAAAGGGGGCCGAAATGCTTCCTCCATCATTGATCCGGGCGGAGTGAATTGTGTCCATTGAAAAGTGCTCGGTGGTTATTTGGCACTGATTTGATTTTTGTCACATCCATCCATACGATAAAATCATGCATTATGACTATTTGCAAGGTGATCAAGTTTATCACAATAATTAAACCCCGATTAAGGAATTTAAGCATTATTTAAACTAAACAACAAATTTCAAAGGCGTGTTTGAACTAGCAGCCTTAATTTTTATTTTCTAAAGCAAATATTCTTGTTTTTATTTCTTATCTAACATTTTATCATTTGCCTTCCTTTTTTAGAGCAACTACCCTATCATTTTTTATGATATGGACCTGAAATGATAATAAATCCTAACATTTTTTATTTTCAATTTTGTTTTTGGTCCATATCCTAACTTATCATTTTTCAATGGCATTTTGATTTTTTTCAACTAATGACTAACTTATCAAAAACGAAAATGTTACAACAGTTTCAAACTTTAACAAGGACAAGTGATCGAGAATCTCATTGGGGATTGATAACTAATTGAGGGAGAAATGAGAGAAACACCCCGAGAGCACAAATTGTGTATTATTCATTAGGTAAGAGATTCAACCTAGATGTATGGGCTTAGCTTGTCATTTGGCCCTCCTTCTAGCGCTAGAAATGTTGACGGTGTTGGACCCGCTAACATTCAGGGGATCACCCTAGTATGACATCCTAACTAGACCTCACACCGTTTGGTGTGGGAATCCCAACCAATATGATGGCCCAGTTTCCATTATATTAAAGATTTTCCTCAACTCTCTTTTCAGCACAGGAGAGTGGTCCGTTTTGTCTTCGAGAAGTGATTTGATTGCTAGTGTTACTTGTGTCAATGGTTCTTTCACTGTAGAGGGAGAGGGTGGGAGTGAGTCCCAAGTCAATTGGGAGAAAGCCCCAACTCTGTTAGGAACACACAACACAATAGGACGTGCACAGCTTCTGGAAGGAGAGTCCACACAGATGCGACAGTCACAACACACAAGGGAATATAACATGTACAACACTCGGCAGATGAGTCTACATGAGTGCAATGATTGTTATAGCAAGTTTAATGTTTGGGGAGGTAACCAACACATGCAAGATAGTGTTAACAACATATACAACATATTTAAGGGAATATAACATGTACAACACTCGGCAGATGAGTCTACATGAGTGCAATGATTGTTATAGCAAGTTTAATGTTTGGGGAGGTAACCAACACATGCAAGATAGTGTTAACAGCATATACAACATATTTTCATTAATAGATATGTATTACAACAAGTGAATGAGTTCAAGTGTTAAACACAGGTTAAGGCAACATGCATTACAAGTGTTCAAGATTAGTCTTACAATAGTTACAATATATATGTGAAAACGTGTTGGCCTATTTGTAGGCTTCTAAATTAAGTGAAATTCCCAAAACACATTGTTACACCATACATCACTAAACCCATGGGCGGGGTGTTGGAGCCACTACTTACTCCTCAAAGAAAATATTACAGACTCTCAAGGCTATGTGGGAGGAGCTGAGGTGAAAGGTCCTTTTCATGTACAAATTAGGGGGTATTTATAAACAAGGGTGAAACTAACCCTTGTGGCTATTCGACTACCCTCATGGTTGTTTGAATTCCATGATTTTTCGACTTTACATGACTCTTCATACAACAAGTGGGTCTCTTGGACTTCCATGTTACATTACATTGATTGACAGTATGGACCACTATGGTAATGTGGACGATGTGACTTGACATGATAGTGTTGGTACATTCATGCTATTGTTGGTGTGCATGTCGAGCTAAAGTTCTACTCGGTGATGGATGTCCTCATGGTGTATCACAGCTTCACCTCTGCATGGCAGAGTGCATGGAGTCTCCAATAGTCATTGGTTTGCTTGATGTTGCATTTACACATTTCTCCTTGCTTATATGTTGGAAGGCTTGACAAGTTCGTCCGTTCACGAAAAGTGCATGTTCGTCCGTCAATCAATCCATGAACACATTTTGCATATTTTCTCATCCATCTACCTACGAACAAATCTTTACATGATCGTCTGTTCGTGAGCACATCTCTTTGCATGAATTTTTTGTTCGTCCATTGGCGAGCATTTCCTTCTGCATGTTATCCCTTCGTTCATCCCATCTGTTGTCACACCATGTTTGTTTGTGTACCTGTATTTGCAGTCACTCATGATGGGACAACATCAAATCTAAAAACCTCCTAGTCTACCATGATACATGATCATTCTGAATACAAGTGACCATGAGAGGAGACAAGGTTGTGAGCTGGGATGGAGGCTCTAGTCACTATTGTTGAAAACTGTGCAAGATTCACTTTGTGATGAAGATGGGAAATATGGATCGACAGTGATTGTCTATGGGGTATAGCTCAATTGGAGGACATAACTATGTATTTTTTTAGAGGAACAATTCGGGTTGCAGAAAGGCTGGGTGGGCAAGATTTGTGCAATTTCCGAAACGAATGGGAAGCGGGAGCTTGGCAGCAAAAACTACACAATTCCTAAGAGGAACTAGCAATCAGCTTCTTCGTCAATGGCAGAAAAAATTGAGCAATTCCTAAGTGGAACTGGCAATCTGCTGACAAGAGCTTGGTAGGAAAAACTACACAATTCTTGGAGGGAACTGGCAATCAGCTGCCGGATCTTGGCAGCAAAAACGGCGCAATTCCTGAGGGGAAATGTCAGTTGGCTATCAGGAGCTGCTGGTGGGAAAAATTGCGCTGATGCTGGGAGGCTATCCTGCTGGTCACCTCTACGTAGTTTCTGAGCTGAGCGGACTGTTGGGCAGCGGAGGACTTGCTCATGAAAAATGTGTAATTTTCTGGGTGAGCAGTCGGTTGACTATCGGAAGGGCTAGCTAGAAAAACTCTGAAATTTTTTGAAGGAGACAGGGATGGGCACCTGGTGTCTATATGGCCTTTCTGTGTAATTTTCTCAGTCAGTAGAGCGGGCAAGGTCTGCAGCCTCTATGCAATTTTTTAGGGGAGTCAGTCTTGGGGTGGCTGTCGGGTCAAACTCTTCGGTTGACCAGCATGAAGGTTGATTGATATGCTTGCAGACATCGTAGCTTGATATGGCTTGCTTGGTGCTTCTGCACTGTTCTAGGTGACAGTCGATTGAGTCAATGCTGGGGTGATGGTCCGGCTGTCATAGGGGAATCCGATTGTCAGAACTTCAACAAAGCAACTAAGTGTGTGAATGAGTGAAAGATGCATACGTGATCTTGAAAACACACACTTACATGACTTGACGACGAGACGACTCAAACCATGCAAACAAACATGCTCAACATGACTGACCGACAGTGTAAGAAACAAGTTCAACACTTGTGATTGATCATTGGTCGACCATGATGACGCTTGCGCGACAGTCAATGTGACTCCATCTATAAGTGCAACAGATGTTTTCATAGTGAACACAACAAGTACACACGAAGCAAAGACCTTGAGCATAACCAGAACATGGTTGCAAGCATGACATTGACATCAACATGCAAAAACTTGGGTGAAATGATCAAGCAAGGTGGGTGCGAAGACTCACATGAGCTCACGGGGTGAACCTGAGTGTGTGTAGTCATCAAGTGAAACTCTCAAGGGAGGCTCTGAAATTGGGTGCAAGCCAAAATTTTGGAGGGTGCTTTTAGCCACTACAACACCTGGTGACACACTGGTAGAACTCCAGCTTCTCTGTTTTGGTTCATTGATAGCACAGCACCTTTCTCTTTGAGGGAGTGTTGAATCATTGTGTTGGTTACTTTGGCTTCCCCACTTACCCCATGGACATACATGGTTCACCATTTTCCAACTCAGTGAAACACAATCAAAAGGTTAGTGTTATCACATTGTTTTGAATTTGTGAAGGGTATTTTAGCTCGCGAGTTGAAAATTTTTAGAGTATAAGTTTTCATCTCTGATGTTGCTCCACTGCCAGCAAGACTGGACAGTTCCCCAGTGGAGTTTCATGCTTCACCTCTCTGCGCAGGAAGCCTTTCACTTCTTTCGCCTTTGTATTTTTCAAGAGGACTGTGCATAAGAACATATTTATTCTTGGGATAGAAGAGTGATCCCGACTTATTGAAAGAAGAAGACATTGTTCGTTCAGAGAAACATGTAAGACCTCAGACACAGGTTTGCTTGTTTATATTTTCCCCTTATCCATTTTTGCTGGTTGGATGAGCTTGAACACAGAGAAAAAGGCTGGGTATAGGCATGGGGCTTGCTAGTGTTGACACAGGTTCATGGTTGGACCAGAACATCCCTCGCAGATGGCTCGTATCTTTCGTTAAGACTTCATTGGTCAAAGGTTATAACCAAGCACAAAGAAGACGAACACAAGATTTTCCAAGTGATGCAGTGTCACAAGTTTCTTCAAATCCCAGCCAGATACTCTATTCAAAATCTAGAACACAGTAGTTGGAATCACTTATTTCCGAAAACAAAAATAATAAGGTATTAAGAAAAGAAAAAAAAAAAAACAAAAATAGTTAGAAAAGCAAACAAAGTGAAAACAACAACAATCAAGCAAAGAAAACAAACATGCAAACCAGAAAACAAATACAAGAGAAAAAAGAAAAAACTACTCCTACTCCTACATTAAACAGTCGGGGTTACGTGAAATGAAATTTCCAATGATGCCACCGTAGGCGTACCCGATCTGCAGTCACAAAGATACGAGTGATTAAAACAGATAAAAAATAATGTGCAACAGAAAATGAAAAGACTTGAAAAACTTGCACGCGAGAGAGAATGTCTCGCCTATGGGCGGAAGAATGTGTCACAACCACCCAACACACACACTTACCTCTTCTGTGACTGCCGTTTTTCAACAAGCCTCGGAGGCCTCTTGCGAGTGTGTGTTGTTTTTCACCAAGTTTATCAGCGAGTGTGAGGAAGGACTGAAGCTTGTTACCTGCAAAACAACTCACCAAGTAAGATTGTTCCAACCATTCAGCGGTTGGATCATAAAATTCGTGATGTTTGTTTTAAAAGATTCGTGATCTTTGAGAAGATGGATTCCTGATTTGAGAGAGGGGATCATGATGAGAATCTGATATGGATATATAGATCTGTTCATTCTCATCAGTCATGTCAAGATAGTGAGGGCCTTCCATAGCCATTAGTGCAAGCCAAGGTGCCTTGCTTTCTTGACAAAAATATAGGAATAAAGATGTTACACAGTGAAAATCATATTGTGCGAAGCGACTGTCATTGGATGTAATGTTGGGAAAATGATAAACTGCATGACATCCACCCAAGCTAGAAAAGAAATCATACTAGTCAATCGAGATGGCAGATTCCTAGTTTAACACGAACAAAGAAAAATTTTGAACAATCGTGTGAACACTCTGAATGCGGGAACCAAGTTCATTGTCCACTAGACATGATAGAACACCCACCTGTAATTGGTGAAAAAGTGTGCAGGCATCATAGTAATCACAGAAATGTAGAAAGGATGCCAATAATGTGAATGTGTGAAACCAGATGGGGTGTGGTGAAATGAGAGTAAATTGATTCGCATGATAGGTTGTGCACTCATCATCACACAGGGATATTGCTGGTGTGATGAGTGGGTAGATTTGATGTGCGAAATTTGCAAAAATACCAAGGAGCTGATTACGAGAGATAATATCCGATAAGTATGATTCCGGATAAAGATGGTCTTTGAGATGATCAACTTCATTTTCCAATGATTGAATGAGAGACGAACACTCCCAACCCGAATCAGATGTAGGAGAGGTGCATGAAGATGGACATGCTATAACAGACTCGTGGATTCGATTATTAGTGAAAATATGAAATTTTGAAATATCACACCCAGAATAGTAAATATTCTTTACACAGGGATCCACGTCAAGTGCAACCATGCAGATATATGGATTGTGAGTGAGAAACGATATTTTACTTGGTTTGGTAGGCTTACCAGAGTCACAAGGTCCTGACATAACTATCAACAGACGTTGAAGTGCCTCGATTCCCTAGTACGTCCCAGAACTTTCTAGAATTGAAACATTGCATTTTGAGATGTGAACAATATCATGCATGACTTGAGGATGGTTGTTGTTACTGATTTAAAAACTTCTCTTAGGATGATAGCCATTTCTGTCACAGGCTTCATCAAAATTTTCAGCAAGATGACTTGATGAGCTATCCTCATGCAACACACAAGATGATGACGAGTGGGAAGAGTATTATGTGTTGAGACTATTTTCATTGTTGGAAACCTCATTTCCTTGTGTCGATCAAGGAGATAACTCATGGCATGAAGAAGAAAGAGAATGTGGAATACCTCTGATGCATGTTGATGCGTTGTGAATGATAGGACACACAGGCAAGTGAGGTGTAGAAGAAGCTTTGTTACAGATGTCTACTTTGACTAGTGCACATTCCAGATATGTCTTAGAGTGTACATGAGATTATAGTAGATCATATGATGTGCTTGGGAATTCATCAGAACATACGGACGCATGGGAGTGATAACAGCCCAAGACTAGAGGTTGATCGAAAGAATTGATTGTGCATGATGTTTCACCAAGATTCGCAAATTGAGAATCGATCAAGAATGGAGGCTCAATGTTTTGAGAGAAATTGGTTATGTCTTCAATGTCCTAATTCTCCGTTTGTATGATGAGACTACCTTCCACATGACTGCAACTTGTGTCGGCAGCTCGAGAATCAAGAGAGTGTGCACATCTAGCTTGTGAAGCAGATCGCTCAAGCGAGTCATGGTGCAAGGAGTCATGGATTGTAGATGATGGAGGATGGAAGAGATGCAAATTAGACTCAATATTTGGGTTATGAATGGTGATGTCCTCTTGCGGAATGGAGGGATGAGTTTTCTCCATAGGCTTTTTGCACCATTCTGGAATTTTCTCTATTGTGGCGAGCGACAACCGAGCAGATGGGTTGGGAACATGTTGCGCAGATTTCTCAGCTTTGCAACTGCTGCAATGGGGTACCCGCTGCGCAGATTTCTTAGATTTGTGGTTGCTACGAAGGGGAACCCTCTTCAAGACATGAGGTGTCTTGTGATCTGCAAGAGTTGAGGAAGAAGGAAAATCAGGCGGTTCACCATTTCGGGAGACGTGAACCAAGTGTTTCAGCTCTTGGCTCATGAAGTCAGGGTCAACAAACCGTTAAGGAATTTTGTGACATAGGTGAAGGAAGCAGGTAGCAAAGTCCTCAACTGATTCGCCAAGATTCATTCTTAAACAAGGGGTTTTTTCATATACATTTTGGTGGTCACACTCATTGAAGGCTTGATGGAGCTCCTTAAGGAAAGTGAGAATGGAATGGACGAAAGCAGGTGGCAAGGTATGACACCACCGATTAGCACAACCTTCAAGGATGAGTAAGAAGAGTATGCAAACAAGCTCATCACTATCGATTTCATGAGATTCACATAAATGAAGAAAATCATAAATGTGCTCAGTTACGGGCGTTCTTTCCTCACCGTCAAACTTTAACAAGGACAAGTGATCAAGAATCTCATCGGAGATTAATAACTGGTTGAGGGAGAAATGAGAGAAACACCCCTGGAGAATGAATTGTGTATTATTCATTGGGTAAGAGATTCAACCCAGATGTATGGGCTCATCTTTGCATATGGCCCTCTTTCTAGTGCTATAAATGATGACGGTGCTAGACCCACCAGCATTCAGGGGATCACCACAGTATGAAGTCCCAACTAAACCTCACACAATTTGGTGTGGGAGTCCCATCCAGTATGCTAGCCTGGTTTCCATTATCTTAAATAGTTTCCTCAACTCTTTCTTGTCAGCACAGGAGAGTGGTCCGCTTTGTCTTCGAGAAGTGAGGTTCGCATGCCTAGTGAATTCTAGTATTACTTGTGTCAATGGTTCTTTCACTGTAGAGGGAGAGGGTGGGAGTGAGTCCCAAGTCAGTTGGGAGGAATCCCCAACTCTTTTAGGAACACACAACACAACGGGACATGCACAGCTTCCAGAATAACATTCCACACTAATGTGGCAGTCAAACCACACAAGGGAAGATAACACGTACAACACTCAACGGATGAGTTTGCGTGAGTGCAACAATTGTTATAGAAATTTTTATGTGAAAGGTCTGTCTGATATCAAGGGAGGTAACCAACACGGGTGAGACAACATTAACAACATATAAAACACATTTTCATTAATAGATATGTATTACAACAAGTGAATGAGTTCAAGTGTTAAACACGGGTTAAAGAAACATGCATTACAAGTGTTCAAGATTAGTCTTACAACAGTTACAATACATGTGTGAAAACATGTTGGCCTATTAGTAGGCTTCTGAATTAAGTGAAAGTCCCAAGACACAACATTACACCATACATCACTAACCCCATTGGCGGGGCATTGGAGCCACTACTTACTCCTCAAAGAAAAGATTATAGACTCTCGAGGCTATGTGGGAGGAGCTGAGGTGAAAACTCCTTTGCATGTACAAATTAGGGGGTATTTATAGCCAAGGGTGAAACTGACCCTTGTGGATGTTTGACTACCCTCATGGTTGTTTGACTTCCATGACTTTTCGACTTTACATGACTCTTCATACAACAAGTGGGTCTCTTGGACTTCCACATTACATTACATTAACTGATAGTATCGCCCATAGTAGGGATGTGGATGACACGACCCATGACATGACTCGACATGACAGTGTTGGTACGTTCATGTTGCTGTTGGTGTGCGTGTCGAGCTGCAACGCTGCTGGGTGATGGATGTCCTCATGGTTAGTCACAGTTTCAACTCCACATGGAAAAGTGCGAAGAGTCTTCGATGGTCGTTGGTTCACTTTATGTTGCATTCACACATTTCTCCTTTCTTGTATGTCGTAAGGCTTGAGAGGTGCATTCGTTTGTGAAAAGTGCATTTTCGTCCATCCATCCGCTCGTGAACATATTTTTCATGTTTTCTCATCCTTTCGTCCGTGAACACATCTTTTCATGATCGTACATTCGCAAGCACATCTCTTTGCATGCATTGTTTGTTTGTCCATTGGCGAACATGTCCTTCTGCATGTGCTCCCTTCGTTCATCCCATCCATCATCAAACCATGTTTATTTGTGTACCTGTATCTGCAGTCACTCATGAAGAGACGACATCAAATCCAAAAACTTCCTAGTCTACCATGAGACATGATCATTTTGAATACAGGTGACAGGGAGAGGAGACAAGGTTGTGAGCTAGGATGGAGGCTCTGGTCATTGCTAATGAAAACTGCGCAGGAGTCACTGGGTGACGAAGATGGGAAATCCGGATCGACAGTGACTGCCCGTGGGATCTGACTCAGCTGGAGGACAAAACTACGTAGTTTTTGAGAGGAACAGTTCAGGCTGTGGAAAGGTTGGGCATGCAAGATCTACGCAATTTTCGGAACAAGTAGGCAACGAGAGCTTAGCAGCAAAAACTGCACAATTCCTGAGGGGAACTGGCAATCAGCTACTAGGTCACTAGCAGTAAAAACTACATAATTCCTGAGGGGAACTAGCAATCCGCTGTCGAGATCTTGGCAACAAAAACTGTGCAATTCATGGAGGGAACTGGCAGCTAGCTGTTGAAGCTTGGTAGCAAAACCTTCATAATTCCTGAGGGGAACTATCAGTTGGCTACCGAGAGTTGCTACCAGGAAAAGCTATGCTGATGTTGGGAGGCTGCCCTGTTGGTCACCTCTGTGCAATTTCTAATCTAAGTGGACTGCTAGGCAGTAGAGTACTTTCTCATGAAATTTGCACAATTTTCTGGGTGAGCAGTCGGTCGACTTTCAAGAGGGTTGGCTAGAAAAACTACGCAATTTTATGAGGGAGACTGGGACGGGCACTTGGTGTCTGTCCGGCCTGTCTGTGTAATTTTCTCAGTCAGTAGAGTGGGCAAGGTCTACAGCCTCTATGAAATTTTTGAGGGGAGTCAGTCCCAGGGTGGCTGTTGGGTCAAACTCTCTGGTTGACCAGCATGAAGGTTGATTGATCTGCTTGCAGAAATCGCAGCTTGATATGGCTTGCTTGGTGCTTCTGCATTGTTCTGGGTGACATTCGATTAATTCAATGGTGGGGTGGTGGTATGGCTATCAGAGGGGAATCCGGTCGTCGAAACTTCAACAAAGTGACTAAGTGTGTGAACAAGCGAAAGTTGCATACATGATCTTGCAAACACGCACTTACATGACTTGACGACGAGACGACTCAAACCATCCAGACACACATGCTAAACATGACTGACCGACAGTGTAAGCGACAAGCGCGACACTTGTGATTGATCGTTTTTTCGACCGTGATGACCCTTGCGCGATAGTGAATGTGATTCTTTGTGTGAGTGCAACAGATGTTTTCATAGAAAATACAATAAGTACACATGAAGCGAAGACCTTGAGCATAACGAGAACATGGTCGCAAGAATTCCATTGACATCAACATGCCAAAACTTGGGTGAAATGATCAAGCAAGGTGAGTGTGAAGACTCACACGAGCTCATGAGGTGAACCCAAGTGGGTGAAGTCATCAAGTAAAACTCTCAAGGGAGGCTCCAAAATTGGGTGTAGGCCAAAATTTTAGAGAGTGGTTGTAGCCGCTACAACAGTATGTGATTGATTCATGTTTATGAATGTTGTTCTAAATTGTGAGTTAATTTTCGTAGAGAAGTAGAGTAGAATTGTGTATCTTGATTTAGATTAAATTTCTTGAGCAGTTGTAATTCTATCACCATATTTTTACATGATATTGGAGCAGGATTCACATTAGAAAAACAGTTTCGAAGTTGTTCCTTAAGAGGTTAGAATTTGCAACTTCAGTGTAGAAAAATTTCTTCAGAGTTAGGAGAATGGCCTGCAACGAACTGAGATTAGAGTATTCCTTGGAAGTCAGATCAAATTTCATTACATGGAAGGATCACATGGAGGGGGTGCTTGATGACAATGGATTGCTAGAATATGTCAAGATAGAAATTCCAAAATCAGGATCAGTTTATGCCTCAAACCTAGCCCAATGGAAGAAAGATGTAGCCAATGTGAGAAGAAAAATATTGGAGGGAGTGTGAGACCACATTATCTCAAATATCCATAGGAAAGAAACCCCTTTTCGCAATATGGAAGGCACTGAATGAGTTATTCAAGAATAGTAGTGACCATAGAAAATTATCCCTCAAAGATAAACTTTGAAACATCAATATGCAAAAGAATGATACTATTCTACAATATCTCATCAGATTTACATAAGTTCGAGATGAGCTTGGAGGGGTTGTTGTGAGTGTTGCAGAAGGTGACTTGGTGAGCCTAATTCTTCTAGGCCTTTCCAAATTCTATAATAGCTACCAGGACTTAGTGAATGAGAGGGAGGAATTACTGAATTGGGAACGCTTATTGTCCTATTTGGTACAAGAAGAGATCAAGCGAAATACCAAAGATGTAAGTTCATCCAAGGGAGAGGATGAAGAAAATTTTGCATTGGTTGGAAAGGCTAAGAAGGGAAAAGGGAAGATATCTCAAACCAAACTAGAATCTAGCCAAGGGGGAAAGAATAAAGACTTATCCAAAATAAAATTCTTCAATTGTCATGAATTCGAGCACTATGCTACAAAGTGTCCACACAAATAGTCTAGCCATAAGAACACAGGAGGAGCAATAGGTGAAGCATTGGCTTCACAGTTTGATCTATACTTCACCCTTTTCACATGCATGGCCAAAACTATGATGGGGAGTTTGTGGTACTTAGACTCAGGTGCATCATTCCACATGAAAAGGTTTAGAGAGTTTTTCAGTGACTTGGAGGAGAAAGATCTCCATATGCATATTGAGCTTGGATTAAACAAAAGGTATAGTGCTACCAGGATTGGTACAGTAAATTTTAAGAGGGAGTCAAGACTGCATCTTTGCCTCAAAGATGTCATGTTTATACTAGAACTGAAGAAGAACCTCATATTTGTAGCAGTTTTGGAAGATTGTGGCTATGATGAGATCTTCAATAAAGTGAAAGCCTTTCTGAGACACATAGCTACTAGGCAAGTGAATAAAATCGGGGTTCATGTGAAGAACTTGTATAAACTTGATGTGGAAGATTTTGTTGCATTAAGTAGTAAGGCATAGGAAGTGCAGAGTCACGAAGTCATTGAACTATGGCATAGGATATTGGGCCATTTTCATCATGGTGCCTTAAAAATTATGCAGCAAATAACCATTGGCCTCCCTAAAGGTTCACTTGAGAAGTAGGATATCTTCAAAGGTTGTACCTTGCAGAAGTATGTGAAATCCACTTTCCATGATCAAGACAGCAAAGCATATGCAATCTTGGAGATAGTGCACTCTGATGTTTATGGACCCTTCTCGATAGCATCTAATGCTAGATATAAGTACTATGTTATTTTTATTGATGATTTCTCAAGAAAGCGTTAAATCTTCTTCATGCGGAAGAAGGATGAGACATTCTCAAAATATGTAGAATAAAGGCACTAGTTGAGAAAGAGACTGAAAAGAAGGTGAAGGCTCTCAGAAGAAATAATGGAGATGAGTATGATTCAAATGACTTCAAAGATTTCTGAGTGAAAGAAGACATTTGAAGGGAGCTCACAGTGCCCCCTAAACCACAACAAAATGGAGTAGATAAGAGGAAGAACCAGAGCATTGTGGGAGTTGCGAGAGCTATGCTACATGACCAAGGCCTTCCACTGAATTTGTGGGCAGAGGCATGTAACACAATAGTCTACTTGTAGAATTGGAGTCCTCATCAAATTCTTGGTATTATTACACCAGAGGATGCTTTCTCAGAGAGAAATATGGATGTGTCTCATTTTAGAATTTTTGGAGCCTTTTTTTTTCCCATGTCTCCAAAGATTCGAGGAAGAAACTTGAGACGATAGTAGAGTTGGGAGTTTTGTGGGTTACATCGAAACTCCACACAGTTACTCGGTGTACTTACCTTCCCTTAGAACGACATTTGTGTGAAGGGATGTAAAGTTTGACGAGGATAAAGCAATCAGATGCTCTCTTGAGAGGGAGCTTCAAATCTAACCAGAAGAGGAGATTTTAGCTCCAAAGGAGAAGCCTTAGGAAGTTATGGAGTAGCCACAAATGGAGGATTGGAGAGGAGGCAAAGTGGAGACATCACTCAAGCAAAACCATCTAGGGAAGGTAGAAAAATAACCAGGGAAGTTGATATATTGGTGCAGTATGCAAGGGAGAATGTAGGAACTCCTTCAAATTTGTGAAGGAAAAAGAGGTCGCCTGAGATGTACACTGGCTACATGGATCTAATGACTAAGCTTGTAGAGACTTGTGCCATCCTTAAGAATACAAATCCATCATGAAGAACAATGTTTGGGAAGTGGCCCTAAGACCAGTACATAAATTAGTTGTGGGTTTGAGATGGATCTTCAAGGTTAAGCATTCAACATATGAAATCATGGAGAAGTATAATGCCATATTTGTGGCCAAAGGATTCTCTCAAGTTGAGGGAATTGATTATGAGGAAACCTTTTCTCCTGTAGCAAGGTCTTCATCCATTCGATCAATTCTTACACTGGCTTCGTAGATGGGGTGGAAGATCCACTAGATGGATGTAAAACAATATTTCTCAATGGTTTTATTGAGGAGGAAGTGTACATAGAGAAACCAAAAGGTTTTAAGAAATTCGATAGAGAGACTCATGTGTGCAAACTTAGGCGACCATTGTATGGTCTCAAACAGGAACTCTAATCTTTGTACACTCGGATTAATAGTTATCTCACTAGATTGGGCTTCACCAAAAGTGAAGAGAACGCTGACCTGTACCATATTTTGATAGAAGGTAAATTGGTTATCATTGTTTTATTTGTTGATGATTTAATATTGACATGTGATGAGCAGCTGATTATCTCTTGCAAGGACTTTGCAAGGAATTTTAGATGAAAGACCTGGGTCTCATGAACTACTTCCTCATACTAGAAGTATGACAAGGTGATGGGGAATTGTTTGTGTCTCAAGGAAAGTATGCCACCGATATACTGTAGAGATTTTGCATGGAGAGTTGTAAGCCCATGGAGACACCTCTAGTGACCAACTGGAGGAAGGAGAATGCCACTTCAAGTGAAGAGGTTTATGCTACCATTTACCAACAGCTAGTGGGTTCAATGATGTATCTTGTGAACACATGACTAGATATGTGCTATGCAATTAACCAGCTAAGTCAAGCTATGGTTAGGCCAACCAAATTGTATTAGAAGGCATCAAAGCATGTATTACGGTACTTTAGAGGCACTACCCATTATGGATTATGGTTCAAAAGGATATAGGGAGTGAAGTTGTGTGGCTTCACAAATGAATATTGGTCAGGGATTCCATCCGACTGAAAGAGTACATCAAGTGGAATTTTTATTGTTGGGTCCACAACAATTTCCTAGTAGAGTAGGAAGTAGATGTCTATGGCACTGAGCTCAGTAGAATTTGTATACATGGTTGTAAGTCAAGCAGCATGGAAGTTGATCTAGATGAGAAAGATAATTGTGGGACTATTTGGTCAGGAGATGAATCCAACTGTGATCTATTTTGATAATCAGAGTTTCATTAAGCTCTCTGAGAATCTGGTATTTCACGATCAATCCAAGCATATAGATATCTGGTGTCATCATTTAGGGGACTGTGCACAGAGGAGGATAATGTTGATACAATACATTCCAATAGAGGAACAATATGATGACATTTTGAAAACATCTTTGTCAAGAGGGAAGTTCGAATTCCACATATGCAAGATACGGGTGGTTGAAAATACCTTTCTTGCTAAGAGGGAGTGTTGAGAAGTGTAGCAAGAAAGTATCAATTTGACGTTGCCTTGTTCAAATATAGAAGTTTCTAAATTTCACATTAAGAGACAACTTGGAGGTATTTAACTAAGGTGAAATGGCTCTTGCCACTCAATTATCTCAAAAAATTCGAGTTAGAGGGATTGGAATTCAATTATGCATGTGTGGTTGCTAATTTGTAGCAATTTGGTTCAGTTATTTCCAGTTGTATTCAGTTAAACTAGTTCTAACAATTGATAGAACTAGTTGGAGGTTAGTTGTGTAGTGCGACAATAGTCTAGCTCAGTGATCATCCAATTAACTGATCAATCAACTAAAAATAGCTAGTGCATGCATAAAATTCAAGTTCCCCAGTTGTGGTGGAAATTCCAAGGCAATGCAGCATCAGTTGTAGACAAGTCTCAAGTGTACAGGTGTTGCATGCAGTTAGATATCCAACCTTGGGAATTGTGCAATCAATTGGAGGAGAATTCCTAAAAAATTAGGGGCCTAATTCCTCAGGATTTATGCAAGGAAATATGAGTTAAGGTGGAGGCACAAATTGACTAAGTCTGGGTCAGAGCTTCTCACTAAGTAGAGAGAAAGGTTATTCACTTGCAGGTTGAGCTCAGAGCGAACAAGAAATTTTAATACATTCTTTATTCATCTTATTAATGAAAGCACACTTAAGGGGTTTTTACTCGTTGGTTTCCCCTAGATAAATATGTGTACTCGTGTATGTGATTGATGCATGTTTTTGAATGTTTTTCTAAATTGTGAATTAATTTCCGTAGAGCAGTAGAGTAGAATTGTGTCTCTCGATTTAGATTAAATTTCTTGATAAGTTGCAATTATATTGCCATATTTATACAATATGTTTTATATAATGAATTTCTAATGCATGGAATATTGTCTCATGGTATTTAATGTGCCCTAATTAATGATATGTTTGTTATAACATTGAAGCTATTAGAAATTTTGCATGTGTTACTCATAAGATGATGAATTAACAAATGTTCCTAGAGGATTATTTCCATTTGCATCCTTGAAAATCCATAGTAAGTGTCATCGAAGTGTAAAATTATAAATGTATCATGTAGTTGCATCCATAGATAGTGAAGATGCTTCTTTAGGCTTCCTTGAAGAGAAAGTTATGTTTCTTGTTTATCCTTGACTTTGATTCTCCCAATAGGCAGGCATTGGGTCCTAAATACTTGGTGATCACATTTCATTGGAAAATATTGCTTCTTTCACCTTTCCTTCACCTATTTTCTTATCCCCTTAAGGGTAAGGAGGCCTCCCTAGGAGTCAGTGTGAATTTCATTAGAGAAGAGATTTTGTAAAACCGTTGGGACAAGATTTTATGTTGGTGTTTCCTCTAGATCTCCTCTAGATTTGAGGCAATTCTCACAATGGAATTTCAATTAAATTGATGCCCTAGTCATCATATCAAGAGGGGATTCTTTTAAGGTTCGTACTTAAGTACTTGTTGAATTATATCATTCATAACCTTTTATGTTTCTTACCTTGACCTTGAATGTGCCTATATATCATCATACATATCTACCCTAGGCTTTGTGTAGGATCCCTTCCAAGGGTTTTTTTGTGGAAAGTTTTACTAGCTTCTCCAAAAGATTGCATATTTATTGAACCTTTCCATTAAATGAGCCACCTTGCCTCACTTCAAGCCTATCTTAAGCATAGCTATTACAAGTTAGGGATAGTGGGACTCCTCCCATTAGTGAAAATCCGAGAAGAGAAGGGGACATAGGTTGTGGTGACAATGGGCCTTTGTCCTAAGGTGTTGTTGTGCCCTCTAGCTCTTTCCCCTTTACAAGGCCTGGTATTTTATGCAGCAATAGATGATACTTACATTTAAAATTTTTATATGAATTAAAATAACTAAGATTCCTTTCTAGAATACCATAATTTTTTTCTACTTTTGACATAGCAGAGATATGATTTCATATGGTACGGGAATCATAGTCCTCTTATTCTTAAAGAAAATGTGTACTTCACTTATTGCATATACTTCAATGGAAAAAACTTGGGAGCAATAAAAGTAGGCAGACATTAAGGTTGCCCTTCAAATCCATAGACTTATATCATAGTATGATTCCTTAATAGGTACCAATCTCCTATTCTAGTTTTCATACTTTCTTGAAGAACCATTTTGTATTCCTCTAGTATTTTTTTAGGATTTTTATTTACAACCATGAAATGAAGTTTGGTAAGGCAAAGATTTTCATATTCAAAATAATTTTCTCCAAGTCTCCCTGGGTATATTATGTCTTTCCAATGCACTATGCTTCTCTATTGTCGATGACTATTTGGAGTATTTAACTTCAATCCATGCTTCTTGAAAAACTCTATGTAATTGAAGAGAACTAAATGTATTATATACATTTGATATCTAAAAATTTAGAATTAATGGATTGTGCTCAGTTGGAAGTGAATGTTTTTTACAAAATAGTTGGGGAAGTTGAAAAACCTCATGAGGGTTTGCCAACACATGTTTAAGACACATTAGTACAAATTCATCTACTTCCCCATCATTAATGTACCCTAAGACAATAGTGAGGAGAGAGACCACAACTTGATTCATAGTTTTCAAAGTTTGATTCTTAATCGAAAACTTAATTTCAAAAATATCATTTGGGTTTTCTAAAATATCTTTTAAAACATGTAGCTTATTGTCTTTTGTCCAATTAGTGAATTATTGTTGCAAGTATGTTTCTTTAATGATTTTCCGAATAACTAGTATCCCTAACATCTTCCCTAATATTTTTGGGTCATAATTGGAGTAGGATCTTACAACTAAGGGGAGAAATT